>BSBM01001174.1:517500-1117500 GCA_027924585.1 Larix kaempferi | reverse complement strand
ACTCCAAACACCATGGCTCAAGATACCACTTGTTAGGTTATACACGAGCATACATATTTTAACTTGTGAGGAAAATAAATAGAAATAACAAACATACACTTCAGACACACAATTTACCCTGGAAACCCCATGCAGGGAAAACCAGCACCCAAAGAAGATCTTCATTACATGGCCAAAACCGACCATCTGGGCCAAGTGAGTTTACCTACTCACCTTCGGGCCACTTTACAATGGAGCCTCCTCAAGCCTTATAAATGCTTCCTTACATGCAATACCATGGGGAAATACCATGGGCTACAACAAACCATGTGCTAGACCTAACCAACTTTGACTCAATCCCGATTCAAGGTTAACCCTAACAACTACTACATTTTTGGCCTTTAGGGGGGGTTGTCTTCTGCCCTCAAAAGTGACCTACGGGGGGTTTTGGCTTTGGGGGCGGTTTTGGCAAAACCACCCCTAAAGGCAGCAATGTTAAAATTTTTGCCCTTTAAGGGTGGTTTTTGACGAGATTGGAACCACCCCCAAAAATGAATTTTGGTGGCGGTTTGTGACCCCCCTCGTAGAGGTCTACGGAGGCGGTTTGTGACCCCCCTCGTAGAGGTCTACGGAGGCGGTTTGTGACCCCCCTCGTAGAGGTCTATGGAGGTGGTTTTAAACCCCCCTTATAGACCCCTTCATATAGACCTACGGCGGCGGTTTTGAACCCCCTTCATAGAGACCTACAAGGGCGGTTGTGAACCCCCCTCATACAAACCTACAGGGGTGGTTTGGAACCCCCCTCGTAGAGAACTATAGGGGCGGTTTCAAACCCCCCTCGTCGAGGCCTATAGGGGCAGTTATAAACCCCCTTCGTATAGTCCTATAGGGGTGGTTTGGAACCCCCCTTGTAGAGGCCTACAGGGGCAGTTTAGAACCCCCCTCGTAGAGGATTATAGGTGTAGTTTTGAACCCCCCTCGTAGAGGCCTATTGAGGCAGTTTGAAACCCCCCTCGTAGAGGCCTATAGGGGCGGTTTGGAACCCCCCTCGTAGATTCCTATAGGGGCAGTTTGGAATTCCCTTTTACTTACAAGGGTGGTTCTAAAACCCCCTCGTTGTAACATATAAGGGCAATTTCAAACCCCCCTCGTAGTGACATATGAAGGTGGCTTAGAACCCCCCTCGTAGTGACATATGAAGACGGTTTAGAACCCCCCTCGTAGCAACATACAAAGACGGTTTGAAACCCCCTCTATAGCTATAATAAATCATAATAAAATATATTTTATTAAAAATACCAATATTGCAATATCAATAGGGAATGGAGGAATCGAACCACCAACCTCCTGCTTGTAAGGCAAGCGCTCTTCCATTGAGCTAGAACCCTTTCAGAATTGTGGAGAAGAGAATATGAACACCCAGATTGCATCATTTGTAATTCTAAGAAAAGACAATAATATCCAAGACAACCATGCTTGAAATCCAATTTATTTTTCAAAACACATTAATAAGCACAAAAATCTACCATAATAAGCCTAGAGCTCCATCTAACTTTTGGAACTATTTGAAGAGACCCCAAATATGTCTAACCACAAAAATCTACGTAAGTAATTTCACATAGGATCTATGTTGGTAAAGAAACTAGGATTTAAGTCCCTCGTTTACAGATAATTAACATTTATCATATACTAGATCCACGGGGTATACTTCAAAATTGCTAAACGCCATAACCATAAAAGCATTGCAAGATTATACTATTCCAATGAAAATGAAAGGAAATGCAAGAAATCATAAAATTGTTAGGAGATATGGGTCTATTCTATAATAGACCTAATTCATTACTACTAGATCTTCTTGCTCCTGGATCCTTTACCCTTGTACATCTCCACCCCTATGCGGTCTCCCATGCCCGGGATTGAGGGTTCCTCATGTTTTCCATGACCTAGCATAGATTTCATGCTTCAATCTACTTTACTTTCCTTTCTTGTCTTCTGCTTTTTATAGGAGGTCGTTTGGTACTCCCGCTTTGTAATAACATCTTTTGTACTCAGTAGTCCCATTGACCTATCTATGGTCATTAGTTGGACATTAATAAAATTATCTTATCTTATCTTATTTATCTATCATCCTCAAGCAATGATAGTATTTTGCTTACATGGAGACATCACCACAAGTATTTCTCCCTTGATTATTAATGCTAGAATTGCTCACAGTAAAATTGAATTTACAATATTAAGTCCCAGTATAGGATCTCAAAAGATAGATATTTTTCAGGTTTCAACATGGCCATTTACCATTGTGTAGTCAATGATGCCTTATATGTCTACAACTAACTAGATTCAAAGGCTTTTTTTAAGGAAATGTTTGAATCTATTGTTCATGCCTTCATGCAGCAGGCCATGTATCCTAAGTGGCCACCCACTAAATTTTTTTTTGTAGGAAATGATATTATATCGTCAACTTGGCTGGAATTAAGAGTGCAGTTATAGCACTGAATGGTTCAAGAATCAAGACTAAGCATGTTTACACTAAAAACTATATTCATCTTGACTGTTTGTACTTGCTAACCTTACTACCTGATATGTTCCGAGATGAAGAAAGAAGAAGATTGAACAGAATTCTAAGTGATTAAAAGGTACCTACCTGCCATGAAGGAAAAAGAAAGTTTATATTCTCCAAAATTCTGAATGTGGACTTCTAAATTTGGGACGTTTTGAATTCTGTTCATTTTTGGGCTCTTGATGACCTTAGCCTGTAGGGATTCTTGGTAGCACTTTTGATTTAAGTGTTTTTGAGGATTAATTCCCTCAAAAGGGCATATTTAATTAGCCCTTATGCAGCCTTCAAACCTCTGAATTGTTATTGTAGTAGTGAAGAAGTAGATGGCACCCAAAAAAGACGAGGTTTGCTATGAAGGCCTGCCACAACATGATGCCTCTTTATTTGATGCATTTCCGTTATTTGAAACTAGGCCTGACATGTTTAATACATAAAATGATTACTTACAAAAAATAAATGTTAGTAGGATCTATAAGCAAGCCCTAGTAAGTTATTTCTTAGGCAGACTCCCTCTCAAGATCATAATCATAGAGTGGATTAAAAAAAAATGGGAGTTTCATGGCTGGGACGTTGTAGGTATTAAGAACCTTACCAAAGGATTTTCTTATTTCAACTTGTGGAGGGAGCACACTAAGTTGGATTTTTTTGAACCGGACCAGAACTAAAAAAAAACTGGACCAAATTCTTACATTTTCTGGTCTGAAACGCCAAGGTGGACTGATATGGCCCTGAAACTGGTCAGACCGGCCAGTTTTGTTGGATCCGGTGCAGTTCTGATAACACTGCTTAGATGCAACCACTTGCTATGACACATAACCTTTGCTTTCCCACAATGGGATGAGCCAATCTTAGCTAATGAATAGGCTTAAATATGCTGCCCTGAAACGGTTTCATTTCCAGGTCTCCCTCTAGCATCATGGAAATTCTTGGACAATTAGCAGCCCTGCTAAGGAAATTGATCAGCTATGTGCAAAGGCTCTTTAAACGTTTAAAGTTTAAACCTCAAACCACCAAGCATGTTGGCATCGAGAAGGATCCTTCTTCTAACTTAAAAGAAACTATTGACATATTAGTTGGTCAGAGTAAGTTCACCCAAATGGTGATCTATATAAATCTGGCCTGGTTGTTGTTTCCAATGTCAAAGCATAGACCATATAACTAAAAATCTCTTAAGGCTCCAAAAGCATAAGAGGTTAAAAAACTAGAGTCCTCAATGAAGGAATGTACAAAAGAAAACATTTGGACCAAAGTGGTCCACAGAAAATATATTGGCTCCTCTACTTAACTGATTGTAAAGTGATTAAGATCTTATTCTCTTGCTTTAACTTTTGATAAATTAGAATTTGTAAAAATAAAAATAGTACCATTTACACTTATGATGGTACAAGGTAAACTACAAAGGTACCAATTCACAACTTGTCTAACTAGTTAAAGCTTTGGAACTAAGTTGCACGAAGCTTGGAAAGAGGTATGGGTTTTGGTAATGGGAACACTTGGAAATGTGACCCCCCTGAAAATGGATACATCTAGGAAACATGATATATATATATATATATATATATATATATATATATATATATATATATATATATATATATCATGCTATCTTGCAAGAAAATAAGAATGATACACAAATCATTTTAGAAGGAAACCCATGTCAATTTGAACTTCCATAGATGATTGCCCTATGTAAAAGTTAGGGGGTTTTAGACTTTCTAAGGATCCTATGTGTCACTGACAAAGAAGTTTTACCCAAAAAAATTATTTTCATCATCTCGAGTCATGTGGTATTGCCTTGCCTCGGCCATAAGGGCTTGACCAACATGTGACCACTGCAACCAGACTACGCCTCTTAGCCTAAGGTTTGCCTATAATTTCACCTTAGATGACAATATGTTAGATGTGCAACTTTAGTTCTACAGTTCTACTTAACTAAGTTATCCAACAACAAGTACACGTCCAACCACGACCTTTAAAACATTCTAGTGATACTATCACACTTTTTGATGATTTATTGGATGGATTGAAAGAACATTTACATCATTTATGGAATGAATTAGAACTCTTGTGAAAGAATTCAGAATACCTCATCAAATGGAAATATCCAAAAGTATAAGAGGCAATATGGGAAGGCGAGAAACCATAGTATCATACAACATTCAACTCTACTTAACTCAAAGTATCGCCTATTCTGAAAGAAGGTTTCAAATAAAAACAACCTTTTGGTTTCAAAATACAAAAGATATTCTTTCAGAAAATTGCAGTGACTAGATTGAAAATATCGAGCTTTAAAGAATTAACATCATGCATTTTGTAATAGTCTTGGTCAGCAAAATTGAACAAACAGGTCCAGCAACAGAGAAAATACTCTCACTTCATGCACAAATGTCTTAGTGTTGAATCACAAACTCCAAGAACATCACCAATATAAGGATCAAGTTACAAATAATCTAGAATGGATATCATATTGTTAGTTGAAATTAAGTTTTAGTTGGTATTAGTGGTGACAGTTATGTAGTTGTCCAGTGACATACTCCATAGACACTTTCATATCATCTAATATGCGTAGAAATACAAAAGCATGCAAGTAATGCAAATGCAGGCAAATAATTCTACACAAATCATGATTGAATTCCACCAGTGTAAATACTTTATTTAATAAATAATTAATTACCAAATACCCACCAAAAATCAGGAACACACATTCAAGGTGGAAGGGCTGCAATTCTACATTTGAATTAATCATTTCTTAAATAAAATGTCTGGAAATCAAAAGAAAAAATTCTTTTAGTTTATCATTGCTCTGTTATTATGCCTTCAACAAAGGAGTTTATTTCAATACCACATGTCCTCCAACCAGAGAGGTCCAACTCTGACCTGAGGTGCTAAACTAGGTAACTTTGTTCCAGTTTACAATGAAAAAGTAAAAGAATAAGTCTAGACTCTAGTTATACTTTATATTGTAAAGAAATAATTCTAGAATGATGGTAAAGTCTGGAGAATGCTACAAATGTAATCTGATCAGCCTAAAATGCAATTCAAATTTGGTTTCCATTTCCAGCCAAAAGCAAACAGAACTTGGGTTTGCCCAAGCTTTCAATCAGCCAATGATTACAAGTGAATGTTAAATGTTCTGAGAAAGCAAAATCCATAAGAGACAGCACAAACATTGATAGTTGTAAAAGACAGCACCAGGCAATCATTGAGAAAAAACAGTGTATAACAAATATCTAACAAGTATAAAACAATTTCCAAGACAAGTAGAGTGCCATAGTGAAACACACCATGGCAAAGAGAACTTCTAAGAGAACTTTAACATCTAACAAAAGTAAAACCAGTTCCAAGACCAAAACCTTAACCAAGTAGAGCACCATTAAGCTACATAAAAAGTTGAAAAGCTCTAAAGCTGGTAAAGCTTGACATACAAAATGAACATTAGTTTTGACTAACCACCTTCTATAAATATAATCGCCTATTTAACTGGTCAAAATAAAATTCACTTTGAGTATCGCCTATTTGTTGATATGTGCACTTAACTTTAGACGTATTCTATTTCTGTGCAGTAAGGCAATATAGAATACTATTACAATATAAATCTAAATCTAGTGTACAACTCTATTTGCATCAGAAACGCAGTTATCAATATAGCCTAATAAGTAATTTTGCTTGAGTAAAGGGTACACTTTTACTAAGGTCATGACAAAGGAGTTAAACAATCATCACCACCAACATCGAGGTACATACCACCAACATCGAGGTACATACCACCAACATTGAGGTACATAGAGGGGTTGATGCACTTTAATAAATGCCAATCCCCTTCCGCCATGCATCATAGAATCCAGTGGAAACATTGCAATCCTAAAACCATGAACACTGCTAAGTCTCTTGAATTCCGAATGCAATCTAAAATTCTACTTTTTGCATATGAAGTCCGATGAGGTTGGAACCACTCTCAAACATCCTAAAAAAATTAATGGTATTGTTAAAAATTTAAGTAACCTGGTTTTGGATACCATTAAGTTTCAACATTTGATTTTGGTGAGACATTTCAAAGAGCAATAAACTATTACTAAAAATAAATATATATATATATATTTCATGGCTATTGGGAAAATAAGATCAAGAGTAGAGAAAAGGCAATCTACTCTTCATAGGAAAATGAAACTGAACCACAAGGACTGAAAGTTACAACTCCACAAAGGGTTAGGGATATCTACGACAATATGCCCATCAACAGTTAACATCATGGTAATTTTGAAGGAATATACCTATTGTACGATCTGAAACTAAATCTGGTCAACTGAAGTTGTTAGCACCAAAATTCACATATCATGTTTATTGTTTACCTTTCGCCAAGATTGCACCAACTTTTCTAGCTTGTCCTCACCTTTAATATTTTTGCTTTAAATATCGTCATTTTTTCATAATACCAATTTTCCAATCCGGTGAAATTCACAACATATGTTTATTCTTTATTGAGTCATTGTACATCTCACTGATTTCTTATCCTCGCTTTTCTTTTGGTTTTTCCATAAAATATTAATTTGAAATCATTTTATTAAAAAGTGATTTTATTTTAATATTTTTATTAAAAAGAGGATAAGACTTTGACAGAGCCCTTACCCCATGGTTTTATATCCAAGTCTCATTTTTTAAGCCTAAGTACTCAATGTTTTTTATGAGCCAAATTAATAGTTTAAAAAGTTTGGCAAAATAGGGCTTTGCATCCAAGCCCATGTTCTAACTCAAGTGCTTCACTTAGCATCAATGCAAGTAGCCAAGCAAAATGCAACATCAGAAAACTCTTGGAAGAAGATTTTAAATTACTTTCAGATAGGGAAAAAGGAAGTGCAGAACTAATTAAGGAAATATATAGTTTGAGAGATATGGAAGGTAACACTTCTACTTCTCAGAGTTTTGTTGACACAGTCAAAAGCTATAATGAACCAAGGAAATATCAATCTGATCTGAATAGAGTGTCAAGACCAGCTACTATGCCCATCTTAAACAATCAAAATTCTGGTAGGAGACAGAGGTATCCAAAATTACTTTATGGCAATTGTTATTCATGTCATAACTTCGGTCACAAAGCAGCAGACTGCAAGGCACTGTTAGGAAGGACTTTTTCAAGATCAGCCAATGCAAATCCGAATCTGCAAAGGAACCACAACAAGTATGAATATTCAAACAAGAATCCATTTTCAATTCTTAATGAATACGATGTTGAATGCACAAAATGCAATAACTATGGACATGTAGCCCAAGATTGCCGATCGAAGGAAACAACTCATGAAGAAGAAAAAAGAACTCATGACAATTGTGGCATAGCCTTGTATGCTCAAAAGGAGGATGATCAATGGTATATTGATAGTGGATGTACTAGCCATATGACTGGTGAAAAAAGGAAGTTCATCTTCTTAACCAAAGAAAAAGGTGGAGAGGTGTCCTTTGGTGATGATGGAACAACAAGAATTGCAGGCAAGGGTCAGTTGCTCTAAAAGGAAATGCTAAAGCTCAAAATGTCTTATATGTTGAAGGATTGAAGCATGATCTTCTAAGTGTTGGCAGATGTGTGATACTGATTACAGTGTTCTATTCTATGCTCATGGATGTGAGATTCAATGAATGGATCCAATAAGGTTGTTGGTAGAGGAGTCAGGACTCTGAAATCGTGGGAATGTGTACATTCTAAAGGAAATCCAAGGAGAAAAGAATTACATTGGCCGTGTTGATGAGAATTGGTTACGGTACAAAAGGATAGGTCATCTAAACTTTGATAACCTTGTTAAAATTAGCAGAACTGAAGCAGTTAAAAGATTACCTAAGTTATCCAAACCAACACAAAATATTTCTTACTCCTGTCAACATGGAAAACAAACAAGGGCAAACTTCAAAAGAAAAGAACATCTCTCTACCTCAAAACCTTTGGAGCTTGTCCATAGAGACCTATGTGGACCAACCCGAGTTCAATATTTGCAAGGGGAAAGATACTTCATGCTGTTCATAGATGACTTCACAAGGATGGTGTGGGTAACCTTTCTCAAGGAAAAATAAGAAGCATTTAACAAATTCAAAGCTTTCAAAGCTTTGGTTGAAAATGAAAGTGGTTGCAAAATTAGGTGTTTCAAGTCTAATAATGGGGGAGAGTTCACATCTAATGAATTCAATCAATTCTGGGAAAACCATAGCATTAAAAGGCAGTTCTGTGTAGCAAGGACATCTTAGCAAAATGGGGTATCAAAAGGAAGAATAGGACCATGCAGGAAGCAGCCAGAAGTTAGAACTATGCTTCTTGAGGCTGATATTGCTGAGACCTTCTGGAAAGAAGCAATAGCCACATCAGTGTACATTATAAACCGTGCCCAACTGAAGGTGAACAACGATAAAACACCTTATGAAATATGAAAGGAAAGGCTACAAGGTTTTTGGAAGTAAGTGTTACATTAAAATCAACGATGATAGTCTAGGAAAATTCAACTCTAGATCCGATGAAGGAATATTCCTTAGGTACTCTACCAGCAAGAAGGCATACAAGTGCTACAGCAAAAGATTAAGAAAAAATGTTGAAAGCATTGATGTAAAGGTAGATGAGGTTCCACCAAAACACTCTGAGGATCAAAGTAAAACAGAAGCAAATGTCATTACCTGTCAAGAGGAAGAATTTGGAAGAAATGAAGAAACGGAGCAAGAAGAAGACCAAGAAACAGAAGTGGTAGAATCATTACCCATAACAACAGACACAAGGAAAGGATCTAAGAAACTCTCAGTCAAATTTGTAAAGCGAGATCATCCAGAAGACTTCATCATTGATGATATTGAAGATGGAATCCAACTCCGGAAAGCACCAAAAAGAAGAGATCTAGCTTTACTTTCAACCATAGAGCACAAGAACTTCACTGAAGCACATGAAGATGAATTTTGGGTCAAGGAAATGAGTGATGAACTCAGTCAAATTGAGAAAAGTGGAACCTGGGAATTGGTTCCGAGACCAAGGGACAAGAACATGGTTGGTACCAAGTGGGTGTCCAAAAATAAATTCAATGAAGAAGGAAAGATAGTCAGAAACAAAGCCATGTTAGTATGTAAGGGTTATGCTCAGGTTGAAGGAGTAGATTTTGATAAAACCTTTACACCAGTTGCACATATGGAAGCTATAAGAATGTTCCTTCCTTACTCTTGCTTCAAAAAATTTAAAGTCTATCAAATGGATGCCAAATCTGCATTCCTTAATGTATCCCTTAATGCAGAAGTTTACACTGAGCAACCAGAAGGATTCAAGACACATGGTAAGGAAGATTTTGTTTGGAAACTGAAGAAAGCATTGTATGGACTAAAACAAGCACCTCGGGCTTGGTATGCAAAACTTGACAGGTACCTAACAGAGCAAGGGTTTAAAACAGGGAGTGCAAACAGTAATATATATTTTAAGATTGAAAAGGATGGGTTATTGATCACAGTGGGTTATGTTGATGACATTATCTTTGGATGCAAAATGATGATTTCAGTCACAAATTTGTAGATTGTATGGCTAAAGAATTTGAAACGTCTATGATTGGAGAGTTATCCTTTTTCCTTGGTCTTCAGATAACTCAGTCACAACGAGGAACATTTATCACTCAGTCAAAATATTTGAAGGATATATTAAAGAAGTTTGGCATGACTGATAGTGCCCAGGTCAGTACTCCAATGGCAACCTCTTGCAAACTCAGCAAGGATGATGAATCTCCTCCTGTGGATCCAACCTTATATAGAATCATAATCCTATTGAGGGGTATGTTGCTCAAGGGCTCCCCAATGGTAGTTTTCTTCAAAGTGCAGCCCAGAGAAATGAATTGGAGGCATGTCTTCACCTAGATTCACCATTGACTAAAGGAGCACATAATATCAAGTAGCATTATTAATATTTAGCAAACATAACAATGAGCCCTCTGGCTCTATGCAAGTGCAAACTTCATGAATAAAAATCATAATTACAAAATGGAGCTACACAGGTTCAATGTGATGCAAAAACAGAGGCATCATTAGTGCTAGATAACAGTAATGTTACTGTGTATTTATTGATGTCTTAAGAAGATTTGCTCATCTTGTGAAGTGCTGGCACCCACTTTTTAGACACCACATACAGCTGCATTCCTTCATAACTATCCAGTAACATCGCCATGGCAGCAGCTGCGGACATTCAAAGAAATAATGGGTGCAAAAGTTCAATGTTGGCTCATAAGATTAATAAACAGTGTTCCTTCTTTCTACATAAGAGGTTTGTTGTTGTTATTCAGAATGTCCTTGTTGTTGCCTTTGTTTCTCCTCAATTGCAAAATGAAAATTTAGAGCTTTGGGAAGGGTGGGAGCCCTTAGAAGGATAATGCAGTCCATCTACAAAAAAAATATATATATATATATATATATATATATTTCAATAGGATTTGGTTTTTATTGGGACTTCATTACCACTTTTCATAGCGTGAACTCCCTATGACATCTCTAAGATGGTCCCTGGCCACAAGAGATGTCCCAAGGATGTTTTCACAATGTCACTGCTAACTGAGTACATCCAAGAATGTTCCTGAGTTATCTCCATGTCCTGCATCCTCAAGGAACTCAAGTACACACACCCCAACCTCAAATATGCCTACTGCTGGTATGTTGAGTTACACCAACGTGTTTCCATGGTGAGGTTTTGGAGCTAGCCACATGAATTTCCCCTCGTGATTCAACATTTGTTCACTACATAAATAATGCATGGCTTGATAGCCACACTTCCTTAATTGGTTGATTAGGTAAGCATTACATGCAACAACATATAAAGAAGCCAAATAGCACGTCCGATGCAAAGAGAAATACCACTCCATACCACACACTAACTGTCATCATTGTTTAAGTGTGTTATATTGGAGGTGTAGAGAATCACATCTTGGAACAGTTGCATGCAGTTGGAACAAACCACCCACTTTCACTATCATTGGTTGGTCATAAATAACATTCTAATCAACTGGCCCCTTCTCAAAAGCACTCCAAATTGTAGCAGCATTTTAAAAATGGACCCTCACTCCCTCACAGATTAAATTATTTGTCCAATTGGTCATTTGGGACTCAAAACTAAAAGTATAACAAGCAATAATAAGGAAAGAGTGTTTGTGGCATCGCCTTTCTAAAAGAACAAAGAAAACCACATAAACAAACCCTAAATGGGAAAACCCTCGATAACATAATACAACCATATGAAGTAATACATGGAGAGAAAACTATGCTAGAAGGGAGAGATTAGTTGCACAAGAGACAAATATGGCTCGAATGCAAGGGGTACTTGTATCTGCAACACAATATAGTACATGTCTAGAAAAAGTGAGGGATACATGTGTGTGCATATAACATGCATATATGATTATTAAAGGCATTATAGTTACAACAGGCACATTTATAGCTGTTTATGTTTGATGTCAATTCAGAAATACATAGAAAAGTAAACCAAATAAGATATGATCAAGCCACAATTTTGAACTAGAGATTGTTGCTACTGATTTAAGCTTGCAAGTAGAAAACTCTTTGACAATTACACCATACATCTACATTCCTATTGACTTGGACAGGAAAATAACATTGATTTAGAAGGTATGTGTGTTATCACGGCAAAATCTACTTCATTTGTTGCACTAAAGGGGGCTCAAAGAAGGGCCCATCAAAGTTACATCACATCAATCATAAAGTTTTCAATTTCCAAGACAATCTATAGTGAGTTGCTTTATCATAATGGTGTCAGCATAAACAAGACAAAAAGAGTTGTTAGTTTCAAACAAGGCTACGTGGGAGTGCCCCCCACCCCCTTGCTCCCACTCCCGAAGCTCGCTTCCTTCGGAAGCTTGCTCCCAAAATGCTCCCAAGGCGCTCCCTGCCTCTTCTATACTAAAAGCTCCTATACTAGGTTGATCATTTGATCACAATGTTATAGTACCTCCCTTCATTGCCAAGCTCATATAAAAGTAGTTATGGTTGATCATTTGATGATAATGTTATAAGTTATAACTACTAGATGATTGATGTTATATGGTTTAATCTATGTTTTCTATAGCTAATTAAACATCCTACATGTTTTTTAGATATAAATCCATCAAAATATATACTATATAAAAAACGCTCTTGGAACACTCCCAAAATGGGAGCTTTTGAAAATTTAACTTTTCGCTCCACTCCCGCCCCCTCGCTCCCAACAACATAGATATAGATCCATGATAGGAATCCTGCTATACTTGACAACCACCAGACCGGATATTATGCATGCAGTAGGAAAGGTAGGAAGATTCTAATCACTTCCAAAAGAATCACATGTAATGGCTGTTAAAAGGATTTTTAGATATCTCAAAGGGATACTACATTTTGGATTATGGTATCCAAAAACTAAAATTTTTGATCTTACTGCTTACACTGATGCTGATTGGGATGGAAGTTTGGATGATAGAAAGAGTACTAGTGGAAATGCATTCTTCCTGGGTGAAAGTTTAGTTGCATGGACAAGTCGGAAACAATCATCCATATCTCTGTCTACAGCAAAGGCAGAGTACATAGCAACAGCAGACTGTTGCACTCAGGTCTTGTGGATGAAGCAGCTGTTGGAAGAAATGGAAGTGAGGTATGATCATCCAATTCCAATTTATTGTGGCAATACAAGTGCTATAAGCATAGCAAAAAATCCAGTCTAGTATCATTTTTTGAGAGAGCAAGTGAATGATCAACAAGTTAAGATGGAATATGTGAACACCAAAGAACAGATCGTCGATATCTTCACCAAACCTTTGCCCAAAGATGCCTTTGAATACCTTCGACAAAGGCTAGGAGTTATCTCCCTACCCTACTAAATATCACTCTCATTTGTTGAAGGTGGGTGATGAGAGCCTTAGACACCCAAAGTAGCTGCAGAGGGAAGCTACAGGTTTGGTTGCAAAAGAAGGCAGACCCACATAGGGAGAAGAAACAAGTCTAAAGTTAGTCAGCAATAAATGAGTACATGAGAAGCTACAAGAACAGGAAGATACACCCACAGGACCAGATCAACAGATACTCATGCAATCAATGATTGTATGATTCACTTGTCAATCAGTTTATGATCCACAAGGGGAGTAGAAGCATGCCATGACAGAGGAAGCATTAGCTTCATCTTTGCTTCATCAATCAACAACATCCTTGTCATTGATGTCATAGAATGATATCATATTGTTAGAGTTGAAAAGAGGATAAGACTTTGACAAAGCCCATACCCCATGGTTTTATATCCAAGTCTCATTTTTTAAGCCTAAGTACTCGATGTTTTTTATGACCCAAATTAATAGTTTAAAAAGTTTGGCAAAATAGGGTTTTGCATCCAAGCACATGTTCTAACTCAAGTGCTTCACTTAGCATCAATGCAAGTAGCCAAGCACAATGCAAGCAGCCAAGCACAATGCAAGCAGCCAAGCACAAGTGTTGAGGAGAGAGCACTGGAAGGCACATGGTATATGCACTGCACGTCAATCACAAGTCAAACTAATAATGTATATTAAAACGTTGTATGCATTAGTGTTTATGCATCTGGGATATCACTCACTGTGCAACTAGAGCATTCGTCCAAATACTCGAACACGGACAACACAAACAAACCACGCTCAAAGACCATCCAAATGTCGACACCACGCAAGCACTTGAGCCATGTGTTGATAAAACAAGTGAGCATATTTGATTCTGATCTTATTCAGGGATGACGGATGCATGGTTTCGGTGATCAATGTTGAGATATATATAAGTGTTGAAATATTATATTTATTTCTCCTTGTTTGGTGAAAATGCCAACAAACAAGCCTAAGTATTATATGTACATGTTTAAAGTGCAACCGAAAGTACCAAATACTATAGTTAGCATATGAATGCCCAAGCTGAATTTTAGAGTCAAGAAGAACATCTTCTAAGAGTGTCGGGATTTAAGCCTGAGTACGAAATGGCAAAGAGCGCCAAAGGGAAAGCTCAAGAGAAACATTACGAACCCAATCTCCAAAATAATCATCTAGTAAGAAGACCATCACACTGCTGCATGAAGGCTACATATATGAATGCAGTGTTACCCCCATATATGTATGGGTGTACCCTAATGCAAAGATGGGAAAATTCTGGGAGCTGTTCTAGCCATGAACAACCCTACTTGATAGTCAAACTAGGTTGAAACAACAATCTTATAAATAGGTTGAGCTCATTATGTGCATTTCAATTGGACCTCTTAGGAAGGAGAGACACTAGGTCCTTCTGTTTTGGGACAAAATCTAAGTTCCCATCTACCCCTGTTTCCATGATGCCCCCAACATGCAATCCCCTGGAATCTGACCCACTTGCTCAATTCAAACCTCGAGGGTTAGTTTACAATACGATATTAGGGAATCTCATCATACCAATGCCCAACCAAATGATTATTATGTTGCTACTGCTACTAATAACAATAATAGCATAAACATTTTAACATGAAGAAGAAGGAAATATAGAAGAGAAAGTTGCATCCCATTGATTTTGCAGTGTCTACAATACAATGATAATGATAATATAGAGGAAGCCTTAAAGCACTGGAAATACAAGATAAGCCCCAAAGAGCATACAAAAATCCTAATAGAGCAACCCACTTGGGAAAAATCCCTGGCCCTCTTCAAGTGGTTTCACATGCAGAAAGACTACAAACCCATTGTCATTCATTACAATGTCATCCTTATAATTCTTGGCAGGGCTCAAAAATGGGATGAACATGAGGATTGTTGGACCCAAATGACCTAACAGAAGGAGGAACTATTGCCCACAAATAACACTTATGGAACCCTAATAGATTTTTATGGAAGGGATAGCCTCAAGTCCGAGGCTCTGCAATGGCTCCAACACATGGAACATCAAGGGCTTCAACCAGATGAGGTCACCATGAATACTATTGTTCATATGTACAAGAAAGCTAGAGAGTTTGAATAGGCAGAGGAGGTTTTTAGAAAGTGGTACCAAACTCATAGACCACAATGGGCTTTCACATATAACACTTCGATCGATATGTATGGAAGGAAGGCCTCCTCAACGAATGTTCAAATGCCTTCTTGGAGATGCTCAAATCAGGTATTTTCCCTGACACTGTAACTTTTAATACTATGATTCACATGGTCATCTAGGAGAAGCAGAGGCTCTCATGGATAAAATGGAGGAAACATGGTGCCAGCCAAACGTTATGACTTACAATACTCTTATTGCATTGAATGCCGAGAATAACAATATAGACATGGCATTAACTTATTTCAACAGGAGGAAACAAACTGAATTTAAGCCTAATATTGTGACTTATAGAACTTTGTTGCATATACTTTGTGGGAAACACATGAGATTAGAGAAGATGAATCCCTGGTCCAGGAGATGGATGAATTGGGGGTTTGTGTGGATGAATTCTCAAGGCCTATTATTATCAGAATGTGCATAGAGATGGGGTTACTGATGAAAGCATGGGTTTGGTTTGAAAGGTTTTGCCTTCTTGGAGGAATCAGCTCCAAAATCTATGTTAATCGATGCATATGGGGAGCTAGGGTATTGGTTAGAAGCTGAGAAGGTGTTCGGCTATAGTTGTGAAAGAGAAAGAGGAGTCAGGGAGAGTGTGGCCCTCCGAGAACGCCTTCTCTCTAGGAGGGTGGCAGGAGCGATTGTTGCCCACATTCTCTTTTGAAGTCCCTGGTGAACTTGAACCTCAAAGAGTCCCAAAAGAAACCCAAAGTTCATACCCTTGAATATTTCTATGTTCATGCCCTAAATGAACCAATGACTTTGAATGCATTCAAACTCATAGTTGGGATAGGTGAGAATGTTGATGAGGATAACATGGCTATTGTTGTTGCTTTTTCTAGTGAAGGTAGCACCATGGAAAGTCAAGGGCCTCATTAATACCCACAGAAAAATAATGGTCCACAAGATTTAGGCCCAACTTCGAAGTCTTGATATTTTGTGTCTACAAAGAGTTAAAACTTATGGGTTTTTGTTAAAGAATGCATTGAATTATATTTGGTCGAATGTAGTGGCTTTCACATTCATTGAGGGAAAAAGCGAGGTTGTTACACTTATGATGCCACAACTTGCTTCTTTTGTAGTGGACTAGGAATTGACCCCTTTCAGAGGTTGGTGAGGGTCATGTAAAATATGGATAATAGATTTGGGTATGGCCAATATCTACACATCCAATGATGTCGAGGAAACAAACAATTTTTAGAGACAAATGGTGGTTGAACTTCTAAATCCCACTAGCTTGTTTGTGGGGATTTCAACATGGTGGATACTCGAGAGTGAGGAAGGTTTATTACCTATCATGATTCCTCACAAAGGGAAATAGTAGCTATCATGATGCCTCATAATGGGAAATAGTATGGAACGACCTCAGGCCAATCTTGGGTTGTATGACCCTAATAGATTAAGAAAAGAATTGGGTGAAGTGTGGCTCAACTTCCAACAATGATTTGTATCCATACCACTTGATGATTCATGATGTTGATCACAATAGGAAGGACCTGCGTATACAGTGAAATGACCATATCGTCAACACCTATGGAAGACACCTGAACAATTAGGAGAGTCATATAGGATGGTCATCCTTAATGACATCAAGCACTTTCCTCATTCTGGTAGGTACACCTACTTTCCTTTCCTTGGAGGAACTAACATAGTTGTCTATGTTGGGAAGTGAGTCATCACCTTAAGATATTATTGATCTCCAATTACCCACTGCATTCCATGTAGCTTCAGTGGACACCAAATTTAATTTTTTTCATCCTTGTATGTTATGAATTTGAACCAAAAAAAAAAACAAGAACCAAAATATAACTGCTTTGGATCGATAAGTTAAATGTTGAGCCAACTTGCATTAACAATGTTCCATACCATAGCATCTGTGATCATCATTTTTTTTCTAGGGCTCAATTTTGTATTCTGGAAGGGATTATTATTCGACAGAACTAATAACCAACAACTCAATCATGGACAAAAGTGAAATTTTAGGCATTTTGGGAATGATGACTATTGAGGATTGAAATTTCTAGGTTTATTTTGATAGCAGAATTGTTGATTTCGAAGGAAGAATCAGGAAGGGATTTTTTACAAGTCTACTAGTAGTAGAAGTAGCTACAATACAGTTTCTTGTGACCATTCATTCGTCTGCAAAGATATTAGGAATGAATTTGTGTATGTCAAACAAGGGTTGCAGTGGCTGAGCATATAACTCAGCTTAGTGAAGAGACATGTTCTACTTTTGAAAGGGAGGTTTGAGGCCATTTTACACCCTGACAAAGTCAACAATAGAACATGACTCTTCCATAAATACAAACATGGCTTTATGTGGCTAATAGCAAACAAATTTGGCACTTGAGCCAATGCAATACTTTGTTGAAGCTTAGATAAAGGATGTTCCAACATGCTATATGGAATTGAAGCTTAGCTAAAGGAATTTTTAACATGCTAGATGGAACAGTTGTTCAAGGTAAATTCAGAAAAAAAAAATGTAAAACAGAGACACGTGGAAACAATCATGAACATAATGAGTTGGAGGAGTCCAATTGCATGGTATGGCTTATTGCAGGGCATAAATACACTTATATGGCCATGAGAACCTTGGCACGTGAGATGATATGATAGTATTGCTTGGAAGAAAGACACTATTGTGTGGCACGTGAGATTACATGACACTAATGAACATAAATAAACCTTGGCTCAAGTCTATTTTTAATACTTCACTCATGCACATTTTGGGCTTATACAATATATGTTTAACACTTGGAGCATTTGAAGAAAAAATCCAATTTGAACCCACATTGTACTTATTTTACCACTTGGAATACAAGATAAGGAATAGAATTTGATAGCACAGATTATCAGGTTGCCTCAAATGGAAGAGATGAAGGAATGGAGGTTTTTAAGTTAAATAAAAACCATTAGTAAGACTGTGGATGCCTAATAAGCATGCTTTTCAAAATTTCATTTGATCCAAGAGCAAATGTTGTTGTGTGTAGGGCAATGCAGAACTGTGTGTTGTGAATCTTCCACCATTTTGCATAGTTGATCCACATGTACATGTATACTGACACGAATATGTTGACAATTTTCATAAAAATTGTAAGGTAAACCAACCCACGAATCCACATTCGACAAATTCCCAAAAGTAAACCAAGACAAGAAGTTGATTCATTGTGAATATTCTTACAGGATGCAGATCCTCACGCTTTAATAAAATCCTCACTCCATACCTGTCTCTTTTCTTGGGTGCATAATGTAGGGGGGATTCAATGGACACCTCATAAACTTTGGAGGACAAACTACTCATAATATAAGACACATCGGTAATCTGTGAAGGCAATACTAACTCCATTGGCAACAACCCTGCTCTCCTCCAATCTTCTCTTTGGAATACCAGTTGATTGGATGGAACATTTGTGTTGTGCTGGAATGCCCTACTTTCAGGTGTTTCAGTAGAGGCTCTTATGGTTGTTCTAACTTTGTGTCTACTAAGAGACCAACCAATGAATATGTTTGGGTGTGCGTTGTTATGGGGTGCAAAACAAACATTGAAAGATGTTGGGACGACCGAGGACAAGTAAGAGAAGATCCTGGAGAATTTTGTGAGTTCCCCCTTGACTTTGTATTTGTGTCAAAATATATGGAGTATCAGATAGTTCTAAGAATTATAACTACAACACAAGAGCCAATCTAATAGGTGGATTGAGCCAATATCATGAACTCAATGGGTGCCTCTGTTTTCCCATTTTCTCATTGATTTTTACTCTCACAATTAAAATTTCAAACATGGTGTATACATCGATGTAAGCATGTTCATATGGTGTAAAAACAGGAAAATAGTTATCCTTGGTGGTGTGCCCTAGGTTTGTTCCCCCTATCTGATACCACACACTAACACAAATTCGTTCTACTTTGAACTAAATTACCATTTATAGCATAGAACAAGTCCCACTTTTTTGGATCTAAGGAATAGTAAGTAGAGCCTTTCGGCTTAAATATGCTAAATATCAATTAATCGATAGGATTTTGTTCAGGAAAAAATATGACGTTGTTAACTTATATGTTTGGAATAAAATGATGCTAGTAAGGTTCTTCATTCACAAACAAACCCAACAGTAAACATATGAATGTGTTTCTTACTTGCATTGTCTATGTATCTTTTCACCAAAAAAATATAGATTTGCAACGACCTTCAAGAGACAAAGGAAGAAATAACTAACCTCAAATTTGTTGTAGATGTATTCTTCTTGGGAAATTCCTTATCAACCTTCAGATTCAGCTGCAAATTCGCTGGAGCGGTATTCCTCTCAGCCAATTCCTTCACTTTCAAACTCATTTTCAACAACCTCCAAGTTATGTCAGTGGATGCTCTATCCATGGCACTGCATTGATGTATATAAATGCTATTTAGACCCCTAATTTCCTTAGGCTAACGCTATGAATATACATGAAACCCTTGGAATAGACATGAAACTCTTCAATTCATTTCTAAATACCCTCTCTAAACCCTCAAGACACCCCCTCTCGCCAAATAAAAATATTTGCAGCAAACTAAGGTATGGAAGTCAGCGAGTAGCTTTAGCAAGAAGCATTTAGGGTAAAATGAATTATCCTCTCAGACACACCAAATCCAACCTCCCTTCCACCCGCCAAAGAAAACCTCCCTTCGACCTGCCAAATCCAAATTTATGGCACCAACATCCCAGGTTGAACGGGTCACGTTGGAATTTTGGAGAACTCTCCTTGCAGAGCAAAAATTTAACGGGGTAACACTGTATTGGTCAAAGGCATACTGTCATTTTCCCCTTATGCATGCAACCACCTCGTTTCTCATTGCTCCAAACAATGGAAAATGGAAAAGAAGATTTCATGGCCTAAGAGAGATGGAAAGTGTGCCCTACGAAATCATGATGGAAAGCGTGGCGTAGGAAATCTTGCAATGATATGTTTTTGTTTCGTTTGTGTTATTTTTTTTAGTTATGTTATTTTTACAATTTTTTAATTTTGTTTTAATTCATGTTTATAATTAGTTATATATTTAACAATATCATTGTCCAACCCACCCACCAAAGTATAACGTGTTGTGTGTGTTGGGAAGGTACTATGGCAAGTACTTATAATGTGTTTTTTTTCCGAAAGAAAAAAGTGTAATATTGTTATTATAAGTTATAAAACAAAGTTACATCCGGAGTTACATAATACCTTCACGATCAGTCAATATAGATATTTGAGCTCATAGACTTAGAAGACAATGAGCTTGAAAAAAACGGTTCTTACAAAAAGTTATACAGAGAGAACTTCAAACAAATCGGCAACTGGCAGGTCCCAAGATTATGCTCATAGACTTAGATATGAGTGAGCTCGAAATATCCTGGAAATTACAAAATGTTATGCAGAGAGGACTCCAACAAATCAGCTAACTGGCGGATTACCCAACAAACGAGGAAGCAGGACTTCGATGAAGCCTTCAGAAAGTGATGATGCTTCCATGATCGATGATGTTTTCATCCAAGCTTTCGTTGTAGTGCAAAATGCGATCCATGAGAAACATCGCCAGTTTGGAAAGGTGGTCAGCAGTCGTATTTGCTTCACGGAAGATGTGCTGGCAGTGAATCATGTCGAACAAGGAACTGATACTTCTAACCTCCTCCATCCAGGGCTCGAGGAGCAATGTTTTGATCGAGTGCTTACCATTAAACCAATTTACCACCACCTGTGAATCCCCATACATGTTCAAGGAAGAATAACCCCTCCTGAGCGCAAACCAGAGCAAGAAACGAAGAGCCAACAATTCTTCCTTAAGATCGTCTCCATCTCCTATGCCAACTTGAATTTTAACATAATGACTGCGCCGAATATGGAAAAAGATCCGAGCTCCACAAGTACCCTATTGGGAGGCCCCGTCAAAGAAACCATGAATAATACCCTCATCCAAAACTGGAAAGGAGATCCGACAGACCTTTGCCTTTGTAATCTCTTCCGGTTGACCTTTCCAATGATATAAGACTCTTGTAGCCGAAGGATGAACCATCGGGAGGGCGTCGTCGAATATCCCTGCATTGCGAGCTTTCTAGATACTCCCAATCAAAAAAAGAGGAAGGGTACTTTTTCTCCCAAAAAGAGCAAACCAGCTACGAAGAACGTTGTCTAGATCGCTTCCTTTCCACTTAGAAGGCAAGTAGGTCCAGCCACGAAGAGTCTACCATATAGCTTGAATGTAGCTGCAATGGATAAAGATGTGCTGTAAACCCTCGTCGGCCGCTTTGCAAAGGTAGCACATGCCCGGGCCGGAGAAACCCCTTCTTTGAATGTTAGGCCAAAGAAGGATTTTGTCCTGTAAATAGAGCCATAGGAAGCATCGAAACTTTAATGGGACTTTCCAACCCCACAGGATTTTGAACCACCAACGGATAGCTAGAGGGTTGGGAGCATTGTCTACCAGCAGGTTATACACATTAGCCACTAACAAAATGCCCGAAGCTCCAGGACCATCCCAGGTCAATAGATCCAACTTGTTATTGAGTTTGATCCCCATGTTAGCAAGTATTGAAGTGTAAGAATGCCAAACAGAGTGCCAATGTGAAGACAAATTTAATTTGTCGCTCGAGAGCCAACACTCACTGGAGATGTCGCTGTGGTTGATACAGAACTGGGAAAGCAACACCCTTTTGCGATCATGAATCTCCTTGATAAGATCTACAGGTAACTGAAAAGAACCTTCATTGCCAACATAAGGATCTACCCCCACAATGCACTCAATGCCACTTCCTATCTTCCACTTGATCCACCCTATGAAACATAAAGAATTGTTGATGTTATTCCAAATAGCCGAGGCCTGTGCCGACCCTTCCTTTTAGTTCCTCAGCCACTGAGTAGTCGTGAAGGTTTTTAAGTACTTAGTGTGGATGACCGTGCTCCAAAGGTTGTCGTTAGTCAGAGCTCTCCAAAGGATCTTAGCCAACATTGCCCAATTGAACAAGTCTAAATTCTTTAGACCCCATCCCCCTCGTTCCTTGGGCCAACAAAGACTGTACCAGGAGCTCAGATACCATTTTTGAACCGTTGTTTTCCTCGACCATAGGAAACGAAATAATCTACTCTGCAATCCTTTGAGAATCGAAGATGGAATCCGCCTAAGACCAAACCAGTAGGTGGGTAGACTTTGCAACACTGATTGTGCTAATACGAGCCTCCCTCCAATAGAAATCCATCTGACAGCCCAGCTGTTGATCCTATGATCGACTTTTTGCAACAGCCAATCCCAATCCGCCCTTCTGTAGCAATTGGGTTTGAGATAAAAACCCAAATATTTGATACCTGCGTCAATATGATGGAAGCCAAAAGGAAAAATATCCTTCATCTTACTGATTTCAAACTCTTCGACCCCATTAAATAGGAAAGACGACTTGCCCAAACTAATGGCCATCCTCGAGGCCGAGCATAAAGTGTCAAACAAACACTTAAAAATTATCCATTCATCAACAAAGGTGATCCCAAAAATCATTACATCATCAACAAAAAGCAGGTGCGTAATTGACAAAGCACGAGAGACTATTACCCCTTTAATGTTACAGCCTTCCTTAGCTTCCTGATTAAGTCTGCTTAACCCATCAATGGCCAAAATGAAGAGTAGAGGAGATAAAGGGTAGCCCTGTCTAATGCCTCTGCTGCAGGAGAACATAGCCGTGGGCTCACCATTGACCAAAACCCCATAAGTGGTGGACGAGATGCAAGCCAAAATCCACTGGACCATACTTAGGGGAACACCGATCTGTAAGAGTATAAGACGAATATAGGTCTAGTCCATACGATTGTAAGCTTTCACCAAGTCCAGCTTAAGGATAAATGCACTGAGGTTCTTATATTTTACTGAGTGTAAACATTCTTGTTCTACCCCTACAACGTCCAGAATATGTCAGTTGTGCAAGAACCCAAACTGTTCGAGTGTGATGAATTTAGCCAAAAAGGGTTTTAAGTGATTTCCAATGCTTTTTGCCACCAATTTGTACAAAGTGTTACACAAGGAAATGGGGCGGTAGTCCCTCTGGTCTATCTGATTTCAGAATCAGAGCGATGAAAGTGGCATTGAGTCTTTTAGGAACAGTGGGAATTGGATTCTTCCGTTGCCCTCAAAATGTCATCCCCCATGATATCGAAAAAGTGCATAAAAAACTCCACCATCTAGCCGTTGGGGCCTGGGCTTTTTTCTTTGACCAAAGAACCTAAAACTGACTTAAGTTCGTCCATGGATATCGCCCTCTTGACCCCCTTACCTTCCTCAGTAGTGAGAAAATGAGGGAAGAACTTTAATATCTTAAGCTGGTCAACAAGATTATTCACCTAGGGTTGTTTGTATGCTTCCCGGAAGTAGAATTTAGCATTCTCCATTATGAAAGCTTGATCCGCTCTGAATATGCCATCCTCCCCTTTTACCTCCCAAATAGAGTTCCTGTTTCGATGCATATTAGCATAATTCTGGAAAAACTTAGTATCATCGTCCCCCTTAGCTAGCCACAGTGCATGGCTCTTTAAACGCCAGGTACTTTCCTTCTACCCTAGTAATACCTCCTTTCTTTTGATCAGATCTTGCAAAGCCCTCTGATTGCCTTCATCTAAGGGGGTGGTGTATTCATAGAAAATGTGAAGGTATAGTGGTTAGTGGGGTGGTATATTCATATAAAATGTGAAGGTTTAGTGGTTATCCTTTACAGGGTATACTGGTGTATTCCTTTATAAATTGTTTATATCTCTTTCTCTACTTTGATTGTATCTCCTAATTCACACTCCTACTCATATTATGAAACGACAATAGGGGCTAAAGAATGTGAACTTGTAATATTTTTCCTCCTCCTTTAGTTTTTGATAGCTTTAGTTAGTGTTATTTTATGGTTTTAGAACCCTCTTAGACTCTTCATGGTGATTTTAGAAGTCTCTAGTGGATTCTGATACATAATTTGGTACACATATGTGGATTATGGTGAAATACTGTGGTTGTTGGAACCTATGAGGAATAATGAGATAGTTTTCTTGACGTTGATGGAAAACATTCACATATAGAATTAGTTCAATAAAAAAGAACCCCGTTGAATATGTATTTAGTGACATAATTCGCTAAGGACCTCAAGAATGCATTAATTTCTTGAAGGTTTAAGACCCTAAATTACCAGGAATGAAATAATCGTCCCCTCTTGAAAAAATGTGAACCCGACAACAAGAAGAATGTGATTTCAACCCCCTTTATGAGTGCATATTCCTCCTCATAGCAGCTTGTCCTCCAAATAGAAACCCTCTGTCCTCTTTCCTCTTGAAAATATTCACCGATAGCAGACATCCTCTTCAAATATCCTACTGACGTTTCACTGTCAAAAACGTAGACCAGACTTCCAGCAATGGTATATATTGCATCTTTGGGATTTATGGCCTTCCCTCATGTGTATTCATGGCTCCAAATGTTAGATTCTCGCTTGTAAGGTAAAGTAATTATGTCTAGGGCCCTACACATGGACCATGAGTCATATAGTAAATTTATTAATCGTGGACCATTATGTAGGTTATGAGAACCATTATTGGTTTACATAACCTACAAATATTAAACCATAGTTGGTTTATTGGTTTACATAACCATGGACAAACCAACAACAACAATGATGACAATGATGACAATGATGATCATGATGATCTCACATGTAGGCTAGAGATTCTTATGTGGTAATCTAGGTTAACATGCATGGACCATCAACCCCATGGAAAATTAACATGTCATTAGACCCTAAGTTTAGTTCATAGGACATGGTCTAGGCCACGAGAACCATCCGATCACTGGTCGCGATTCAGTTTATTGTCCAACTATTGGATTATTTTCCACTTCTTATCGGTGGAGGATTGGAAAAAGTTCCAGAAAAAACCTGGATTATAGACAAAGGGGTGCTTATGGTTAAGCGTTGGTCTCTGGGTTTCAACCCTTTTACAGTGTTCTTCCATAAGAGATGCTTATGGATGCTAATGCCCGACCTCCCCATTGAATACTGGGATCTAGCAATTTTGAGAGGGATAGGAGATGTTGTTGGCAGATTTGTTTTCTTTGATGAAAGGGACCTAAGGTGGAATAACAAACACATGGCCTGGATTTTAGTGGAGTTCGACATGGACCTAGGACTGCCAGAAGAAGTTGAGATTGTCACTAAAAAGGGGTCCTTCATTCAAACCCTAGACTACTGGAGAGAATCGTTTTGGTGTCATGTATGTAGATCCACTGACCATATAAAAACAAATTTTCCTTCAGTGGTTGGAGAGGCTTAGTCGCTGGAGTTAGTTTCAGAAGCGGGAGAAGAATACTTAAATGGGAGGACTCAGAATGCTCAGATGGAGGTTCCCAGTCAATTCCCCTCTATTGAATCTTTCATTGGTAAGTTAAAGATTTTCTTTCCAAATTTCTTTACTTCTTTAACTGAATAAGACATTCTTTTTCTAAGTAATAATGAGGAATGGTTGGTCGATATTTTTGAGGGTTTCTGGGAAATTTTCTTGGAAAATTTTAACAATTCCCATCCCTCTACTTCTCATTTCAACCCTGTCATCTCAGAAAACCCTCCTTTGATTTCCCCCTCATCGACAGGACTGTTGGTTGTTACATATCCCAAAATCCCTATTTTGACTGAGACCTCTCCTCAGGGACCTCACGCTACCCCTCATTTACATAGTGAATGCACCTTGGCTTCTCCCCCTCCATTGGATACAAATTTGTTTACCAAACCCTCGGAACCCTCATACAAATAAGTTCTTATTAATAAAGCGCCTCTTTAGACCTATAACTCCTTTGCAAACGGAGATGGCCTTATGGATATTGCAAATGTTACCATCAGGAAGAAGCCTAAAAACAAATCCACTAACAGGAAAAAAGACACGGGGGTTGTTGAGGGAGGGTTGGTAACATACCCCATAATGGTTTCTTCAAACCTTGTTTATGTTCCTTCTCCTTCTGGTCAACTTAGAGCATTGAACCCTGATATGAGGGTTCCTTAATGCTAGTCTTCTCTCTTAACATTAGGGGGGGTGTGGGTGCCTCCAAGATGCTATCCCTCAAGGAGCTTTTGTCTACAGTTAAAGCTGATGTTGTGTTTCTTCAAGAGAGTATGTTGGATCATGTTAGAGTTAAATATTTT
This sequence comes from Larix kaempferi, assembly GCA_027924585.1. NCBI lineage: Eukaryota > Viridiplantae > Streptophyta > Pinopsida > Pinales > Pinaceae > Larix > Larix kaempferi. Next base: position 1,090,767 of record BSBM01001174.1, on the reverse strand, counting down.
TTTCTAAAAGTTTGTCCGACATGGAACTATGTTGTGACAAATTCAGATGGACTTTCAGGGGGTTACAATTTGTCAAGATGGAGTCTGATAGCAAAGCCAAAAAATAAGAGAGGTTGGGGAATAAGAGATCTCAATCTCTTTAACAAGGCCCTAGCTTCCAAATCACCGTGGAGGGCACTTTTTCATGATGGTATTTGGAGTGTCACCTTGAATAACCAATGCACATCCAAAAGGTTCCATCCTTCTTATTGACTACCAATATGTGTTCTATCCAAGGTGATGCACTTGGTCATATGAAGCCTTTATCTAATAATTATTGTAATTGCATCTTGAATTCACTCAACTCATTAGTTTGCAATATATTCTAGGCCTTGGATATGGGCATGTGTGTGTTAATATGTTATGCTCTCTTGTTGCCATTTTTGTCCATTGGAATCCACTTGAGTCACCCTTCACAAAAAGGGGAAAACAATGAGAAGAAAGGGTGATGGAATGAAAATTACTAGCATGTTGAAATTGGCAGGAAAATTTTCATTTTTGGTGTTACAGATCTAAAAATGACCAACATATCCCACTTGTAGTTGAAATTAGATTCACTCTTTAGAGATTATGTGATGTCGCAAGGCCTTAATCATCACTCAAGAGCAACAGAGGGAATTGTTACATATAGGCTAGATATTCCATATGTAGGTCATAAGTAGTAGTCTAGGTTAACATGCATGGACCATCAACCCCATAGTAAATTAATATGGTATTAGGCCCTTAAATTAGTTTATAGGCCATGGTATAGGCCACGAGAACCATCGTCAATGTTACAAATATTGAAATGGCCACAATATCTCGCTTGTAAGGTAACGCCCATAGGTCACAATATGGCCTATGTGATGGTATAGAGAAATTCCCATAGGTCACGAGACTTTTAGTGTGGGTTTTGACAAACCTCCCCCACAAGTTATGAGAATTGGGCTTTTAGGGGGGCTTTTCAAACAACCCCCTCCAAAAGTTCAATTCTCATGACTTTTAAGGGGGGTTCCAAACAAACCGCCTCCCAAAGTTCAATTCTCATGACTTTTAGGGAGGGTTTTGACAAACCGCCACCAAAAGTTATGAGAATTGGGATTTTAGGGGGGGTTTTCAAACAACCTCCTCCAAAAGTTCAATTCTCATGACTTTTGAGGGGAGTTCCAAACAAACTGCCTCCCAAAGTTCAATTCTCATGACTTTTAGGGGGGGTTTTGACAAACTGCCCCCCAAAGTTATGAGAATTGGACTTTTAGGGGGGGGGTTTCAAACAACCGCCTCCAAAAGTTCAATTCTCATGACTTTTAGGGGGGGTTTTGACAAACCGCCCCCAAAAGTGATGAGAATTGGGCTTTTAGGGGGGGGGTTTCCAAAAACCGCCTCGAAAAGTCAAATTTCGAGGCTTTTGGGGGCGGATTTAAAAAAACCATGGGGGATTCACTCAATAAACCGCTATCATAGCACGTTCGTTCATGGCATATGAATTAATACCCCTAATTTCATAAAATATTGGAGAATACCTTCCAAAATCATTTTTTTAACCCCCTCCCAATATACCTTCCCAATTTAAAAAAACCCCTATTTTCACTAGATATTGTATGTATCAATTTTTTCATTAACATTTTTTATACACCATTATATTTCTACCTAGTATATTGATATGATACCCCTCTTATGACCCCACATGCATTCTACAATGCACCTTGCTTCTTTCGATGTATATTGTGGATGTACATTACTTCACCCACATATCATTATGATTTGCAACATCTAATGGTCTAATGAAGAGATAGGAGATCACTTATTGTATGTCACTAGATCCAATGCACATAGGACAACATTTAGATTGCATGTTACAGTTCCCCAATCATTGACTAAGCCTGTTGTGGGCTAGATATCCAAGCCCCCAAGGCCTGTAACAAGCTCTAGGAGGCTGAATAAACCTCCCAAGGCCTATAATAGGCACGAGTGGTTGGGTATTCAATCCCCCAAGGCCTATCAAGGGCCTATAAAAGGCCCTGGAGGCTTAGAGCCTCCCAAGGCTATTGGTAACAACTGGTTGAGTGCTATTGGTAACAATTGGCTGCCAATGACCACTGTCTTTTTCGACTATGATCGACTAGAAACCCACTTCACCACGAACCCCCCTGGCCTCAAGCATGCCTCAAGACGCGATTTCCCTGCGTATTGGTAAGAGCGAGCCTTACCTCAATACGATTTCTCATCCGACCGTGATCCCGCCATCTCCATTTGGCAGATATTTATCAGCCCACCCATATAAAAAAGGCCCCAAAGTATTTTTGTATTGCTACATTAAATAAAAAAAACCTTTTCCCTTTAATATATAAGCAATATAATTTTTAGGTTTTCATGAATATTTAATACAGCAATATGAATGAACGTGGTATTATATTGCCTTCTAGTGAAGCCCCTGTGAGAAAAACCGCCCCCAAAAGTCCAATTTCCATGACTTTTAGGGGCGGTTTTAAAAGACCGCCTCCAAAGGTCTGAAATTTTTTTAGGGGGGGGTTTACCAAGACCCCCGCAAGCCAAAACCGCCCCTAAAGGGCTATTGTAGTGTTTCTATTTCTTAGTAAAGAAAGTACAACTTACCTGGACCAAAATCATTGGCATGCAAGGTGGAGGAAGTGCATGTCCAGGCATCGCACCTACACACAAAGAAAACAAATAGTATTATATCATATATTGCATAGATAGCGAGAAACCATTTAAATTGGTAAAAAATAACAACAAAGAATCTATCTAAAAATCCTAGGAAAAAAGAAAAGCAAGATGTTTAATGAAATACCAAATTCATTGGATTTACCGATAGTTATTAGTAGCATTTTCATTGCACGCAAATACCTGTAGAAATCATGATGGAATAATAAGTTTATATCACTGAATGGTAAATAGATAGGCATATCAACATGTATTAGACTCTAAAAAGACTAAAGGGAAATACATGTATGAGATTCTCTTTTTTTTAGATTCTCTTTGTTTCAAGAATAATTTATTCGACTCTATTGAATAGGGCCAACCATGCGAAAGTGGAAGCTCATTTGGCCTGACGAGCTCTTTAATTCCCTTTTTAATTAAATTGAAATAGCAAGTTGTTCATAAATGATCAACCTAGGGCCACAAAGGCTTATGAGCTACCAGAAAAAAATATATGCCAGACACTGTAAATTGGATGATCTTAACATAGAGGAGATTAATGAATTACTGAATTGAAATTAAAATGCAACCGTGGTGAATAGAATCCTAAGAATTTACCAATTACAGAAACAACAGAAGTACGTAACTCTCAACTGCAAGACATGTTCTGCTATGCTATAACATTCTGCTATGCTACGGAAAGTAAGAAACATCTAACAATACTCTGTTATGCTACAGAAAGCAATTAACATCCAGATCTAATTTAACAAACTGAGAAATTTCTAGGAAAACAATTCAATAGACCACAACTGAATGAAGGAACTGGATAGACTAATTTAACTCTACAATCTGTTTCTACCTTTACGCACTAACAACAGAATTCCAGAAATGAGCTTAATGCATCCATTCACCGCAGAAGTAAGTTTAATTCAATGTTCATCATTCATATATTACCCTGTAAATGATAATAAAAATGACTATGCAATCCAGTCGTATCACTACTTAATCATTCACACTCACTTACGCTCAGCACACCAAATCTGAATACCAACAATTAAATCAATCAACATTGCATCAAACATTAAATTCATCAACATTAACAATCATGCATAAAAGAAAGAAATCCTACTTATAACAACACCTGTTACAGAAGGGGCCCCTGCCTCCAGCAACAGGGGCTGAATAGCCACTCACTCACATGAAATTGATCAACACATTCGAATCAGGTAAATCAAAAGTTCTTTTATAAAAAATTCTGATACAGTGTTCAATAGATCTTATGCAAATTGTGGCTAACCCTTCTGAAAGAGTTCCAATGTTTTTATACATCAATGCTCATGAGAGAAATATGAAAGATCGTGTAGTTGCAACAGATTTCCCAATAAGGCCTATCTACGGATCCTCCAAGAGATATTTCAGGAGTCTGTATCGTGGAAAGTGGAGATGATTCCAGAGATATCGGAGTGGTCAACTATGAGTCATCATAGACCCAAAATACTGAGTTAGGTACCAAATCTCCGATCCTTGGATCGATTGCATCATCATCTAAACGCTAGGTAGGTAACCAAGATGATGTAGAGAAATGCATCAACTTGATATCCTTTTGTTCTAGCTCAAGACTAAGATGCATATCATCCAGCTTCCATTATTCCTTCATTCTACAACCTGTAGGAAAAATGATACTGAACCTGAAACACCACTTCTTTAGTAGGCAATAATGGCAACATAACTTTATCCAAATCATAAGCAATTGACAAATGATAAAGAGAACAAGATCAATTCTTACCAAGGCCAAAATGTGCAAAATGTAAGCAAGAGAGCCAGTGGTAATACAGGATCAGTTCAAAAAGATTCATAAACAAGGTAAAATAAGGGAACAAAAAGGGTCATATGCATAGCCTGTCATCTCCCCCCAACCAAAGGGTTTGCATGTCCCTATGCAAACTAAGACTATGATCCACTAACAGGGGTGCTTGGAGAGCTGCTTAGGCACTCATCACTCCACTTATAGGAAGAGTGGCCACCTTCTGTTATGCTGTAAAAACCTTTTTGTTCACCAACAACCTTGAAAAATTCACTGTCTTCTCCATCCACCACAGGGCACCAAAGTATAGGAAAGTGAAATCGGAGCCCGATCCAGTTGGCTCTATGTGTAGTCAGGCAGTCAAAGTAGACTTGTATTCTTTCTAGGGATTGCTCAAACATTGGAACAGATAAGGGATCTTTCCTTTTCAAATCCAAGCTCAGAGCATTAATCCTTCTTCGTAGACAGAGCATCACCTCCAACCTATGAAAGGGGATCCAATTCCTGCATTCATGAACAACTTTAAGTTGGGCAGTCTCCAGGATAGTAATGAATGATCGATCTTGCATAACCAGGTTTCTGGATGTGAATAACTTTTCAACTAAGGGGAACCTCTCACCCAAAGAGCATATTCCCATTCAATATTTTCTACAGCAGTGGCAGCATTGTTCCATCTCAAATGATTGCTCATGAAGGACATGAATTCCCTCGGTTGTACTTCTGCTACATGAGGGTTTGGGTCTCAATCCTCATAGTCTGTCATAACTAGGTTATGCATATATAATTCACATAAAAAAAATTTGTTCTTCGTCATTACCCCTAGAAAAGGAAGCAACAAACTGATCTTTTGTCTCAATATGATCATTATATCCCATAGTTACCATTGACAATCTAAAAGATATAAGTTGTTCTTTTAAAAACACAGAATACAAATTCGAAGGGGGTTTGATATTCCTCATGGAATGAGCGAGATAGTTCATATATTCTTTTTCAAATTTAAATTTCTCCACTTCTTGACTAATCCTTCTCATGGCCATGGCATAATCTTGTCTTTGTAGTTGTTCTATAATTGTTTCCTTCTCTTTCCCTTTCCTCTGATCACTGTCCAATTTTAGTTTTCTTTCTAGGTCTCTTGCTGTCGCTTGTAGCTGAGCTATCATTTATTCCAAGTATTTTATTCAGATTTCATCTAAAGGGTTCTCTTCATGCATCTCTTGACCCTCTAGTCCTTCTACTTCAAAAACCTCTGGTACTTCTCCTTCAAAACCCTCTTTAGGTTCCATACTTTTTGCTTGCATGCTATCCTCTGTTCCTCCATCACTGAGTGTCTCCCTATAGTATTCCCTTTGTTCGCCTTCCAATGCCACGAAATCCAATAGGGTATCCATCTTATATCTCTCCATCCTCTGAATTTGCTCTTGCAGAGCCACCATTTCTTATGTTTTCCTCTGATAAGAACTTTTCAAATCCCAGTAATCTTTCTTCAACTTGCCATACGCTCTTCAATATTTGCACAGTAGAAAATACTGAAATATCCTTAGCCTGTCACCTCGCGTCCTTTTGAATAAATTCGTCCATCGTTTTTCTCTCTTCTGTTGTTCTTCTACATTCTGCAACCCAAATTGGTTCTCCCGGTTTTTACTGGTGCTTTCTGACATGATGAATACTTCCTGTTCTTCCTCCAATTCATTGTTCTAGCCAGGCAATTTTTTCCAGTCTTGTCGATATTCCCGAGCCCTTGATCTTTTATGGGTATGGGGTCCTTCTATCGAACAGGTTGGGGTTTCGGCTTGAAGGATTCTCTTGCTTCCCGTATGAACTAGTTTCTCCTTTTTGGTTTCGGGGGTAATTTCCAATGTTCTCCTCTTCTTCCTCCCTGTCTGTCTGGTGTTCGAGGGTATGCCCACGAATGATTCCCATGTCTGGTTCTGTTTCTATAGGGCATCCTCCACCATTAATCTAATCAACCCATGATACGCCAGACTTGTGTTTGGATTATTACTGCCCTTAACCATTTTGCTCATTAATTCTAAGGATTTCCACATAAAATACGACATGTTGATGTATTTCTGGTGCCTTAAGTGGCTCATAATTTTAAAATGATAAGCAAAAATTAGACTGAACCGACCTTCACATGTGATGAATTTGCATATGCAGAGTGCCACCTCGCCCCATGGAACAGGTAATGAAGCTTGTTTTGTCCCCTTTTTTGTTCCCTGCACCAGTTCAATAGGTTTAAAAAATGCGTCGATAAGAGGATTTATTGACACACGTCTCCCAAACCATTTTTCACCTATCTGTGATAATCGAGAGACCCTTTCAATTGTCAGCTCATCCGCTTGAATTTTCAATCCTCGTACTTCTGCAACTTCACTGTCATAAGTGAGCGCAAATCCCATTGCAATCACAACATCTCCCTTCTTCATTTTATCGAAATAATCTAGCCATCCTGCCTATTGAAAATTTGTTTTCACCTCTTTGTTTCCATAGACCATATCTGTGTTCTTAGGTTCACTACAGATTGCTCCCTTCATTGTGTTTCATTCCTTATTCTTCTCCCGATGCTTACAGTGCTTCAAATTTCCTATCGGTTTTCGGAAGAAAAGGATGGACTTGGATTATATGAAGGTGGGTTGTCAATACTGATCTAACTAGGAGCTCGTAGGTGGTGGAATTACTATCAGACAAACAATTGGTTTGATAGAATTTAGAGGCAACTCCAAATTTTGCCCCCCCAACCAACTCGTCACACGACCCCATGTGGCATTAATTGGCTTGATAAATCATGATCTGTCCTTTTGTACCTATCAAAAGCGAATGAAGGATGGTTATGTACCTGCCTTACCTGAGAAGTGATGCATGGGATTCGATTGCTGGTTGGTTGCGGTGATGAGAAGAAGGGTGGAAGGTTATCCACTTCTTGCGTTGATGGTTGTAATGGGTTGCGATCATTCTCCTTTGTGGTTGACAAGCTGCAATAATGTTCTGGTATCGAGTCCTGCCAAGTAGGATTTGATATGACTCGGGTTAGCTGCTGAACGGGATCCGCAATGCTACGGATCAATGCTGAGTGACCCTTTTTTCTCCATTTTCCGGCGACGTCAAATGATGATGGGCCCATACAGGTAAGAAAGATGCCGCCATCCGCCATGTGGATGTGACATGGAAGATAGCAAAAAATGTGACCATCAAAGTGCTGGAGAAATCAGAAAAGGAGCCGGTAACATTATGTGAAATGATTATGTGGTGTTGCAGAAAGGTATGGGAGATGGATAAGGGTTCTGTAATGGAGTGGAAAGGGGTTCTGTAATGGAGTAGAAAGGGGTTCTGTAATGGAGTAGAAAGGGGTTCTGTAATGGAGCAGAACATGTTCTGTAATGAAGTGGAAAGGTCTTTCATAATGGAGCAGAACATGTTCCGTAATGGAATGGAAAGGGGTTCTGTAATGGAGCGGAAAGAGGTTTTGTAATGGAGGGAAACATGTTTCCGTAGTGCTGTAGATGAAATAGTGGCAAAAAACTGTGTAAAATAATCTAAAGAGTAGTTATCCAAGAGAGCAAGGCCATCCATAGGTGAGTGATATCATGGGGAAGGATGGGATGAATGGAGTAAGAAGGGGGATTATGATAGAATGTCCCTGCAAAGAATCGACAGATAGACCTATTAGTATCAATTTTTTTTTTTTTTAGGGCTGCGTCCCAGAAGGATTTTCACAGTCCATTTTTCCCTTTTTTTTCTTTTTTTTAAGGGCTGCGTCCTAGAAGTATTTTCACAGTCCATTTTTTTTATTTTTATTTTTTAAATTCTTCAGAGGTTGAGATGGTAATCTCGAATTCATTGGTACACCAGCAGGAAGCAATATTGCGGATGAACGCCTCTTTGGACAATGGTTTCTTATATGGCCTTAGTCTGTGACCATTGGCCATAAGAAGCGTTCCCTCACCATCAATGGTTCTGAGTCATACTGTACCATTATCAAAAACTGTTTCGATCTCATATGGTCCCAGCCAACAAGTGTGAAGTTTTTCCCTTTGAACTTTTTGAACCTGGAGTTGTAGAGAAGAGCCCAGTCGCCCTCTTGAAAATACTTAGTTTTTATGAATTTATCATGCCACTTGGTTCGTTGTTGTTGCACAATGGTTGTACATTCTATGGCAGCCATCCACAATTCATCAAGCTCATTAAGTTGTTGTAGGCGAGTATGTTGGGCCTGTGATAGATCCATGCCTAATTGAAATATAGTTCTTAATGTTTTAATCTCAATTTCTATTGGGAGGGTGACTTGCTTTCCATAAACTAATTGATAAGGACTCAAACCTATTGTACTTCGTGTTGGGTGTGTGAGCTATCTCAAAGAAACACCTAATATTAATTATCAACTAGGATCAGTAGACTTAAAGTTGAGCCAAAATATATGCCTAGGTAGAAAGGGATCTCAAATTTCAGTTTGTTAGACCTCAGAGATATTCAAGGAAAGATCAGAGATCAAACTCTAAACAACATAATTACTAAGATAACTTAATCAACAATACAAAATGACACCATCCTATATAAGAATTAAATGATGGAAGAAGAACTGAACAGAGAAAGTGTGACTAAGCATAGAACTTCAACATGACTTTCTTCATGATAACAAGTGAAAAACTTGATTAGCATAAAGTGAGCAGGAAACTTTGATAAGAATAATCCAACTTTTATGTCATGAACGTATTCATATGAATGAAATACTAATATGATAATAGAAGGGATTCTAACAACCTTAGAAGAGATTTAAAAACAAAACTGAAACAACAACTACTTAATAAATCAGATATGAAGAATTTTACTATAGAAGGATATTTAAGAGAAAGGAGAAGAACTTCATTTAAGAACTTATAAACATAAAACAAAGTTAAAGTATGTCTAAATTGTTAAATCAGAAGCAAGGAGCATTAGATTCAGATAGACAGAAGAAGCTAAATTCTAAAAATGCTAAAACGACGTAGAGGGTATAAGGGTCTGAATGGAAGTCCGAATGCCTGTTTGAATGACAGTCCGAATGCCAATCTGGATGAAGGAAGAAGATTTAAGCTAAGGGAAGGAAGAATTTTAGATGACTTAATTACCAGCTGGTGAATGCACATGACCTTATGATGCAAAAAGAAGAAATGAGTAGATTGTTTAGAAGATAGAGTGAAGGAAGAAGTGTTCTATGTGAGAGGGAAACTAGCTATTTCTACTTCATCCTAAAGCAAGTTTAGTTTGAGATTGGAGGAATTCTGATGCTACAAAGGAAGAACTACAGAGTTTAAAAGAGGAGCTAATTATGGGAAAGCTCAGGAAACTCAGCTAACTTGATTCTAAGGGACTCAAGTAAGCTCAATTCCTTTAAGAGGGATTGCAAAGGCAAGTTGAGAGAGATGAACACAACCTAACCTATCAAGCAGAGGAGATGAAAGAAATGCAACCTATCCTATGAAGAAAACTTAGCTGAACCTAAGTGTAACCGGTCACTTAATTGCATGCTGCAAACATTGTTAACATAAGTACTTCACAAGATGCATATCACATAACATAGAGCTCTTCATTCATATAAACAATAAAACATGAGTGACAATAAACCACATAACAGAAATTTCATCTATGTAAATAACAAAATCAGTAATTGAAATTTCAGAATATAGATATCATGCGTAAGGTAGATGTAGAGATGAAATACACAACGAAACGTTATTTGACGAGCAAATACAAACTATATACGCAGACTGGAGACCACTGATCGTTGAGGGGCCCATCTCAGCAAGCAGAGGCTGAGTCTTTATTAATCAATCACAATACATGCTGCAAGATCTTCATTAAACCAGAACACACATATATATATATATATATATATTGAATAATTAGAGCATTACAACATCCCTGTGTTCGTTCGCAATCAGAGAAAGATCAATAAGACTGAATCCATCTCAGTCATGTCAAATAGAAAACAAGACTTAGTAATACATAACACAACTTGACAAGACCTCCAGTTTTAGAGGTAGGAATGCCTATATATACTATTACAATATGAAGAGCAAGTCGACCCTTTCAATGGTTGATTGCTTCTAATAATAGATAGTCTTTAACATAGGAAAATGACTCTGTTCAGCATCCCTCGATAACGCATAACCAAAAATGGTTCTTCTCAGCATCTCATGACAACTCATATGCCAAGGAACGGATTCCTGATGACTCAAGATAGCACACGGAAGATCCCCCAAGGTCCATGATGTCATTCTTCCATGCAGTAATTGGAGAGTTAATTTCTCTACGACGTGGGTAGAAATGGATGCGATGTCAAGTTGGACGTATGAGAGGAAGAATCTTCTAGAACTCCAGTCACCAACCATCAAGGCCACGTCCCGAACAGACTCCACGTGCCGGTTCATCTTTTAATAACCCGAGCATATCTCAACCAATGAATATGTGGGTTGAATGCACATCCGAACAGCAGGCTGAATGAACATGACTCCAGTAAACAACTAATTGAAGGTTCCATTGAGATCCATCACTTGTCCCATTCGGCTATCCAAATGGCAAAAAGAGCAATTCATGATATCAAAAATGATGATAGAGCCGCCATTCAGAGTATATTTAGTGACCAAAAACAGTAACAAAGTGGGCACCAACACTTCTCCTGGTTGTTCTGTAGGCCCATAAGGCTTCAGGAAGCCTATCAGCCCAGTCCCTTTGATGAAGTTGAATAGTCTTTGTGAGCACAGATTCCAAAATTCTATTTGTACCTTCAACTTTCCCGTTGGCCTGAGGGTGATATGGTGAAGTTACCCTATGCTTAATATGGTACTGTCCTGTGAGAGATTTGATAAGTTTAGATGTGAATTGCGAGCCTCCATCAGTAACAATCTCCCTCGGAACTCCAAACCTTGTGAAAATCTCTGCATATAGAAACCCTGAAACTGCCTGCTCTGTTGCCCTTGGAAGTGCCTTCGCCTCCACCCGTTTAGTTACATAATCTGTGCATACTAGGATGTAAGATATCTTCCTGGATGGAGGTTTAATAGGGCCAACAAAATCTAATGCCCACTTCTCAAATGGTTCCACCACGAGCTGAGTCTAAAGTGGCATTTCGTCAGACTGTAGTGGTTGTCCCATCCTTTGGCAACTATCACAACTCTGGACATATTCTCAGGCACCTTTAAGTATTGTGGGCCAATAATATCCCAATTGTAGAATCTTGTGGGTTGTTCGTTTATCGATAAAGTGTCCTCCACATGGACCATCATGATAGGTTCTTAGAATTGGCTATATTTCATCTTCACGCACACATTGACGGATTACCAAGTTTTGTCCTGTATAAAACAAATAGCCATCAATCCATGAAAATCTGTTGCTATGATGAACAATCCTTTTCTTTTCTTTTGATGTCATATGCCCCGGAAGTCTTCCTGCAACTAAATAATTTTCTACATCTGCAAACCAAGGAACATTAGTAGAAATAGCAAACAAATGTTCATCTGGGAAAGCATCATCCACCGGTTGAGATTCTTCATCAACAGTTATTCTTGAAAGAAAAGCAGCAACCACATTAGTTTTACTAGGCCTGTCCATTATTGAAATGTCAAACTCCTGTAGCAACAAAAACCACCTAGTGACTCTACCATTTGTGATGGGTTTATTCATGAGGTATTTGATAGCAGAGTGGTCAGTGTGGACAATCACTGGGTATCTTGTAATGTAATGGCATAATTTATTAATGGCATAAATGCTAGCCAAGAATTATTTTTCGGTTACTGTATAATTAAGTTCGGCAGTAGTAAGATTTTTACTAATAAAATATATGGCGTAGGGTTTCTGATATTCCTACTGGCCTAGGACTCTGCCTATGGTGGTATCGGAGGCATCTGTAGAAATCAGGAAAGGCAAGGACCAATTTGGTCCACGTAGGATAGGTGCTGTAGAGACTTCCTGTTTTAAGGTTTCCCAGGCTAGTTGACAATCATTCATCACTTCAAATTGTTTATTTTTTGACATAAGCAGAATTAAGGGGCTAGCAATCTTTGAAATTTTTTGAACAAATCTTCTATAATAACCTGCATATACAATAAAACTGCATACCTCTTTTTGTGTGCATGGGACTGATAAATTACGGATTACCTGGATTTTTGCTGGGTCTACTTTGATGCCATCGGGAGATATGAGATGACCCAGAACAATGCCTTGAGTGAGCATCATTCTGCATTTCTCACTGCTGAGACAGAGGTTCACTTCCTTGCATCGTGTAAGTACTTTGTCCAGATTATTCAAGGCTGCTGCAAAATCTTCACCATGAGAGGCAAAATAATCCATAAAAACTTCCATAGTATCGTGAATAAGATCAGAAAAGATACTGAGAATAGCCTGCTAAAATGTGGCAGGGGCATTGCATAATCTGAAAGGTAACACGCGGTATGCGAAGGTACCTCATGGCCATGTGAATGTCATTTTCTCTTGATCCTCTGGTGCTATCATGATCTGGTTATACCCACTGACGCCGTCCATAAAAGAGAAATAATTTTTGTTTGCTAGTGTGTCCAACACCTGATCGATGAAGGGTAACGGAAAATGGTCCTTATGCGTAGCTTTGTTTAATTCCCTGTAATCAACACAAATACGCCACTTTCCGTTCTTCTTAGGAACTATGACCAGTGGAGACACCCACTTTCTATCAGAAATAGGATAAATAAAATTTGCAGCCAACAACTTTTGAAGTTCCTCTTTGACCACCTCTCTGAGTGCCGGATTCATCCTGCAATGGGGTTGCCTGATGGGTCTGGAATCATCCTTGGTATATATATGGTGTGTGCACAGGTCAGGGTGTAGACCTTTCATGTCACTGTAATCCCAGGCAAATGCAAACTTATGTTTCTGTAATACCGAGGTAAGATGTTCTGTTTGCTGCTTTGACAATGTAGAGCTAATCTTTAGGAGCTTGCTAGGTTCAATTTCCACTTCTCTAATTGCAGACTCACCATCGGGCGTAGAGGTACTATTATATGCTGTAGATGAACTTGGAATCCTGTCAATTTGTTGGGTAGCACAAACTGAACTAAACAACTCCACCAAATATCCCGAAGGACTAGAAGAAATAAATTGACTGAGCAGATCAACCTCAGTTAATTGTTTTGTTGTCTACGATTGTTCAATCTTGTACAGCTATAGAGTTTCATCTGCTTGCTCAATTTATTCTTCATCTGATCACGAAGGGAGTTCTGGTTGTATCATTGGCTTCGCAGGAGGATACAAAGTGAGTTCCTTAACAACATTACCATGAGATATGTGCATGTTTCCTGACCGACAGCCAATATAAGCATCCGCTGTGGCCAACCATGGTTGCCCCAAAATTAGGGGATAGCCTCCCAAGTTTGATTTCGTCTGTAAAACCATAAAATCCACTAAGTATTCCCATGAGTCGACTGAAATAACAAGATCTTCTATAATGTCATCTGGTTTTACATGAGATTGGTCAGCCAACTGTAAGATAGTAGAAGTTTGCCAAAGGTTTGTAATGCCCAATCTATCCATTGTTCATTTAGTCATGACATTAATGGCTACTCCCAGATCTATCAGTGTATTAGAGAGAGAAATGCCATTGATTAGCACTTTGACAACGGGACTACCAGGGTCAGAGTATTTAGCAGTAAGAGTGTTACCCATCATTAATTCATCCAAATCTCCTATCACATGAACTGTGGGGGGGTCTTTTCTCTTTTTGCCTGGTTTTTTTAAACATAGCTCTCTGACAGCTTTGGAGTAAATGGGAATCTCTTTAATGGCTTGAAATAGTGGAATTTTTATGCAGACATTTCGTAATTCTCCAAGGAGATCAAATTCAGATTGAGGCATAAATTTGTCTATGGTTAAGCGCTCAGGATAGGGTGGAGGTTGCTTTTTCTCTGTTTGGGGCGATTTCCTGGGTGGGATGGGTGGGAAATCATATTTGGATCGCACCGATATCTCTTCAGATTGGACTGGTAAGATCTATGGTGTCTCTTCCTCTTCCTCCTCTATAATTATAGGAGAGGTGCTTTTATTAATTTGTATGCCAGAGCGTAATTGAATGTTGTGGCAGTCCACCGTGGAGATGGAATAGGTTGGATAATTAGGTATTTCAACAGCCATTACAGGTTTTCCAACCTTATTATTAGGGTTAGGAGCGGGTTGTGTAGGAAGGAGTGGTTTTGGAGGTGGATTGTTTAATGGCAAGGTTAACCGAGGCTGTAGAAGAGGTTGCATTAATGGTTGTACTGGTGCAAACGGGAATTGAGGATTCTGTACTTGAGGAGCTTGATGCTGAATTTGTTGTTGATTCCCAAAACTTGAATTCCTCCAGTTTGATTGCCAAGGGCTATTTTGGGGATACGAAGGTACCTAATTTTGTTGAGGCAAAGGTGGGTACCAAGGCTGAGAATTTTTTTGGACTTGTGGAGCTTGTGGAACTTGTGACTTATGTAATTGAGCATTATTCCAATAAGGATTAACTGGTTGCATGGGATTTGGTACTGTACCTGAAGGTCAGGGTTTCCATGGACTCTTTTGAGATATAAAACAAATCGGTTCTGCATCTGTCCCTGCTTCTTCATATATGGCCTTGAGTCCTGGAAACGAAGAGCAGTCTTTCATATGATGCTCCAGATTGCATAGAAGGCAGATTTCCACTATGTCTAATGGGAATCTCTTGAGAGGGTGTCTCTTTCTACATTTAGGACAAAAGATAGCCAAAGCTCGATATTCCTCCTCTTGCCTTTTCTTTGCTTGAAGTGCATCTAACTGAGAACTCAGGGAACTGAGTATGTTGATCTTGAAACCCTCCAAGAGGTTTCCAATCTCCATCCTTGAAACTCCTTCTCTTGAAGTCTTGGTGGTCCTGTTTACTATGTTTCTAAATCCTCTTCCCGATCTGGAGGAATTCCTCAAATACCTTCTGCAGAGGTCGCATATTTCCACATATTTTAGTAGGGATACATCCCCTGCACCCATCAAATTCAGCAGATCAATGCAATCATCTCTGATCCCTTGTAGGAGCAGAATTTTCAATGTATCATCATTTAACCCATTCTGTCTCGATCTTTGCAAATTGTATTGGAATATTTCCACATAGTCTTCTAGGTTCTCGTCCTCCTGCTGGATCATTTTAAAAATTGCTTCCTTCCAATCCTTGTCCTTGCAATATTCTTGATATTTATCCAGGAATACCTTCTTCATTTGAGCCCAAGTCGTTATACTGTCCCCTCCCAGCCCCATGAACCACCTCAGAGCCTGGCTTTTCAATATGGCTAGAAAAAGTTTGAGCTTCTGGTGATATGTAATGTAATTATAGCTCCTGCAGAGGACATCGAATTCAAATAGGAACGTATCTGGGTCTTCACTTGCCATACCATGAAAACTGGGAAATGCCAAATGTGGAATGTTCTTCATCTGGTTTGTAAGTGTAGATCTGGAATTTCAGATTGGAAACTCAAAAGTGACCGTTCCAGTACTTGATTCTCCATTTATATCTCCTCGGTTTGTCTCCTCCCTATGGGGAATGTGTTCTCCTTCACCATCCATATTCACCATCATATCTTCGAAAGTAGTTGATCTGGCTGACAACAGAGATTCAACAAACAATTGTTCCTCCCCTCCTTGATTGTTAACACTAATTTGCTTAGGAAACCCTCCTTCTTGAACAAAATCTTTTTCTTAAACGAATTCTGTCACTGAAAGATTCTCATCAGCATGCGTTGGTAAGACCGTTCTGTCGGTGTGCATGGTAGAATGATCAGGCCTTTCAGTCTCTTGCTTAGAATTGCTGCTAGAAGGTGACCTTCCTTGAACACGTCCTCCTCTTATTGTGTTTCCAGCATGGTTAGTACCTGGGGGGGTATCATATGCATATACAAATCTACCTGTATTATCTCTTACTCTACGCATGAATACTTTGCATGTTCTAGGATCATAGGGACTTGCTGCGGGCAATATTTTAATGAATTTGCTTATGTGTCTTACTCGTCCCTCCTCTGAAATCACACCAGACTATTTTCAGAAAACAAATATGTCACACACAATCTACTCAAAGAAAATAAGAATCGGAACTAGAACCAAAATAATCAATCAAAACTACAATGTCCTTGGCAGCTCCCCGGCAACGGCACAAAAATGACGATCTCTTTAATTCCCTTTTTAATTAAATTGAAATGGAAAGTTGTTCATAAATTATCAACCCAGGGCCACAAAGGCTTATGAGCTACCAGACAAAATATATGCCAGACACTGTAACTTGGATGATCTTAACATAGAGGAGATTAATGAATTACTGAATTGAAATTAAGATGCAACCGTGGTGAATAGACTCCTAAGAATTTACCAATTACAAAAAGAATCTTGCAATCAAACCGAAGTACGTAACTCTCAACTTCAAGACATGTCCTTCTATGCTATAACATTCTTCTATGCTACGGAAAGTAAGAAACATCTAACAATACTCTGTTATGCTACAAAAATCAATTAACATCTAGATCTAATTTAACAAACTGAGATAGGAAAACAATTTGATAAACCACAACTAAATGAAGGAACTGGATAGACTAATTTAACTGTACAATTTGTTTCTACCTTTACGCACTAACAAAAAAATTCCAGAAATAAGCTTAATGCATCCATTCATCACAGAAGTAATTTTAATTCAATGTTCATCATTCATATATTCCCCTATAAATGATAATAAAAATGACTATGCAATCTAGTCGTATCACTACTTAAGCATTCACACTCACTTACGCTCAGCACACCAAATCTGAATACCAACAATTAAATCAATTAACACTGCATCAAACATTAAATTCATCAACATTAACAATCATGCATAAAAGAAAGAAATCCTACTTATAACAACACTTATTATAGAAGGGGGCCCTGCCTCCAGCAATAGGGGCTGAACAACCACTCACTCACACGAAATTGATCAACACATTCGAATCAGGTAAATCAAAAGTTCTTTTATAAAAAATTCTGATACAGTTTTCAATAGATCTTATGCAAATTGTGGCTAACCCTTCCGAAAGAGTTCCAATGTTTTTATGCATTAATGCTCATGAGAGAATTATGAAAGATCGTGTAGTTACAACAGATTTCCCAATAAGGCCTATCTACGGATCCTCCAAGAGATATTTCAGGAGTCTATATCGTGGAAAGTGGAGATGATTCCAGAGATATCGGAGTGGTTAACTATGAGTCATCATAGACCTGAAATACCGAGTTAGGTACCAAATCTTCGATCGTTGGATCAATTGCATCATCATCTAAACGTTGGGTAGGTAACCAAGATGATGTAGTGAAATACATAAACTTGATTTCCCTGTGTTCTAGCTCAAGACTGAGATGCATATCATCCAGCTTCCATAATTCCTTCATTCTGCAACCTGTAGGAAAAATGATATTGAACTTGAAACACCACTTCTTTAGCAGGCAATAATGGCAACATAACTCTATCCAAATCATAAGCAATTGACAAATAACAAAGAGGCAAGATCAATTCTTACCAAGGCCAAAACGTGCAAAATGTAAGCAAGAGAGCCAGTGGTAATACAAGATTAGGTCAAAAAGATTCATAAACAAGGTAAAATAAGGGAACAAAAAGGGTCATATGCACATCCCGTCATGGCCCCTCCCCCACCTTCACATTACTCTCAATTCCCCATACACAATCTATCGACTTAAGCATACTTGAAATAAACACAACAACATAAAACATAACAATCATTTAAAATTTTATTAATGAGATTAAGAATAAGAAGATACAATATGATACATCTTCAAATAGTCAACTTACATATTACTCTTTGGTGTTCATTAGTGCGACAAAGAAAGTGAACATAAAATGTTATTACAAACTAATTTGCTCATACATAATTGGAATGTGGGAATTCCTATCAAAATTGTATTGTATGTAAGAAATGAAGAACAATGTGCGTGGACATATGTTATCAAAGTGAATAGTATTTATTTGCCTCACATTATGGCCACAAATCCATACTATATCATATGGCCACATGCACTACTCTTCACCACTCACACAAATATTCTTGCTCCAAGAGACTTGCACCCAATATTAATATTACAATCATATACTTTATGTAGAATGTTTGAATGCTAACAAATCACTTCTAATAATTTTATATAAACTTATTAAATAGAGTGAATAAAACAATGCATGTAAAACATGACCACAAAATTCTATAAATGTAAAATAGAGTTACATAAATATAAAGATCGACATTTAATTAATATCAATATTAGGTTATATGAACCAAGGTCCTCTCACAATAATACATATAATATATAAATTTCTAATGAACTCATTCATGGTACTTGGAAGTGCAGTAGGGTTAACCTTTGGCTCACCAGTACGTTCGGTCTCTAAAATTGGCTCCTCATGAATACTTAAATCTTCATGTACTGCCTACAATAATATTTGTATTTATTGAAGAAACAAATAATCTCAACTTGTATTTTATAATTAAGTATTCAAAATGTATTGAATTTATATACCTCGTCATTGACAGCAGAGGTGTTATCTTTATTTCCCTTTTTCATTTCAACTAGGGCATTGTAGCCTCTGATCAAGGAAATTTTTGAGATCTTCGGCGGTGGGAATGATGCCAAAGTTTGTGGACTACATGCCATAACATAACGCATTTAATAAGAAAATCCTTTAAAGTACAGTTGAAAATTCAATAACTACAATTTTAAAATATTAGTACTTACATATCTCCATATCACTTTAACATAGCCCGCTGGACCAAGTTTGTGTTGGTCGTGCTTCTACAATCTGGACTGTGTAGCCTTTGCATCGCCTTTGTGCCTATGAAAATGGTCAAGTAAATGTTAATGTGATTTAATTATTATGGTCAAATGCATATAATATATAACTTCATTGTTCATTATATTATTTTATCTACCTTTTTGGTTCTCCCACACTTGGTTGCAAGGATCCCTCTTTCTTAATCTTCTTCTCCTTGGCATCCTCTACTAGTGCAATCCACTCCCACATGGGAATTAGTCTAGTACGATGCTCATAATTGGTAGATCGATTGAGATTAGAGTGGTAATTGTCCCACACTAATTTCAAGTACTTCCCCACCATGGCTTGAACCAAATTCTGGTTGAATACAGTACCAAACAATTTGGTCATGTGTTACATCGACTCTTTTTTCAAGTCATTGATTTAGTATTTATAACTTGTTCCAATTATTGGTACAAAGAGAGAAAATGTATTTTCTTGCAATTGTCGATAGAAAAGGTTATTTCCTACATTGCAATCATATATTATGACTAGATAGACAGAATTAGAATAAAATATTTATAGTTGTATAATATCAAAGTATGTTAATGGATTATATGTAATTACCATGGAGTTTTAATCCTTTCACTATGACTAGTTCATTGTCCATATGTAAAGTAATTGGTAATTACCTAGTTCTCTTGACAATTAATCCTAACATTCTAGGACTCATATCAACAACCAATGATTGAGGAACAGAGTACTGGACCCAGAGGTACTATGTATAGATGGCATTGTATACTTCCTGACACCATCACTAGGTGTAGAATCAGGGGCACACGTGATGATACCGAGAGTGGAGATCAATAGTGAATGCAATAGGATCAAAGGCTTCAGCAATAGATGCATGTCTGCTACTCCCAACACGGGAAAATTCCTCTCTCAATAAGTCCTATAAAAATACAATTTTATGTTAAGCACTTGGATTCATTTAAAAAAATAGATCATATTCATTCAAGCAATCGATGGAATACAATTTAAAAAATACATGCTTTGTACTTATTGATTTTTAACATCAAGAATTGACATCTTGCTTCAGTTTTTGCAATATCTTCAACGACCATCAATTCCCCAAGTTATTTATTCCATTTCTCAACCTATTCTCTAATAGAAGCAAGAGGGTCGACAGCTTTAGAGTGGTCTACCTGGTCATGATCAAGACAAGGCTATGACATGGGATCCTACAAATAATCAAAATATATAACACTGATAAACAATATAACAATAATCATTAGATTAGGACATCAATGAACAATATTAATAATAATTAACATATAGATGGGCATATATTATTTGACCTGCTCATGATCAATGCTTTCCCCCAATCAATTTGTAACATAAACAATGATATGTTAACTATATATTCAAACAGGGATAAAAGTTCTCAATTCCCGTCATTCTCATTATGATGTAAACTACATTTCATGACCAATAAAAAACATACAGTATATATGTTATTCGGTAAATAATGAATATGAGTGTTAAATCATAGTTCCCTAATTCATAGATCTTATTCAAATTATAATTGATCAACAACTCCTTCCATGTAGCTATTGATTTATTTCAAAAACCACAACTATGTTTCCATCACGCTCCTCAAACTTACAAATGGGTAGTTTGTTTATGCGTCTAGGATGTGAATTATTTGTAAACCATGCAACATTTCCCAAAGCTTTGGGCCTTCCATCAATACATATAGAATATCCTTTATGTTGGTTTTTTTTCTTTCATTTTGTTATAACTTGCACAAACTCCGTATATATGCATACTCATTAGATATTGTGCTATCCAACACCAATGTTTATAATCATACATTGGGCCAACATCATCCATCAATTTAACTTCACACTTGTATGGAAAATTTACACCATCTATTGAAAAGAGATCCAAACCATGTAAACTAGATGGAGCAATTTGTTATGTTCTTCCATTAATAAAAAAATGATGTTTACTTAGGAAGTGGGTTTGGTTCCCAGTTCTTCACATAATGTTTGTATTTCAGTGGCACTTCCCAATATCCAATGCTCTCATTGTCATAAGATCATGACTCTCCTTCAACAAGAAATAAATCCATACCTCTAGTTGATATTCACATATTGCTTGGTGTTTCCCCTTATCCTTTGTTTTTAGAACAACCATCACTATATGAATCAATATATCGCATATATCTATTTGTTTGTTCCTACAATTAACGTCAAATAATTGTAGTCAAGTTGCAATCATATGATTTAGATAGTGAAAATTTCAATTAGCATCGATAAGTGTTGGATAAAATAAATAATAAATATGAAGCATGGATGTTTTAGCTTAAGCATGCTAAAGAATTAAGTATTGGAATTTTTGAAGAATTGCATGAGGTTATTGAAAATTGTATTAATTTATTATGTTATCTATGAAGGAATAGCATTCTCAATGCATCATCGGGTTCTTGCACAAACCTAAATGAATTATGTGAAATTCACCTCTACTTGTAGGATTCCAGAATCTAGTCATTGTAATCTGTAGCCTTATGGATGATATGAAATAGTAATTTGCACCAAAAAACAAAGGATACTATTTCACTTCATCCCAACACACTAGGTAGCCCAAAATAAAATATTCCAAGCATATGTCGAACAAGTTCTAACCCTTTTCAAGCAATTTTTCAAGCATATACTAGGCTTGAAATCATACTAGCAAGACAAAAGTATATATAATATTGAAGGAGTCTAAATTCTAAATAAGTGATGCATTTCGTATTCAAGGGATCAATGGCTACTAGTTGAATTATATCTAGAGAATATGGATCTCAACATTGCCTAAAGCTTTTCAGGACTAGGGTTTTTCTCAATAACATGTAGTGCAATTTTTGCATTACTTGGTAAATTCTTGGAAACTTAGCCAGAAGAGTAGTGGAAATTATGGCCATTCCCACCTTTACCAAACAAACTTGCAATAGGTTATAGTACTCAATTTGGCCACTCAGATTGGTTTTTATGCACTAGGAAGATATTCTCCAAGTGTCCCTAAATGGCTTCAAAAAGCGAGTTGAAACACGTCATAATCTAATAACTGAGACTCGGATCAACAAACCATTAACTTTGTAGGAATCGTGACATGGGATTACATTTAGGGAGACCCACCTCCTATGGGTCCATGGGCCAAAAGTTGTCTTATTCGTTGATTTTCAAAAGTAGGGTTTTTCTTAGTAACATGGAGTGCAATTTCTGGATTACATCGTAAAGTTTTGGAAAATCAGCCATTAGAGTGTGTGGACATTTTGGTCATGTCCACCTTTCCAAAAAAAACTTGTAGGAGGTTACGATACTCAATTATATTGCTCGTATTGGTTTTTATGCCTTGGGAAGAGATTCACCAAGTGTCCCTAAATGGTTTCAAGAAGAGAGTTGAAAACCATCGTAATATGATAATCAATACTAAGATCGATGAGCCATCAAATTTGTTGGACTTGTGACATTGGATTACACCTAGGGACACCCACCTCCCATAGGTCCATGGCCTAGAAGTTGTTTTATATGCCAATTTTCAGAACTAGGGTTTTACTCAGTAACACACAATGCAATTTCTGCATTACATGGTCAATTTTTGGAAACTCGACCAATAGAGTGTGTGGACATTGTATTCATGTACACCTTTCTCAAACAAAATTATAGGATTTTACGATTCTCAGTTCACATACTCAGATTGTTTTTTATGCCTCAGGAAGAGATTCACCAAGTGTCCTTTAATGGCTTTAGGAAGCGAGATGAAACCCATCATAGTTTGGTAATCATGACTCGAATTAATGAAACATCAATTTTGTTGGACTTGTTCCATCGGATTACACCAAGGGACACCTACCTCCCCTAGGTCCATGGATCAGAAGTTGTCTTATTCATTGGTTTTTGGAACTAGGGTTTTGTTCAGTAACATGCAATGCAATTTCTACATTACATGGTAAATTTTTGGAATCTCAACAAGTAGAGTGTGTGGAAATTTTGCTCATGTAAACCTTCCCCAAACAAATTTACAGGAGTTTATGGTACTCAATTCTGCTTCTCGGATTGGTTTTTATGGCTTGGGAAGAGATTCACCAAGTGTCCCCAAATGGCTTAAGAAGTGAGTTGAAACTCACTGTAAGTTGAAAATTGGGACTTGGATCAATGAACCATCAATTCTATTGGAATCATGCCATCAAATTACACGTAACGACAATTGCCTCCCATGGATCCATGGCTTGGAAATTATCTTATTTTCCGATTTTCAAAAATAGGGTTGTGCTCAATAATATGTGGTGCAATTTCTGCATTACATGGTAATTTTATGGAAACTAGGGTAGCAGAGCATGTGGACATTGTGGTCATTTCCACCTTCCCTAAAATAACTTACAGGAGGTTATGGTACTCAATTATACCACTCAAATTGTTTTTATGCCTCAAGAAGAGACTCACCAAGTGCCCTTGAATGACTTCAAAAAGCGAGTTGAAACCCACCGCAATCTAATAACTGGGACTTGGATCAATGAACCATTGATTCCATTGGACTCATGAAATTATATTACACCTAGGGACACCCACCTCTCGTGGTTCCATGGCCTAGAAGTTGTCTTTTTTGTTGATTTTTGGAACTAGGGTTTTGCTTAGTAAAATGCAGTGCAATTTCTACATTACATGGTAAATTTTTGGAAATTCAACAAGCAAAGTGTGTGGAATTTGTGGTCATGTAAACCTTCCCCAAACAAACTTACAAGAGGTTATGGTACTCATTTCTGCCTCTCGGATTGGTTTTATGGCTCAGGAAGATATTCACCAAGTGTCCCCAAATGATTTCAAGAAGTGAGTTGAAACCCACTGTAAGCTAAAAACTGGGACTCGAATCAATGAACCATCAATTCTGTTGGACTCATGTCATCATATTACACATAAGGGCAATTGCCTCCCATGGATTCATGGCTAGGAAGTTGCCTTATTTTTCGATAGAAATAGGGTTTTGCTCAATAACATGCAATGTAATTTTTGCATTACATGGTAATCTTTTGGAAACTCAGCTAGCAGAGCATGTGAACATTGTGGTCATGTCCACCTTCCCTAAAAAAAATTAAAGGAGGTTATGGTACTCAATTCTGCCACTCACATTGTTTTTATGCCTCAAGAAGAGATGCACCAAGTGTCCTTGAATGACTTCAAAAACCAAGTTGAAACCCATCACAATCTGATAACTGGAAATTGGATCAATGAACCATTGATTCCTTTGGACTTGTGACATCATATTACACCTAGGAACTCCCACCTCCTGTGGTTCCATGGCCTATAAGTTGTATTTTTCATCGATTTTTGGAACTAGGGTTTTGCTTAGTAACATGCATTGCAATTTCTGCATTACATGGTAAATTTTTGGAAACTCAACCAGCAAAGCATGTGGACATTATGATCATATCCAATTTTCCCAAACAAACTTGCAGAAGGTTATGGTACCCAGTTCTTCCACTCAAATTGGTTTTTATTCCCTGGGAAGAGATTCTCCAAGTGTCCCTAAATGGCTTCTGAAAGCGAGTTGAAACCCGTCATTTTCTTATAACAATGACTCATATCGATAAACCGTTGATTGTGTTGGAATTGTGACATCATATTACACCTAGGGACACCTTCTTCACATGGGTCCATGGCCCATAAATTGTCTTATTCATCGATTTTTGAAACTAGGTTTTTCTCGATAACATGTAGTGCAATTTTTGCATTACATGGTAAATTTTTGGAAACTCAACTATAGAGTGTGTGGACATTGTGGTGATGTCTACCTTGCTGAAAAAAACTTGTAGTATGCTATGGTACTAATTTCTGCTTCTCGGATTGGTTTTTATTCTCCTGGAAGAGATTCTCCAAGTGTTCTTGAATGGCTTAAGAAAGATAGTTGAACCCACCATAATCTGATAACCAAGACTCAGATCAATAAGAATCGTCAATTTTGTTGGACTCATAACATCCAATTACATATAGGGACACTCACTTTCCTATGGGTCCATGGCCTAGAAGTTGTCTTCTTCGCCAATTTTTAGAACTAGGGTTTTGCTCAGTAACATGTAGTGCAATTTATGCATTACATGGTAACTTTTTGGAAACTCAGCCAACAAAGTGTGTAGACATTGTGGTCAATTTTTCATTCCCAAACAAACTTGTGGGAGGTTATGGTACTTAGTTCTAGTGCTCATGTTGGTTTTTATGCCCCGGGAAGAGATTCACCAAGTGTCCATGAATGGCTTCAGGAAGAGAGTTGAAACCCATCATAATATGATAATCGAGGTTCAATGTGATGAACCAACGATTTCTCTAGAGTTGTGATATTGGATTACACCTAGAGACACGCACCTCCCATGGGTTCATGGCTCAAAATTTGTCTTATTCACTGATTTTCGGAACTAGGGTTTTTCTTAGTAACATGCAATACATTTCTACATTACGTGGTAAATTTTTGGAAACTTAGCAATCAGAGCATGTGGACATTGTGGTCATGTCCAACTTTCCCAAACAAACTTACAGCGGGTTATGGTACTTAGTTATGCCACTCGAATTGGTTTTTATGCTTCAAGAAGAGGTTCACCAAGTGTCCATGAATGGCTTCATGAAGTGAGTTGAAAATCGTTGTAATTTGATAACTGGGACTTGGATTGACTAATCGTTGATTTTGTTTAATTCATGACATTGGATTACACCTAAGGACACCCACCTCCCATGGTCCCATGGTCAAGAATTTATCTTATTCACCAATTTTTAGAACTAGGGTTTTGCTTAGTAACATGCAGTACAAGTTCTGCATTACATGGTAAATTTTTGGAAACACAACCAACAGAGTGTGTGAAAATTGTGGTCATGTCCACCTTTCCTAAAAAAATTGCAAGAGGTTATGGTATAGATTTATTCCTCTTGAATTGGTTTCTATGCCTCAAGAAGAGATTCATCAAGTGTCCCTAAATGGATTGAGGAGGCAAGTTGAAACCCATTGTAATTTGATAATGGGGACCTGAATTGGAAAAACCATTTATTCCATTGGAATTGTGTCATCAGATTAAAATTATAGACACCTTCCTCATGTGCATCCATGGCCTAAAAGTTGTCTTTTCGCTAATTTTCAGAATGAATGTTTTTCTCAGTCACATGCAGTGCAATTTTTGTATTACATGGTAATTTTTTCGAAACTCAATGAACAGAGTGTGTGGACATTGTGGTCATGTCCTCCTTTCCAAAGAAAAATTTTAGGCAGTTAGGGTACTTAATCTTGACGCTTGGATTGGTTTTTATTCCCTTAGAAGAGATTTTCCAAGTGTCCTTGAATGGATTTAGAAGCAAGTTGAAACCCACCGTAATATGATAATTGTGACTTGGATCAACAAACCATCAATTCTGTTGGAATCATGACATAGTATTACACCTAGGGACACACACTTCACATGGTTCCATGGCCTATAAGTTGTCTTATTCACCGATTTTTTGAACTAGGGTTTTTCTTAGTAACATGCAATGCCATTTTTGCATTACATGGTAATTTTTTTAAAACTCAATCAACAGAGCATGTGGACATTGCGGTCATGTTCACCTTGCCAAAACAAAATTTCTAGAAGTTATGGTACTCAATTCTACCACTTGGATTGGTTTTTATGCCTCGGGAAGAGATTCACTAAGTGTCCCTAAATGGATTCATGAAGTGAGTTGGAACCAAATGCAATATAATAGCCAGGTCTTGGATCGATGAATCGTCAATTCTGTTGGACTCGTGACATCATATTACACCTAGGGACACTTGCCTCTCATGGGTCCATAACACAATAGTTTTCTTATTCACTGACTATTGGAACTCGGGTTTTTCTCAATAAAATGATTTAGTGCAATTTTTGAATTACATGGTAAAGTTTTGGAAACTCGGCCAACAGTGCATGTGGACATTGTGGTCATGTCTACCTTTCTCAAACAAAATTGTCGGAGGTTATGGTAATCAATTTTTCCACTCGGATTGGTTTATATACACCGGGAAGAGATTCACCAAGTGTCTTAGAATGTCTTCAAGAAGCGGGTTGGAACACGTCGTAATCGGATAAACGAGACTTAGATATATGAACCTTACAAAAGCTCTAGATGCCCAAACAAAATTGCAGGTGACCATAGGGTGCACTCCCCTCCATTTATTAAGGCATTGACCTAGGAACTAAAAAAATAATTGTAAACATGCCCAAATTGATTACTCTTTACCATTGGTTTGTTTTATTGAGATCTCCACAACCCTCAAATCCTTATGGGATTTTGGGTGGGATTAGAAATAATAAAGAGGAGACATAGATGAAAGTTCCCTCGTGGAATAATAAATGGTTATAGATACTTAAAAAAACACACAGTCTAACAAATTTGGACCTTATGAGTGAGATAAAAATTCTTTGTCTACAAGAAGTTGAGGTACTAATTTTTTGGGGAATGCAACTATGTATATTTTGTGGTTAAATGCTACTTGCCTTCTCTATACCCATGATGAAGGTAGGAGAAGTGATGCTATATTAATCTCACCACATATCATTTATATTATTGTTGGGTAGGGCATAAACCCCATATAAAAAAATTGTTGTTCATTTAACTTGGATGGTGGGTTGCTTCAGTCTGTAAACGTTTGTATGCATCTACTGATGTATATGAGGGATATCTATTTTATAGATATATGGTTGATGAGTTACCAATGTGTCCTTAGCTTCTGTGTAGTAACTATAACATGGTGAAGAATTAGGAAGGTAATGTATTCTGCTAACTTCAATGACTTTGGGGGAGAAATATACTCAAGTTTCCCTTAAATATAGACTAGGATTATACAACCACCAATCAATTCTCCAACTTTACTTTTTTGAGGTATGGTTCACCACAAGTAATTTTTGAAAAGGATCAGAGTATATTTTAAAAAGGATTTACTTAGTAATGGTCTCTAAGATTTTTTTTCTACTTTAATAGCCTCAATGGCTATCTAGGTACTAATAGAGGGCACCCTTTCAAATCACTAACCTATTTAATTCTTGGTCTCTTCAGGGGAAAAAAAAGGGATGTAAAAGACTCAATTTATTTTGAATGTTAATTATCTCAAAACACAACCTACATTAGATAAATCTAAGGATTTGGAACTTGTTGATCATACCAAGGGGATATAATATATTCTATGTTGGAAGGATGCCATCTCTAAAATTGTGATTTTACTCCAAGGATATGGTCGATATATGGCCATTATACATCAAAATCATGAAGCTACCTAGTATACAATTGGAATTCTAGACAATGGATGCTTTTAGAAAAATTGGGAATATTGTGTGTACCTTCTTAGAAGTTAAAAATAGTTGTCAAAGCAATAACCACTTCATGATTTCCTAAATCTTGGTGGAACTACATTTAAAGGGTGAGTTAGTAGATGAAATTTGTATTTAGGTTCAAAATAGGCAATTCTATCAAGTGGTTGATTATGTTGTTGTGCCTTTTTAATGCTCCAGATGTCATGCCCATGGAAACTTAGCTAGTGATTACGCCTTAAAATTCGCTAAAATGCTATGGATATAGAAAGTTTTGATAGCTCAAGGTGGTGTGTTGGATCTAGCTATTATTTTTCCAAAATATGGAGAAATTCCTACTAAAGTAGTAACTTGTGGGAAAGTTTCTAGTGAGGGACGACCCACAACAATGATTATTAGTGAGGCACTCATCATTGAAAGGGTAGTTTTGAGCTCAAAAGTGAGTCATGGTTTCTCTTCAAACCTAGAACTATCAAAGTACAAATGGTTTATCGAGCATGAGGGAATATTGGAGGAATCATTAGGAGAAATTACCCTCCTAGGTCTAGGAAAGTGCTTGAATTCATCCTTAAACATTGGTTATTTCGAAAGGCTCTTCAACCTCAAGATTATTAACTTTATCTAACTTTGGGAAATTATAAGGGTAAGTCTCCACTATTGAAAAATGGGTTTAAGGGTGGGTGGTGGGTTTTTGTTCTTCATTTCATGTGTTTCAAAACTCAAGAAAGTTAGTAGAGGATGGAAGGGGCTTAAAAATCCTTGAGTCCAATTATGTAAAAAGGATGGATGTGCTAGTTATAAAGAAATATTTATTTAGACAAAAATCAAAGGATTGCGACTAGCCTTATTACTTCACGAGGCCAAGACATCTATGGCTCATATGACAACAAAGTGTATTTTCGGAGGGACTGTTATAATATGATCTATTAAAAACCAAAAGATGTTATACTTGGTTGGGATTTAAACTTTTCTTATATCATTAGATATAAAATCTAAGGATCTAGAGCTAGATCAGTGAACCCACTAGAAAAATTCTTTTTAAATTACAAGGTAGAGGAGTTGAGTTTGGTGAATGTAGAAAATTGTTAAACATGTTCCTTCTTGAAAGGATATGATATTGTGGTGATGCTAGGGTGGTGAAGAGACTTGTCCCTCTTGGATGATGCCATGGGAGGAACCAAAGGGAAAGCTGAGAACATATATGAAGGGAAATCAATGAAGGAGACTATGCAGAAGAGGAGATACTAGCCTTAGGAAGAATTGACATGGAAGAGGGATGCAAGTGTCTAGTTCAGAACCCTAGCCGCCATCGAGTGTTGGAAGCAAAGCACCATCACATATATCATTAAAAATATTGAATTATAGTATTCATAAAAAATAGTTGTTAGGTGATTGTGTATTATGTTATTGGAAATATCAATTATGTTTTTTGGCATAATTGGATGATAATGGGCACACACTAACCTTTGATGAAATAAATTATGCCTTGAGGAAGGGTTATGCAAAGATGGTGGAGGACATTAAGCATACTACAACCTAGATAAATTATAATTAATTTTATCTTAAAAAAATGTTCAGTTATTTTGATAAAGATTATGTTCTAAATTATTGTTGATTGTTATCATGAGAATTCATTCAATTATAAATTGACCGTTTGTTGTGCTCTTGCAACAACATGCAAAATAAGAAGAGGATCTTTAGCCTTTGGATAATGATGGGGATAACCATGGATGATAATATTTGTCCTCCATTGATAATTGATGATGATAACAACACATTTTATTGTTGTATAAAAATCTTTGACATCCATTGGTTGCTTGATTTACTGTTTTATTTAAGATTCATATTTCCATGGGGTGAAGGTTGGCCACTTGTTACAGGGAGAACAAACAACTAGTGTACATAAATTATTGTCTATTTATATGTGACTTATCCTTAATATTGTGTATTTGGAATTGATTGTGATATATATAAATATATTCATTATTGTCACCTAATGTATATTCATAATGAGAATGAAAATTGCATAGCATATGATGAAAATAAATATATTTTTTTATGAAAAGTATTAAAATGAAAATATGGATCATCCTCTATAAAAACATGACAACACTATAAAAAGAACAATATGTTGCAATCCAACATGGACACAACTTGATAAAAATGGATAACAACATGCAACATAAAAATGACACAATAAGGATAGAAAAATAGATGTAGAAAGTGGAAAAAACGGATGCCATTGGACACGACAAAAAATAATAAAAGGTCAATAATTACAATAAATGGGGTGTTAAGTGCACACCCAAAAGACACAAAATTGCACATCATTTGGTAACTAAGAGGACTCTAACAAACATCCAAAAGGACATGGACAAAAATGAATTCTAGATCCTAAGGGGATGGCAAGAGAGTGCTACTATGATGCTATTTGGATGTCGAATGAACAAAAATAGGGCACTAGTAGGATGTTATGTGAGAACAAGTGAGAGACTAAATGGATGCAACTTATACACTATAGAGATACAACTAACAATTGCCCCAAGAAAGTGCAATAATACGTCAATATGTTACAACTATCTATTCGACTCTT
This sequence comes from Larix kaempferi, assembly GCA_027924585.1. Lineage (NCBI taxonomy): Eukaryota > Viridiplantae > Streptophyta > Pinopsida > Pinales > Pinaceae > Larix > Larix kaempferi. Next base: position 1,059,569 of record BSBM01001174.1, on the reverse strand, counting down.
TAAAAAAATAAACACTTATATTATATAATTATACCCTTATCCTTTATGTGCAAACATTTTATATGAGTCACAAAATAATAACGACACAATCCTCTTCTCAATCCTAACTCATCGTTTTTGTTTTTTGTTTTAAATCACTATACCATCCTCACTCATAATTTTTCTTATGCTTTTTTAAAATCATTATCCATTACATTCCTTGAATTTTTTTTTTTTAAATCATTATTCATTCATGACATTCAAGTACCAAGTCACTGAAAGGTAAATCACTAATGAATCGTACAATACATCTATAAATGCCCACTCTACAATACATATACTCCAAATTCGTCCATAATGAAAAAACTGTGTAATTCCACTATCATTACTATTTTCTTTTTCATTTTAAACAAATGACTTACTTTTAATAGCCATCCTCAAAGCTTATTAGGCATTTAGCAGTAAAATAACCTTTGATGATAAAAATATGTCAAATATAATAATGATTGCAAGGTATAAACGAGCTATTTTTTCCAAATAACTAATTCCCTTTGCTGTTAAAATAAGGAGATTACAACTGTCAACGAAAAGGGGATTTGGTTCTCCTTCACCACTAAGATTACAACTTTGTTTATTTATAGAAGTCACATATAGCTAGGAACATAGATCCTGTTGATTTTATAGTGTTGGATTTCCCTTTCATGCTTCAACACTTTCAGATGCATGATCTTTCAAATATAGCTTCATTGAAATGACTACCAAGGGGTCATTTATTGTTCAAATTTGGCTTTCCTTATTGCTGATTGAGCGTAGTTTTAAGAGACATGATAACTCTAAAGCAGGGATGCACTTTGATAGGTTAAAATAATTAGTTTGTTGACTGTGTTTATCATCAGGAAAACTGTAACTTAGGAGGCCTAACTAAATTCCCGCAAAGCTACTCCGACACATGTAATTAAAAAAAAAAATTATTTCAAAAACAATTTCAAATTCTTTGAAATATGAATCATCTCCTTGCTCCATGCAAAAGCTTGACTAAAGATAGAAGCCATATTATGGATAAGTATTTCCCAGTAAGCTGTACAAAAAACTCAATTTCCCACTTTGAATTCATGGACACCTCTCTCTCATATTTTGAAAGCATTGAATGAAGTAATAACAATTGAAGAACATGCAAATGTGTTTCTTCACCTAACAAAGGTAATACTAGTAAAAAGGGGTTAGCAATTTATATGAAAATTCTTTAATTACAACCACATCAAAAGTTATCAAGTTACGAATACAATACTACAAGTTCAATACAAAAGCATGCAAAATCTCTAAAAATTAAGCCACACTTAAATACAATATATCAGAAATGTCAATGATCTAATCATTAAGAGAGTTTACCTTCACCAACTATCAAAATGGAACCACTGTTGATATTATGTATTATAAATGCCTTCTGTGCAAATAAAATTGTCACCGACTCAGTAAAAAAGCTGAAGATCGATGAAGATTCTGGTGAGGAACGAGTGAAGATATGGTAGGAAGGAGAGATTGTTGTGAGAGTTACTGGGATTCAATTCCAGCTGGGGAGGCCCTAAAAACTACTTGTGCTTGTTTGAAGATAACCTAGTCTTAAATCTCGGGCAGACAACAAAAATTGCATACGAGATCAGGTGCAAATCTCAGCTGTGCACAAAGTAAAAACCGGCATCCGAGATCAAGTGAAAGTTCCAGGGACCTTGACGGCCAACACTTGAGGATAAAGTAAAAAATTAAATGCGAGATCGGGTGAAAGTTCCAGGGACCTTGACGGCCCACAGTTGAGGAGAAAGTAAGGCTTTGTTCGCGAACTAAGCCCAAATGTTCCAGTTTTGTAAACCCAAAACAAATACCTAGCTTACCTTGGCCAACTGATCATGGATATTAAACAATTCACATAGAAATATAATCATAAACCCTTGAAAATCTAGATTTGTACATTCCATAGCTTAAATGTAACCACTTCAAAAAACAGTCCAATAACATCACATTAAATATCAGGCTAGTAAATCAAGATTGGAATGATTGCCTATATTAAAAGATACGCAAATTTAAAAGATCAGACATACCTTGGAAAAGTCCTGAGGAGTGACCCATGGAAGATAAAACGAATTTACTTGGGAAGCCAACAGAAGGTGAAGAAGCAGCAAGGGCCATACAAGGGCTTGCAGGAACCCCATGGACGACATTACTGCTTCTGGCTGATAGAGATTTGTCTCTGCTCTGATATGCTTTGGAATGCAGAGTCAAATAGTTTACGCAAAATAACAAAAGTAAAATCCATGTACTCGAGGAATACACCCTCATCGGGTTTGTGGGCATGTTACCGAATCGCCGTCCCTCTGTCCAATAAAAACTCACCACGTATTTCAAAATTGTATTTTTTCAGCCTATTATTGCACAATTTTTGTAAATTTATTTGTTTTAATAATTGTATAGAGTAATTTGTAGTTTGCTTACGACATCATCAGCTAGACTTCTGGGGTTTAATGAAATATTTGCAAATTTTCAAATTTACTCTGGTATTAGGATGAACTATCTCGAGTTTCTGCTTGGTTCCAAATAAATTCAGCATTTGTAAACAAATACTGCAAACTACTCTTAGACTTGTGCTGTATTCCTTTCTGGAAATTCAAAATTATGGTATTGCATTGGAATGATTTTAGATCATTCCATGACAGGCCAATTTTACAATTAGATTTTTCAAAAATGCCTTTGTAAGTTGTAATCTGTCTATGATTTGAGAATTCAAGTTGTGCATCCAATTGGATGTTTCTAACTCCATGAAAAGGGATGTAAACAAATACTGCAAGCAACTCCTGAACTTGTGTTGGATTCCTTTATTGAAATTCAAAATTTTGGTGTTGCATGTGATGACTTTAAATCATTCCATGATAGGCTGGTTTTACAACTAGCATTTTCAAACATGCCTTTATAAGTTGCAATCTGTCTATAATTTGGGGATTCAAGCTGCAGCCAATTGTATGTTACTAACACCATGAGTGGGATGTATTTCATTTAACTAAAATGTAACAGTAACTGGAGTATGAAGGAATCCATTTTTGTATTGTCTCCATTGCTTACCTAAAAATAAGCAAGTGGTAAAAGTGACAATTAGAGGGATATTTAACTTTATTAGTCCTGGATATAGATTGGTGTAGTGCTCAAGTGCGGTTCTAAACATACACGTAAAAAACACTTTTTTTCTAGAGCATTTGTTTTGGGAAATAATATTGACCACCGTTTATGGAAATTATCGGAGAATTTAAATATCCAGGTTAATTTTGAATGCCTTTAACTTATATCAGCTATTTTTCATTCTTATCTTTGTAGTATTAGCTAATTCTTATTGTATACTGAAATCTATGAAATTTGATTGTCATCTATGTACAAAACAATCATACATCTCCATTTGGCCACAAGCATTTGAATCGATGATAAATAATAGGCCTTCTTATCTTATGTAATGCAGGCCAAGTCTTTTAGCAATATTTCATTTTCGAAGAGTGGGGCATGTAGAATACTTTCACAAAGAAGCATGCAAATCAAGTTAGGTGACGAAGGTTACAAATTAGACCATGAAACTTCTTCTCTACGATTTCCAACAATGTCATTTAACTCGGTATATGAGAAAAATAAATATGGCACCATTACCATTGAATTCAATTCATTTTCAATGCAAATAAATACCTTCACAATAGATGTACAAACCGGCACATGGATAATATTATTAAGTCGACTTGAACTCTATGTATCAAAAACCAATAACTGGGTTGATATCAACTTTAATGCAATTACACACTTCGAGGTCTACTTTTGCAAAATATTATCTCTGCCATCCTTCCTTGTCGTCTTAATTGATCTAGCTATCTTCGAGGACGTCTTCTACAAAAAAAAATATGTGCAGTCCTTAAATTCACTGTATTAACTGTGCCGTCATTAACTTAAATTCAATTCACTGGTACAGAGCAGTAGAAATAATTATATAATGGCGATTTTTAGTTTTGATTCCGGACCATTAACCAAACATTAAAATTCCATTTTTTCATTTGAAAAACGTTCTACATTTTTGGAGGTTTCACGTCATTCATCCACTCTAGGATATTGATTTATAGAAGCTGTCCGATGCTATTTAGTCGTAAATAGTGTACAGATGTTTGTCTCTAGGGAAACCTTGAACATGATAACATATTGGTTGACTGACCACATGGGATGGGAATTATGACTCATAACATAGCGACTGACTTCAATTCATTTTCAATGCAAAATAAATCTGGTCATATATCAACCATTACACCATTACCACTGACTTCAATATGATAACATGGCACCATTACCACTAACTTCAATTCATTCTCAATGAAAAATAAATGTGGTCACGGTTGAAATATTAACCATGTTGATAAATGTTTATTGACCAATATCGATTACATTTGACATGTAATTGTTACTAATTTATGTGTTGTTGAAGAAAGCACCCGAATGGATGCAAATGGATGCCATTGAAAGAAAAGACTCTTCAAAATATTGCAATGTATTGATCCCCACAATAAGGAGTACATTGAGAGGCTCTAGTCTTGAAACCCTTCTTTTATCGTTACTGGTACCAGATGGTTTTACATGGCTGTTGTGGTCTGTAGATTTCATAAGCATGTCATCTATTCCTTATTTTGTTAGTATGGCATTCGATTTCTGGCGAGAAATGAAAATATGAATTCTCAGACACAGAGTCTATTGAATGGCTTCTGAGGAGGCATCAATGTCAGCCTTATTGCACCCCACCAGTCCATAGATGACAGGCACATACCAGTCTTCGTCGATGTGGCTTCTATTGTAGATGTTTGTAGGTCTATCAGATGCCACATTCTTTATTGCTGACTTAGCTATGAAAGATGGGCCGAAATACTCATCTTCATCCTCATTTTCATGCAACGATTTGGATTCTTCAAAGTTGTCACATAAACCATCGGTTTTGCTCTCATCAATTATCTTTACAGGTTTCTCCAGTACACATTTTGTTGTCACCAGATTTGGACTTAGACCACAGATAATTGTCAAAATACTTGCCCAACAATCTTGCATAAAGAACCCCGTGTGTTCAACGGAATAAGAATATGCAATATCCCTCACTGGCGGCCTTAAGAATTAAATTATTATTCTTAAAACATTATTGGAAATTGCTTTCTGGTTGACCTCAAACATGAATAAGATCATCAATTTTTCCCTCGAGCTCTTTGAAAGAGTTGTTACATATGGTGTTGCAGAAATCCTAGTGAGGAACATGGTGGGGCATTTATGGTAGTTTATCCAGAGACATCATGGTGAAAATCACGATCCGGAACACCTTCGACATCTCTCCCAAGAACTTCTTCGGCCCCAGCCAGAGGTAAACATAAACCGGAATAGACATCAGATGGACAAGTTACACGGTAGAGGGAACCGAGACGAGCAAATGGAAACTTCCAGCAGAACTTAAGCACAGGAGACACGTGTACGCATTTTATATGTCACAAAAGATGAAACGCGTGGCGGGAGGGACGACGAAGATTGCACATTGTTTCTCAAACTCTCCTTAAGAATAAACGTCTATCGACGTGATTATGGGATACAGATGATCCAATTAATATGCAACTTATGGCAAAATGAGGACATCATAAGGTAGGAACTAAGACATTATGATGACATTAATATGACATGATAAGAACATGCATATGATGGATAAGGAGGGTAAAAAGGATGCACAATGAGGCCAAATAATGACACAGTGGAGATGTAAGAGGACACCAAAAAGTGGTGCGAAAAGAGACTCCTAGCTCTAACATCCTCTTTTGCAAATACAAAACTCAATTAAAAAAACAAAAAACAAAATAAGGGGATTCAAAAAAGTGGCAAAACTAGGTTATTGCAATAGTAGATACTCTAATACTTTGTAGTTATTCAAAATGTAAAGGGTTAATTATGGACCCTTGACCTATGGCATTGTCCCACTATAAATTCATTGGTTAATAACATAAAGTGCGAAAACCTTATACCCACCACCAGTGTTAAAGATTAAATAGGTGTTATAATAAAAACACATATGAACTATTTTATATGCTCATTTTTTGAAAACCTAACGGCCAAATTAGGAAAATATCAAAGATACTTCCTAAAGACTTAAGTTTGAACACCCATCACACTTTTTTTTCAAGGAAAAAAAACATTATATTTTATTTTGCAATTATAAAATCGGAATATAGAGTAGGATACCTTTAAAAGGCTAAAAAATACAACATATTCCTAAAATTTTCTTGCATGGTTCCAATTCTTTGTCCTATACCTACTTATTAGAGTCATCCAAGGCTCCATTAAGACAAACTTAAGAAAGAAAGAAAAAAATACAAAATTATTTAACAACCCTAATGCTCATTCAATAACTAAATATAATATAATCCATACTAAGGAGTAAAAGTCCTTTCAAGTCCATTATTAATATAGTTTGTCCTTTCAAATATGAAATTGGAGCCCCTCTTTTGAAATCTTGCTCGAATAGGATATCTTCCTACATTTATAAATCTTCTTTAGAACATTGGTCTACCTTTGTGTTTAACTCTTTATAAATGTGAGTAAAATAAAGTTCATTCAAACCGCTTTTTACCACCAAGACTTGGTTCATGGTTGGAGCTAAGAACAAATTTTAAATTCTACATTTATTATTTTTATCATCCATCAACATCTTGGAATATTCATACACCTCAAATTGTTTTAGATTTCTTTCTATTGTTGTTTTCAGAAGAATCCATGAGCAAAAACCTCAACTCTATTGTTTGTATGATACCCAATGCTTGAACACCCATCACGTATGAAAAGATGGGATACCATTTTACATCGTAGCAAGAAAGTTATGCTCAGCTTGACTAAACCACCATGACAAACCCCGACTTAACCACTAATCAAATTGTAGGTGGTAAGAGAGCCTACTCAAATAAATTTACTTCTAAATTTCTATCCCATTTGCTTATGTTGAGTCAGCTGAGAGTGGCTTAAAAAGTGACTTAGCATATGATATCAATACTAACCAAAGGATTTCTATTAAATATTTAAAAAGTTAGATGAGCTAAGAAGAAGGATTTCCAACTAAAAACCAAGAGCACTTGAATTATTAGAGGACATCAATGACTTCTTACATCCTCTTAAGTGACATAGTACCAAACTTCATATAACCACTCTATGTATGATGCCTAGTTGTCATCCCTCTATGTGCTTGATGTAGGGAATGGATTCTCTTATTTTGGTAATGATTACATGATTCTTGAGTCAAAATAAAGTGAGTAGCATCGATGTAGTTTGTGGTCCTTGATATAGTCTATTTGATTACTTGAATATTGATAAATAAAAACATATAATTTCCATGTATAATATGTACATGAATGATTATATATGCACTAGGAAAATTCAACATAAAGAAACAGATATATATGAATGGTTGTCCACACACTCACGATAACATTGCAAGATTCACAAATAACTATAGATGCTCATTTTTAGATAAAATTGTGAGTTTGACAAGTGCTCCAATAATAAAGAGTTCTATATGAAGAGGAAGGTATCAAGTTTGGTTGTTGTGGATGCAATAAGTATCCTATCCCTTGATGATGATTAGTTAGTAAACAATAACTTTATAGGCCTACTACTACTCAACAAATGTAGTTTGCATTGAAACTCCCTTTTGGACATCCCCATGGGGCATTAAAAAAACATGAACTAATTATAATATTGGACTTGTGCAAGTTTATTTAATGTAAATTATTTGCATAATTTGAAATGTCTTTCTACATGTGGTTGGATGCACATGAATTGAAACTACTAGACATGATTGTAATAAATGTTTCTTATGCTATGTTGACATATGGCATAACTTCTACATCCATCTGTAGTGCATTACTACCTTGAATACTTGTTTTATAAATTTTACAAATGCATTAATCTAATATTTAATATTTCAGAAATTGGAAGTATGATGACAAGCGGCTTATTTATACTCTTCCAAAGAAAACCACCATGAGGTCCTAGCAAGAGAGGGATGACATAACAAAGGAGCTCCATAAGGGATCATACCATGCATGGTTGTACAATGCCCCATTATGTTTCTACTTGCTCCTTAGTCACCCATTTGGAGCAAGCACATTACTAATATTTCCTCATATGGTGGGGATCAATACAATGATAGGAAAATTGGTATGAATTATTGTATAGATGATATAAATATCATGGAGGAAATGTTGTTCAATGCATTTGATCGAGACAAGTTTGGGGATGATATCCATATTCTTGATACCTATTTTAGAACTTGAAAAATGTTGCCACTCTACTTTTTTTTGCAAATGGGTCAAATCTACACAATTGGGGACAACCATGTTATTGCACATCTTGAAAACAACATATTGTTTGTCAGACATGTATTTATCAACACTATTGAGGAAACTAAAAAAATTATTACCTTTAATATGCATGGCACATAACGGGGAGATAGGTGCGAGAGGGGCCATTTTGGATCCTGGAGGAAAAATAGTGTTAACTTTTGAATGGGGCCTAGGAATGGCCACAAATAATTAAGTTGAGCGATTTGCTCTATATCAAGGTCTTGTGAATGTTTTCTCCTTGGGAATTCAATCAAGTGTAGTTATAGGAGATTCTTTATTAATCCTTTAACAAACTAGAAACAAAAAGGATCTTGATGACATGTTAGATGACAAACTACAAAGGCGAATCAACAAACTGCTCAATCAAGTCCCTGATGTTCAAATATTTCATGTGAATCAAGAAAATAATCGACAAGATGATCTCTTTGCAAATGCAAGGTATCGTTTGACAATTGGGAATTTGATCATATATTGTTAACTTAATCATTATATAGCCATAATTACTTTGTCGTACAATTGCAATTAGAATTTTGTACAATCGTAACTAATTGCCATATAGCCACTACAATTTGTTTCACCATACAAGCACCAAATATCTTGGAATTAGTAGTCATATTATTGTTCAGTATGTCTATTCATGTACTACACATCCATACACTGCAATTAAAACCATAACAACAATTAGAATAGAAAATTGAGAAATTTTCTCCTCGATTGACAAGAAACACAATGGGAAATGAAGCTAGTACACAACCATACATAGTGTGTCTAATCATTGTAGTACAAAACCATACACTATAATTAAAACCATACCAATAGTTGGAATAGAAAATTGAGAGTTTTCTCCTTGAATGACAAGAAAAACATTGGGCAATGCAAATATAAAATGAGTCCAAGTTAGAGGAGCTAGAGAGAAAATAAAAGAAGGTTAGTGGGGATCAAATATAACTCAAGAAGGATATTAAGTAGAACCATGATGAGTTGAAGAAAGAGTAAAAAATACTCAAAAATGAGATTAAGTAGAGCCATGATGAGCTAAAGCAAAAGATGAAAAAAGGCCAAGAGGTGCCAGAGAAACGCATTGCAGGTTCCTTCGCCAACAAAGAACCATCCAATTCAAATTAATACACAACCAAGAATGTCCACAAATGGTAATGTACAAGTGATCATCAACCCACCACCACCCTATAAACTAACATAAGGGCAGCCAATAAGGGTAAAACTAGAGGTATGGAAGTTTGATGGAAATGAAAAGAAAAGTGTGTCCTAGTTTAACAAAGAAGAAGAATACTTTGAACTATAAAATAATATTGAAAATGATGATGAAAATATAAAACATGCCTCCCTGTAGCTTGAGGGTGACACATATAATTGGTACATGTGGCGAAAGAAGTCATCATACTCATATAACTAGGTCATATTAAAAACTAGTTTCTTTAAGAGATTCCAAGATTAAGAGGGAGAGAGAGAGAGAGAGACTTTTTTGCAAAACTCACCAAACTACAACAAATAGGTGATGTATGCAAATACACACATGAATGGGAAGCATTAGCAACACAAGTACCTAGGTTATGAAATACCAACTAATCCAATCTTATGTGCAATGACTAATACCATACATAGATAACAAGTTACAACTGCATAATATTAAAAATGTAGAAAAGACCAAACATATGGAAAAAAGTTGTATAAGCTAAATTTAATAAGTCATCCCAAAATTTTGACAAGGTGTATTCAAGATAGAAGTCACCCCAAGCCAAGTACACTAAAAATACAAAGTATCTTCCACTGCATCCACAAGAGGAAAATAAACATAGTTTGAAAGCACAAAGGCAAAGAGAGGGAAAATGTAAGCATTGTGGAGAGAAATGGGATCCCAAAGATAAGTGTTATAAAGGAGATAGCTTGGAAAAGTTATATAAATGTGAGGCAAAGAAAGAAGATGATTCACGTATTTAAAGGTCATATGAGGAAGAAGCAATGAACCCTCAAAATGGCATGCCCTAATCAAATGATGAGAACATATCAAGAATATCATTGACGTCCATAACTCGTATCACCCAACCACAAACACTAATATTAAAGAGGCATACAAAAAGGAGCAATGTTAAAATTCTAATAGATAAAGGGGTAAAAACGTGAAGGTGGGTAACACTTCCGTGAGAAATTAGTGCAAAATCGTCTTAGCGGAGGTTATTCGGCCGATTAATATTTATTATTCGGCCGAATAAAAAAGATTATTCGGTCGAATAATTGTCATTATTCGGCCGAATAATGTAGAAGTTATTCGGCCGAATACCTACTAACATTTTTCTGTTTAGTTTAACGGGGATCCTTGAAATGCGTGCAAAGCACTGCCGGATGGGAAAAATTTTCGGATGGTAGTTTATTCGGCCGAATACTTGTTCGACCGAACAATTGTTCGGCAGAAAAATGGTTCGGCCGAATAATTACTCGGCCGAACAAGTATTCGGCCGAATAATGGGTCGGCCAAACAATGTTTTTGCATAAAAGCTCGGCCTCGTCTGCCATTTGGCAATAGCTGTTGGAAATTTCTGGACCCCGCAAGCGGGCCCACTGTTGTTCCTCGCCACCTTGCATGGTCTAGTCAGTGAAGATTGCGTCGACGACGCTCGTCTGCTGTTACTCCACCCCTTCGCCGATCCCCTGCTGTTGCTCCACCCCTTTGCTTGTCTGCTCGTCTGTTGGTGCTCTACCCCTTCGCTCATCTGCTCGTCTGCTGGTGCTCTACCCCTTCGCTCGTCTGCTCGTCAATGATGCTCGTCTGCTGTTGCTCCACCCCTTCGCCGATCCACTGCTCTATCGTTACTTCCTGTTGCAGCAGTTGGAGGCTGTGTTCGTCGACGAGGGTGCCTGGTGGATCCGCGAGTTTGAAATTTGTGTTTGGTTGCTGCTTGGCGTAACTGCGTGGAGTTAATGGCTGCGAGGGTAAATAATTTTTATCAGCTGTTTTTGGTTTTCGAATTTTATGTTTAATGTATGCACACTTTTTCGTCTTTTAATCTCTTGCTGAAATGTGGTAGTGTGTGCAGGTTAGTTCATTTGTTGAGCTGGGGCTGTTATCGGTGCATCGTTGGTGTTTTGGTTTTCTGCGTAGGGTTGATAGTTCATCATTTGAAGGTACGTTTTCACGATGAGTTGTGTCGTTTTGATTTTGTTTTCGTATTTTTTTATAGTTTTTAGTTGTTAACATAATTTGTTGTTGTGTGAAGGAAATATTTGTCGTTTGGCGAGTTGGTGGTCTTAACCGCTGCGGCATCATGGATTGACGATCTCTTCACTGTGTGTTTGGGTTACAGGTATGTATCGTTTCCCGAACTTTTGTATTGATAAAAAATGTTGTTATTTGAATAAAATTAAAAAAAACAGTTGCCTTAAGGATTAAAATTAGAATGTTTATTTTTTTTACATTTAATTTTATGCTCAGAGCAAAGTTATGGAACTGTGCTCTTGAGCAGAGTTTTGGAACTGTGCTCTTGAGCAGAGTTCAGAATTCAGCTCTTGAGCGGAGTTCTGGAACTCAGCTCTTGAGCGGAGTTGTGGAACTCAGCTCTTGAGCGGAGTTGTGGAACTCAGCTCTTGAGCGGAGTTGTGGAACTCAGCTCTTGAGCGGAGTTCTGGAACTCAGCTCTTGAGCAGAGTTCGGAACTCAGCTCTTGAGCAGAGTTCGGAACTCTGCTCTTGAGCAGAGTTCGGAACTCTGCTCTTGAGCAGAGTTCTGGAACTCTGCTCTTGAGCAGAGTTCTGGAACTATGATCTTGAGCAGAGTTTGGTTTACATATATCTATCATTTCCCAATCTTTTGTATTGACAAGAAGTGTTGTTGGCATTAGAAGAAAATTAAAAAAAATATTTGCATTCAGGTTTAAAATTAGATTGTTTAGTTTTTTTACAGTTAATTTTATGTTCATGATGTCAGTCTTTATACCCTTGAACAGAGTTCTTGAACTCTGTTCTTGAACAGGGTTCTTGAACTCTGTTCTTGAACAGAGTTTGAAGATTCAGTACATATAGAAAGTCACTTAAAAAGTCATACTGTTATAAGTCCTTAATTATTTTTTTTTGTAAATATTAAGGAATGTTTGTTTATTGAGATATATAATGGAATCATATGTGATGGGTGAAAATTTTTTAAGGTTACTATACTACTACAATTAACTGCATTATACTTTTTATCTGATTATGAGATGATTATTAATGTTATCTTTATGGTGCAATAGTAGTGCTGCTAGAGTTAGGAGAGGAACTTACAAAAAAAATGACTTATACTACTTTAGGCACCTCTACATTCGGTATGCAGTTCTTTATGAGATATGTCTTTAGGTCTGTAGAATTAACATGTACAACTTTAATATGTTATGAGTTGACATTTGTGTAAAAATTTTTATCATAGATATAAAGTAGAAATCTTATAATAAGTGGATATATATATATTTTGTGAGATGTTTGTTCATTGAGATATATAATTCAATCATATTTGATGGATGAAAAGTTTTTAAGGTTACTATACTACTACAATTAACTGCGTTATAACTTATATTTGATTATGAAATGATTATTAAATATATCTTTACGTTGCAATAGTAGTGATGGTAAGGAATTTTAGTTAATTAATTATGTTAGAGTTAGGAGAGGGACTTACAAAAAAAACTCACTTATACTACTTTAGACACCCTTACATTTGGTATGTAGTTCTTTATTAGATATGTCTTTATGCTTGTAGAATTAACATGTACAATTTCAATATGTTATGAGTTGACATTTGTGTAAATTTAGAAATCATATCAAATGGAAAGAGTGGAGTCTTCGAAGCGAAAGCGTAGGAGGTCATCACATTCATCGAGAATTAGTGTTCCAATTGGTAGTCAAAGGTTGTCGAATTCACCTCAGGGTTCGAGTTTATTGTATGGGTCACAACCATCTGATCACCAACAAGTTGATAGGGGTACAAATGATTCTCCTTTGTCTTCTGTGGGAGAGCGTCGATCTCAACCTTTTGTTGGTATGAACATTAATGTTTAATCATGTATAATCTGTATTTTTGTGTGTTTTGAATTTTTGGACAAGGTTAACTCTTGACTATGGCTATATTTGAAGCAGAGCGAGGTTCAGAAGATGTGCGTAATTCGACAGAGCGAGATGAAGATCAAGATAGGATTGTAGATGATGGAATAGGTGTGGGTGCATAGCAGGGTCCTGAAGATCCTCCTAGAGCTAGGACGACATATGTTCCACTAGCTGAGGGTTGTACACCCATATCAACTTATCCATCTGATTTACCTGATGAGCTTCCATGGGAAGGTGTTGTGCAACAAACTATCCTTGAAAGTTGTAGATCCCACTATGACAGGTTGACCAATGATCTTTGTTCTTTGGATCTCCCTCCAAAGAGCCGACAAAGTCTAGAGATTGTTTTGGAGTCTTTGCAAAAATTCATTGATGCATATGAGGAACTCGGGCCAACTACGAATGGTTTTGTTCATTTGATGCAGAGGCGAAGGGACCAAGTTATGGGTCCAGACAAGTGGGAGGTTGTGAAGGAGAGAGTGACCAAAGAACAGGCCAATTCAATGTTTAATTTCAAAGAAGGCCTTAAGCGAAAAATGTTGAAAGTGCAATATTTCAAGCATCCTTAAATTGCACATCTAATACATGATCGGTTTCTTGCAGCTTATGGTCGATTGCCATGGAACGATAAGGTTCCTAATTATTTTGCTAGATTTTTCTATGCGGAGTTTTTTTAGGTATGAAGCCAAATTATACTGATATTCCCTCTGACTTTTATGGAGTTGGAAAGGGTCGAATATATAATCGGAAAGGTGCTCTTAGAGACCCTACGACTCTTCGGCCTCCACCCGAGATACCTCGTCCACCTAGGGTTGTGGCTTTAAGATCGGAGATGGAGCCCACATCCCAACTTGGGGCAACTGCAACGGATTCTGTAGGTGATGGTTTAGCGTCTACTCTTGTTGGAGTAGAAGTGGGATTGGGTCGAGAGAGGGCTTGTGCTACCATTCGTCAAAAGTTTGTTTATAAGACGAATGATGAAGTAGATGGATTGAGCATCGACGATATCAGGGCTTATGCCAAGTCTTGTCGCGATATAGCTTCAGATGTGTTATCCAATGACACATCAAGTATGGGAGAGATTTGTTGATTATGCTATGACAATCTATTTGATTTTTTATTATTCATTTTGAATTGAATTTTTTGTTACATAGTAATAAGTATATTAAGCAAATGTATTTGTTTGCATTTTTCTAGAATGTTGAATGCACATAATTTTTGAGTCTCCACTAGTCAAAATGAAGAGCATCCTAGTCAAAATGAAGAGCGTTTTGGAGAGATATATTAATTATAATATTTATGATTAAACTTGATATTTTTATTTTTTTGAATTTTAATAAATATCAATGTATCTTATTGTTAATTTGACTTATCTATGCAGGTTTCTTTAGAATCGCACTTTTTAGATGATTTACCATCTCTTGTGAGCTAATGATTTTAATTTTCTTGTTTTGGTTTTAAGTTAATTGCTTAATTTGTTATATATATCTACTATGTTTTATTCATTAACAAAATTTAAATTTTAGGGGAGAGACCATATGGAAATTGGGGGTGAAGATGTAGGTTCTCTGATGAATGCGGATATTGGCACCGAGGTAATTTTGTTGAACTTGAAATGATCTCTGATATAAGTTTAATATTTTATATTTTTGTGATTTATTTGAAAATTGTTTGCATGTTTTAGGATTCATAAATTACTTTTGTACATGTTGCAGCTTGGCTCTCTTAGATCCTTTGGAGCCAAAGGGAAGGCTCTGGTGGAAAAAAGTGGTGGACATGCATTCAAAGAATTTGATGTACGACTTTTTTAATAATTGAATTGTTTTTTTATGTATGAGTTTAATATCTTAATATCTTGAATTTAGTTTAAAAGTATTTAAATAATTTATGATATTTATAATTTGTTTTTATGCGTGTTGTAGGTCGAGTTGAGTCCCGGGGAAGGTCTTAGTGGAAAATAGTGGAAATATATTGGTCCAGATGGATAGTGGTTCAAACTTTTTTGTTTTTGTTGATATATATATTATAGTTGTTTTGAACATGAAAGGTATTTATTTTTTGATTATACATATATGTACATTGAACTCACATGTTCATGAACATTTTTTTGGATTATATATGAGTACATGTTAATTATTTTTTATTTGGTAAAATGTTTAGAATATGTTTTGAATGAATGTTTAAAATGTTTTGATAATGTTTAGAATATGTTTTGCATAAATGTTCAAAATGTTTTGATAGGTGCAATCTAAAGTTAGGAAATGTTGAATGTTGAGAATGAATGTTATGGAAGAATGAATGTTGAGAAATAATGAATGGGGAGGTGTTATGAATGTTTAAAATGTTAATCTAAAGTCAGGAAATGTTCAATGTTGAGAATGAATGTTAAGTTAGGAAATGTTGAATGTTGAGAATGAATGTTATGGAAGAATAAATGTTGGGAAAGAATGAATGGGGAGGTGTTAGGAATGTTTAAAATGTTAAGCTAAAGTTAGGAAATGTTCAATGTTGAGAATGAATGTTATGGTAAGAATCAATGTTGGGAAAAAATGAATGGGAGGTGTCAAAAATCTTTAAAATGTTGAGAGTAAATCGAACATTTGATAGGTGCAATTTAAATTTAGGAAATGTTGAATGTTGAGAATGAATGTAATGGAAGAATGAATGTTGGGAAACAATGAATGGGAGGTGTTAAAGGAATGCTTAAAATGTTAATCTAAAGTTAGGAAATGTTCAATGTTAAGAATGAATGTTATGGTAAGAAATCAATGTTAGGAAAAAATGAATGGGAGGTGTCAAAAATGTTTAAAGTTAGAAATGAGAGTGAATGGAACATTTGATAGGTGCAATTTAAAGTTTGGAAATGTTGAATTTGTAAAAAAAATTTAACTTGTTATATTGAGAAATGTTATGGAAAGAATGAATGTTGAGAAAGTGTTAAATCATAAGAATGAAGATTTAAAATGTTAAAAAATAATGTTAAAATGTAAAGAAATGAAATGATAGAAATATGAAGTTTTAATAGGTTCAATATTCTAATATTTTGAATGAAAATCTATGAATTGTTTGATCTAAAAGTTTCAATCTTTTGGTTGTTTGATTCATATATAAATTTTAAATTTTAATTAATGTTTTTCATATGTTCATTGTTCAAGATATGATACATTGTATATGCAAATTTCAAATTTTAACTAATGTTATTCATATGTTCATTGTTCAAGTACTTTGTAGTTCGTGAATTTTTAAATGTTGAAATCATGGCAAATGAGGATAATGATTTTTTGTTTTTTAATCACAAGTGAGGATTTCCGGATTGTGAAGCTTATGCTAAGTTAGAGCAATGAATTTTAGACAACAATTCGATGAATATTTATCGATTTGTTGTAAATAATCATTGCTCTAATTTAGCATAAGCTTCACAATCCAGAAATTTTTGTTTGTGATTAAAAATCAAATGATTGTTATCTTCATTTGCCATGATTTCAGTTATGTGAACTTACATGTGAGAGATATATTATCTTTGTGTAACAATCATTTATTTAAAAACTATATAGATTAACAACTTGTTTTAAAAAACTCATTCAGATCATATTTATGGTAAAGTATATTAAAGAAACATGTTCAGTGGATTAAAATAATACAAAATTTAATAAGTTTTTTGGTGATTTCTCATTGGCATCAATCAATCGAAAGTAAAAATTTGAGGTGGAGTGTGGGGATAGCCACATCCGTTATCTCATCCCTTAAGTGATCTAATAGACATATGGGGATCCGAATAAAGTACTTTTGAATTCTCAAATAATTTTTGAATTCATTTTTAAGCATGTTAAATTACAACTATTTAAACTCTTATGTTTGTTGTCATTCAAGATAATATTCATAAAAATTCAATGAAAAAATATACTGTGCACAACAGTTGTGACACATGGACAAAAAATATATTGTACACAACAATTGACATGGACAAAAACATAGATCAATTCATTTTTGATATATAGTTAAAAACATCGCAATGGAATACCATCTTCAATTATCCGTTCATGGTCACATATGGATAGTTTCCATTTTTTGGTTTTTAACTGTTTTTTTAATGGAACTTGTACCAACCTTATTCGAGATGCACATACTAAATGACTATATTGACAACATATAACATCGGGCTCATAATCTTGAAAGTGGACATAGTTTTTAGTCATATGCGTCTGCTGAAAAAAATAGCCTTTTAAAATGATGGATCATCTTTCGTATGTAAATCCGTTGTCATTATAGTCCTCCAATAACTTCATTTTTCCTTCAGTGCATCGCATCAAATAATATTTGACATTTTCGTTGTTGTCTAAAGGTGCAATCACAGCGAAAACATCTCCTGCACAAATTATAATTGGTGTTAGCGTTTTTAAATGAATTAAATTGACTATACTTATGGCGATGGACTAGAATGAACAATTAACTTAAAAGTCAAGTAAGTTTATTACCTTCTCTAACAAGATCTGAAATTCTATCACCATCAGATGATATTGCTATTTCTTCTGATTCTAACTCTTCTACACTTGCCAGTGGCATTTTTCCGTTTGGATTAATCTCTATGTGTTTCCAAGCTTTTACGTAGTTGTTTGTTATGTTTTCACAAACTTCTGTAGATTCAACATTTTCAATGCAAATATGACAAAAGCATGATTGCTTTCTACTGTCAAATGCAAACACGTTTTTAAATGATTTTGTTTGAATATAGTGAAGATCTCTAGTCCCATGTATGGTGCTAGCGTCATATGGTATTGATCTATTTATATCTTGGACCCCAACAAGCCAAAAAGACCTACACAATAAATGATGAATCACTTTCAAAGAACAACTTTTAATGTTAGTATACATGTACTTAAATATTAGTGTACATTTTTTTAAATTTCAAGAAATAATATAAATTAAAAAAATAGTGTACATACCTACACACATCTTTTGATTGTTGATTATAATCATGGCTTAGATTTAATTGACACCATTGGACAACCTCTGCAGCTGAATGAAACCGTGCAGAAGAATAGTTCATTTGCCATCTTCGAAGTGCTCTTTTTACACATGCTCCTGCACCATCATGTTCACCTTTTCCATGCCCAGTTTCAAAGAAATTCCAGCGATGTTTAATGTTCAACGCTTTATGAAGTCGACATAGCCAAAAAAATGATTGTGAAGATTTAAATTGACCCGCACATCCATCAGACCATATCCAATGCTCATTGAATTTAACTTCGCGTTTTTTCAGTGAGTCATAGAAAATATTTTCTATACAATGTTGAACAAAATGTGTATCGTGTGTACGATCATCGCTGATATAGAAGTGATATTCTTTAATCACATCTCGATTTTCACGTGCTTTCAATGCCATCAACATTCTGTTGAGAATATCTATATACAACATGGACAAATATTGAAACTTGCTCAGAGTGATAGTATTCACTCTGTATCTCTTTTTGTGCAACAAATGTATGGTTTTCAGCAAAATCAACCACCGACAAAATTGTTCCGGGTGGAAAAATTTCACGAGACTATTTGAATTGAAGATCTTGCCATCGTGCTCTATGTGAATGCTGGGTGTATTTATAAATTTCGCTTTCAAATTTTTTGAGAAAATCTGTTACGCATATCTTGTCTTCTAGCAAATCAATTCTTTTGGAATGTGAATCACTAGAACTTGTACTATAATTGATGTATTCGTATCTCCTCCAATCAACATTTACATTTGACAACAATTGATCATTACCGATATGATATTTATTGTGGAATAACACCAGATTTCCATAATGATGACAATGTTTTCCATTGACACATTTCTTTGAATAAAATACTTCATCGTGATTTCTCTCACATAAAATTTGAGATATGAATTCACGTATTGTGGGCAGAGGTGGTGAATTTGTCCAAAACATTTTACCAAATTCAAGAAACATGTCATAATATAACTGAAATTGCACATGATAACGGCAACAACATGTATCACGTATAGTAATAGGTCTAACATACCATGGTTTTTGTTGCACAAATGTAGTGATTGATATATTAATTCCACGATGATCTTCCTTGAATTTATTGAACAATTGTACTTGTGTCATGTCCATTATATGTTTTGGTTGGATTTCATATACATTTCGTGATATTCTTTTGTGTATCACATCTCTTGAATTTGGTGAAACTCGAGCATGTTCCAACCAATATTCTCGTACAATATCTTTAACACCTGCTCCCAATCTATCTTTGTAAGGTTGTCTACAAATAATTGCCCAGCAAGCAAGTTCATTATTTTCATCTATTTGCATTCTGAATTTGCTATGTTTGTATAATGTCTTTCTAGATGTTCCAACTGCTTTTGCTAGTTCTGTTGTCAAACGCTTTTGCTTAGTACTAGCTGAAAGAATTGCTATATGAATTGCTTTACGTGCAGCACTGATATCTTTCTTCCTGGATTTTCCAAATTTTTTTATTGCATCACCTATATTTTCCATCACATTTTGTTTCAATTTCAACTCTTTTGTCGCTTTGTGAATACCCAATAATGGTGTAACACCTTCTAACTTCTTGGACACTAATAAACATCTCAAAATTTGTGCTTGTCCTGCTATTGAGTAATCCTTGAGAACTTCATCATTAAATTTTGTAGCACGATATCGTGCAACATGTATTGGTAGTTTTTCTCCATATTTGTCGCAATCAATGTCTTCTAACATTTCATCATCAATGGTAAAAGTACCTATACATCAAGTTAAATTTAATTTAACATGTATCCAAAAATAAAATTCATTATAAAAAAATGAATTTAGAAAATATATGATATATACATACCAGGTCCAATTTCTGGATCTTGAACTTGATCTTCAATATTGACTTCATCGACATTAACATGTAAATCACTATTTACATCTTCTACAATGGTCTTTTCAACTTCAATTTGTTCTTCTTGTACTCTATTTTTAATTTCCATCTCTTCAACATTATCATGTAAATCTGTATTTATATCTTCAATAGTTCTCTCTTCCGTTTCGGCAACCCTTTGTTTTTTGGCAATATATCTGAGTTTTTGTTTCTCTCTATTACCATCATCATCACGTTTACGATCACCTTTTTTTTTACGTTTTCTCTTATTGCCCATGATTGTTTAATCTATAGATGATAAATTAAAGAATAATTACTTTATAGTAAAAATAAACAAATTAAAATTTAAAAACATTTACGGAATTTATAAAAACATGAACTGAAATTTACTTCACCTTATAAAAATTTTGTAAGAGTCTTTTGAAGAAGATCTCTTTGGAATTAACTTTCCTTTGAAAAAACTCTTTGAACAAAACTCTTCTTTGAAAAAAACCTTAATGGAAAGAAATAAGAAACTCCTTGACAATAAATTACCTACCCATTGGAAAATAATAAGAACACCTTGTAAATAAATTTTTTTTGTAAAAATCATTGGAAAAAAAAACCTCTTTGAAAAAATATCTACGAAAAAATCCACTGGGAAAAAGTACTTTGAAAAAAAACTTATTTGTAAACATATCTTGGAAAAAACCATTGTAAAGAAATAACTTATTTGCAAAAATACTTTGAGTAAATAACTCTTTGAAAAAACTCATTTCAAAGAAATAAGAAGTGCAAAACTACCTTGGAAAAAAACTCTTTTGCAAAATACCTTAACAACACAACTATTTGAAAAAACCCCTTTCAAATAAATAAGAAGTGCAAAACTACTTTGGAAAAAAACCCTTTGCAAAATACCTTAGCAAAACAACTATTTGAAAAAATCTCTTTCAAATAAATAAGAAGTGCAAAACTACTTTGGAAAAAAACCATTTGTAAATTATCTTACCAAAACAACTCTTTGAAAAAATCCATTTCAAAGAAATAAGAAGGAAAAATACATTTTTTTTGCAAAAATACTTTGGGATACACACTTTTTAAATACAATCCTTGCAAAGAACTTCCTTGCAAACATGTCTAAGAAAAAAAATATTTTGAAAAAACTCCTTACAAATATGTCTTAGAAAAAAAACACCTTCAATGAGCCTTTTGGAAGAAAAAAAAAAAAGAAAAATACTTTGTAAAAACTTCCTTTTACAAAAAATGTCTTCTTTGCAAATATGCAATAAGAAAAGAAATATTTTAAAAAAACTCCTTGCAAATATACCTTAGAAAAAAAACACCTTCAATGTGCATTTTGGAAAAAAAAATAAGAAACATACTTTGTAAAAACCTCCTTTTGCAAAAAATGTCTTCTTTGCAAATATGCAATAAGAAAAGAAATATTTTGAAAAAACTCCTTTCAAATATGTCTTAGAAAAAAAACTCCTTCAATGTGCCTTTTGGAAAAAAAAAGAAGAAGAAACATACCTTGTAAAAACCTCCTTTTGCAAAAAATGTCTCATTCTTTCAAAATTAGCTTGACAAAAAATATGCGAAGTTAAAATATGCGAAAATAATGAATCGATTTTAGGTTTATTTATATGAGTATAGAAAACATTTTTTTTTTTTTTTTTTTTTTTTTTTTTTTTTTTTTTTTTTTTTTTTTTTTTTTTTTTTTTTCGGCCGATGAGTTTTTTTTCCCGCTTGATTATTCGGCCGAATAACCTTCAATGTAATTGACGGTGCCGTTACGGAGAAAGGTTATTCGGCCAAATAATTATTCGACCGAATAATTATTTTGGCCGAATATTCTCTGCAACATGAAAGATTCACATTTGTGCAGAATTTTCAGATTTCTCCATTTTCGGAAGGGAAAAACCACTTCTTGCACAACAAAACGAATGTCAGACTTGATACCAGTAGGTTCAATATTGAATCTACTTTACGTGGGTATAAATTTTGTTGTATATAGATAATAACTGATATTTTTTAAGTTTTATTTTCGTAACATGTGTTGAGTTATGATTCAACTCTTTAAAAAAACGGTGAAAAGAAAAATCCATAACTTTAAAAATACAGCACCAAAAAAATTGAAAAAAACGTGGGACTCTTAATTGGCGTGTCTACTTCAAAAGGGTGTTCGTAGATTTTCTACTTTTATAGCGGATTAAGAGAAAAGTGGCGTAACAAAAAAAATGTTGAAAATCGACTGAGTTTCCCCATTGATCGACTTTAAAAAAATATAATAATTAGTATATAGATCCATTGGTTACAAACTTATAGTCAGGCACTAGTACACTGTGTGTAGATTGTCGTAGCAATTTCTGTTTTTGCAAAAAACAAGTCTAACAATGATTTTAGTAGTGCAACAAATCATAACTATTTTGTAGTCTTTTCATTTTATAAGAACACACTGTCAAACATTTGCGAAATCGACATATCAAATCTTAATAAAAAAAATTGAAAAAATTATGAATAGAAAGCTAACATAATTCTATAAAAGTTTTCTTTTTACTACAAAGTGAAATTTTAAACAAAAATATCACTTTTGTTCGCCCGAAGTTGAAAAACATGAAAAAACCAAAATTATTTTCTCACGAGACCCCTCAAAATAGACACCCATCTTCATTTTTTCACCCAAAGGAAGTACCCATAATTTTATCGTCATTAATGTCACAAGTAGACTAAATATTTTTGCGTATCCAATTCTTGATATGAATGTAATGGTTGCAAATGGGCAAGGGGATTTGAAGGTGTTTGAAAGTACAACAAGGTTAAATTGTAAATACAAGATTATAACTTAGAATCTAAATTCCACATCGTGCCCTTAGGGGGAGTAGATGCAATATTAGGAGTTCAATGGTTACAAGCATTAGGTACCTACATTGAAAACCACCAAAAACAATTTATTAGATTCAAGCAACAAGGGGGAAATTACAAGTTATATGGGTTCCAACCTTTCCATACTCAATTTGTTTCATTGCATCAAATGGAGAAGCTCATTCATATAGAAACACCAACATATATGGTACAATGCCATCAAATGGAGATACTATCCTCAAAACTATTTGAATTCAAGCAAGCATTTTCTTTAGAATTAGTTCAAAAACACAAAAGGTATTACAAGACCTACCCATGGAAAAGCTACCATAAATAAAAATCAAACATAGAATTTATTAAGTGAATCCAATTTCAACTCATGTCAATGTTAATCCATGTAGATATCCACATCACCATAAAGCAAATATAGAAATATTAATCCAAGATTTATTGAGATGTGGAATTATTACAAAAATTAGAAGCTCATATTGTTAGTAACCCGTGTCAACCCTTCTCTTTACTTTGTTAATATATTGTTGTTGGACGCATATGCTTTGTAAGTCATCCCATAGTATTATATGTTCCATGGTATTGATCCATAGTAATTGCGCCTATACTTATTATATAAGTTTGCATTGAGGCCAATGAAGGCACCATGAAGTTATTTGTATTGAGCTTGCTCAAAGGAGGTTGCCCCCTCAAAGTGGCCCGCGATCAATAAAAATATTTTGTGATATAATATATTGTGCATTTTATCAATTAATTGTTGCAAGTTCCTCACATCTGGTATCAGAGCACTTTCTTGGGCTCATTGGGTGGAATTTCTGCCAAAAAAAAAATTGCATCTGTATTTGTTCCTATCAATTACAGGTTTGGATCCGAGAATAATCCCTATTCGCTTAATTGTGGGAAGTACTTGGGAATAAGCCCTAAAACTTATTGTGAGGAGTACCACAGGAACCCTAAAGTAGCTGGCCCATTGAGAGGACCTACCAGTGAAAAGAGAAACGACCCCTACCTGATTGACTAGTTCCCACCCGTGAGGTAAACCAAGAGTTGTCGTTTCTAGCAAAGTGGTTATCAGTTTTACCTGAGCCATGGAGTGATGGGTACTGCCCCAATACACAAGCCGTTAAACAGCATTGGTGGCTGAGTGAATCCCCTGATCATTTAGGAATCCGTGCATACCTGGGGTCCATATATATTTCCAGATTGGTGGCCGAGTGAATCCCCTGATCCTTTAGAAAGCCGTGCATACCTGGGGTCCATGTATATTGCCAGGTTCCTCACACATATGAAGCCTTGATGGTGTTAGTTCAAAATAAGGACGGGTCCTTTATGTTGTGAGCATATTACTAAGGAACAAAATAATGATCAAAAACAAATTTCCCATTCCTTTCACAGATGAAATTTTGGTGGAGCTAGCACTTCTCAAAATTATATTTGATATTGACATACTATCAAATTGGGTCAAATTAGAAGTTGTTGCAAAGATCACCTTCCAAATTCATTAAGGACACTATGAATTCAAGGTGATGTTATTTGGGCTAAAAAAATCTCTTGCCACATTCCAAGCAACCATGAAAGAACGATTCCAATCCTACTTAAGCAAATCCATACTATTCTTTTTTATGACATCCTTATATAAAACAAAAATTGGAAGGAACATTGCAAGCATTTGGATAGGTACTCTCTCTTTCAAAGGAAAAACAGTTTGATTCAAAAACGTCCAAATGTTTGTTTGGTAAGAAAGAGTTAGATTTCCTTGGTCTTATCATATCAAAGGAAGGGGTCAAAGTAAATCCAAGTAATCAACACAATCATGGGTTGATTCAAGCCCAATAACATATCCAAATTAAAGGTATTTTTAGTCTTAACAATATACTATCAGAGGTTTATAAAAAATTATGCTCATTTGATTGCACCATTAATGAATATTTTGAAAAAAAAATCATTTCAGTAGAGTATTGAAGCAAAAGAGTATTTTGAAACTTTAAAGAAAATTATGCCATCAACACCTTTATTAGAAACCCCTAATTTTACCAAGATTTTTGTACTAGAATGTGATGCTTTAGGATCCGGAATATAGGTAGTATTAATGCAAGAATACCACCCGATAAGGTTTGAGAGTTGAAAACTCAACAAGAGAGAAAGCTTAAAGTCTACATACAACAAGGAGATGCTCACCACCATACATTCTTAGTGAAATCGTGTCAACATCTTATGGGAAATGAATACTTGATACATACCAATCACAATAGTTTTCAACACTTATAACTACACCAACAAAAAAAAGCATTGACTACATAACAACAAAGGTGGATAGAGAAAATTGCCACTTTTGATATGGAAATATTACGTAAAAAATGGAAGGACAATGTAGTTGTTGATGCATTTTCATAGAAGGAAAAAGAGGTAGAATTATGCACAACCTCGATTGTAGTTCCTAATCAGTTAGATAAATTTGAGTTAGTTATGTCAAGGAAACTAAAACATGTTCCATAATCAATAACTTGAACCAAAACCAAAAGTTGGAATGGAGAAATAACATCCTCTACTACAAGGGAATAATTCATCTAACCCCATCATCAAAATTTAAAACAAACTTCTTAAAACAATCTCATGATTCAAATGGATGAATAAAGACATTCATAAATCAAAAGAAAAAGTGGGATGAATAAAGACATTCATAAATCAAAAGAAAAAGTGAAAATGTTGTCACTAGGGTTACTCCAGCCCCTACACATTCCAAACCAAAAATGTGAAGAAATCTCCATGGATTTCATTGAAGCTTTAATATCCTTGTCAAATGGGAAGGACAAAATCTTTGTGGTGGTTGATAGGGTAACTAAGCATACACATTTCATGGAGGTTAAGAAAACATATTTAACAAAACAAATTATGGAAGCATTTTGTAAAAAATATATAAAATTTGCTTGGGTTTTCAAAGACTATTGTCAATGATAGGGATGCCAAGTTTCAGGGATGTCAAGTTATGGGTAATTTCTAGAAGGAGTTTTGCAAAAAATATGGAACTCTTAATATGAGTTCATCTTACCACCCTCAAATAGATGGTC
Organism: Larix kaempferi; assembly: GCA_027924585.1. Classification (NCBI taxonomy): domain Eukaryota; kingdom Viridiplantae; phylum Streptophyta; class Pinopsida; order Pinales; family Pinaceae; genus Larix; species Larix kaempferi. Next base: position 1,033,291 of record BSBM01001174.1, on the reverse strand, counting down.
AAACTAAATTTGCCAACAAGTGCCTTAATGCCTCCCTTTGTTGTTTCAATTGATGAATAGAACAAGTGGCTCCAATGATTACATCTTATAAAATGGTGGTATAGCTCTACTTACAACACATCGGCCAAAATGACTCCCTTTCAAGGTCTATATGGTTAAGAACCTCCCAAGTGGAAGGAGTTTGTTCTAAATGACACAAAGGTTCTAGCAATAATAATCAACTAGTTGAAAGTTAGGTGGTCATCCATATACTCAAATATTACTTAACAACTACATGAAACCATATGAAGTAGCAAGTACATCGACATAGGATGGAAAGAGAATTTGAAGTTGGAGATTGTGTTTTCATAAGACTTCGACCATACAAACACTATATATTAAACAACAAGGTAAGAACAAGTTGGCTCCCAAGTTTTATGGGCCATGCTAGATTAACAAAAAAGTCAATTAAGTAGCTCGTGGTTTGGAATTACTTGATAAAATCCACATCCACAACAATTTTCATGTGCCATGCCTCAAAATAATGGCGGGATGAGAAGAAACTGCAACAATTAATTGATGAATACACAATATATCAGATCACATAATATTTTTATTGATCGCAGGCCACTTCGAGGGGGAAACCTCCTTTGAGCAAGCGCAATACAAAATAACTTCATGGTCCTTCATAGGCCTCAACACACACTTATATACTAATTCTAGGCACCAATATTATGGGTCAAAACCATGGGCCAATACAAACTATGGATCAACAATACTATGGGCGACTTACAAAGCATATGCGCCAAACAACAATAACACAAACTATGGATCAACAAATACTATGGGATGACTTACAAAGCATATGCGTCCAACAAAAATATACTAACAAAGTAAAGACATGGGTTCCTAACATCCCCTCCCCCTTAGAAAAAGATTTGTCCTCAAAGCCTTAGATGTGGAAATTGTTGTTGAATCTGAAAGAGTGGTTCCCATGTAGTATCCTCTGGTTGCATGTCGTGCCACTGAATTAAGACCTCTGTGATTGAGCAAGAGCGAAGCTGACGAGTGTGCTTATTGAGGACGGCCTCCAGCTCCAAAAGGACGAATCCTTCATTATACAGTTCGGGTAAAATAGTTTGTCCTCTTATGTTGGTGCCAAGAACTTTCTTCAGACAAGAGACATGAAATACTGGATGAATGCGGGAAGAAGGAGGAAGTTCCAATTTATAAGCAATGGACCCAGTCTTCTGAAGAATCCGATATGGTCCATAGAACTTTGGAGCGAGCTTATGACACCCTTTGAGTTTCAGGGAGGATTGCTTGTACGGTTGGAGATGAAGAAAAACCATATCACCTACTTGAAAAGTGTGCTTAGAACGGTGCTGATCGGCTTGTTGCTTCATGCGATTTCTTGTCATGTGAAGATTGTCCCGCAAAATGCAAAGAATCTGATCACGGTTTCGAAGGACTATGTCAACTGCTTGAACTGGTGAACTGTTGGGGGTGTATGGAAGAAGAATTGGCGGTGCCTGACCATAGATTGCTTCATATGGGGTCATTTTAGAGGCAGTGTGGTAAGAGGTATTGTACCATCATTCAGCGAGAGGGAGCCACTTTTTCCATTGATGTTGTTGTTCAGAGGTGAAGCAACGAAGATAAGTTTCCAAGCATTTATTGATAATTTCAGTCTGACTATACGTTTATGGGTGATACCATGAACTCATCTTCAGTTTGGTGCCAGTGTGGTGAAATAGTTCTATCCAAAAATGACTGGTGAAAGTTGCATCATGATCCAAGACAATGGAAGAAGGGATGCCATGAAGACGAAAGATCTGGTCCAAGAAAATTTGAGCCACTGAGGAGGCTGTATAGGGATGGATGAGAGCACAAAAATGACTATATTTGGAGAGGCGATCAACCACAACCAAAATCACTGTCTTCCCTCCAGATTTAGGGAGCCCTTCAATGAAATCCATAGAAATATCTGTCCAAATCCATGTAGTTATGGGAAAGGGTTTGAGCAAACCCGGAAGGAGTGTCATTTCACCCTTATTGCGCTTGCAGGTATCACATTCAGCCACCATCTATTGAATTGTCCTTTTCATGCCCTACCAAAAGAAGTTACGTAGTGCCCGGTCATACGTTTTGAGGAACCCAGAGTGCCCTGCCGATGGAGAAGCATGGAGTTCATAGAAGACAACTTGTTGAAGATCCATGCTCTGGGGAAGGACCAGACGACCCTTGTATCTCAAGGAAGCACCATCCCAAGAGTAATGTGGTACAGGAGAAGGGTTGTTGGCCAAGCGTTGGATGATTTGAGATAATGAAGAGTCATTGACATAGCCCTGTTGAACAGATTGCAACCAATTTGGAATAGGCATAGAAATAGATGAAAGAGAACCTTGGTCATCAAATGTGCGAGAAAGAGCATCTGCCACAATATTGTCCTTACCCTTCTTGTAAGTGATCTCATAGTCATAACACATGAGTTTGCTAACCCATTTCTGTTGTGCTGGGGAGGATACACGTTGTTCCAGGAAATATTTCAGACTCTGGTGATCAATCTTGATGCAGAAATTATTCCCTAAGAGGTATGGTTGCCACTTCTGTACTGCATGCAAAATAGCCATCATTTCCTTCTCATATGTAGAGGCAACTAAATTCTTACTTGAAAGGGCTTTGCTGGTGAATGCAATGGGGTGTTCATCTTGAAGGAGAACAGCACCAAGGCCATTGCCGCAAGCATCAGTCTCAATAGTGAAGGGCTTGGAAAAATCAGGCATAGCTAGAACAGGTGTAGTACACATAGCTTGTTTCAATTTGTCAAATGCACACTCAGTAGTATGTGTCCATGTAAAAGCATCATTTTTCAATAGAGAAGTTAATGGAGCTACAATCTTCCCATAATCCTTGACAAACTTGCGGTAGTAGCCAGTCAACCCCAAAAAACCACGAAAGCTCTTGAGTGTCTGAGGATGCGGCCAATTGTTCATGGCAGCGATTTTGGCATGATCCACGTGAACCCCTTATGCTAAGATAATGTGCCCAAGATACTTGACTTCCTTCTATCCAAAAAACACATTTAGACTGTTTGGCATGGAGATGATGGTTAGAGAAAGTTTCATTACAAGATCCAGATGCTGGAGATGTTCATCCCATGTTTTACTGTAGATGAGGATATCATCAAAGAATACCAGAATGAATTTCTGCAAGTAGGGCCATAATATTTTATTCATCAAGGCCTGGAATGTGGAAGGAGCATTAGTGAGGACAAAGGGCATGACCAAAAACTCATAGTGGCCATCATGTGTGCGAAAAGTTGTTTTAGGGATATCATCCTCATGAACCCGAATTTGATGATACCTAGAACGAAGATCCAACTTGGAGAAAAATTGAGCACCATGAAGCTCATCAACAACAGGAATTTGAAACTTATCCTTGACAGTGAGGTGATTAAGTGCTCGGAAGTCAATGAAGAGGTGCCATGACCCATCTTTTTTGTGGACAATAAGAACTGGTGAAGAAAAGGAACAAGTGCTTGGGTGAATAATACCTTGCTTCAGTAAGTCCCGAACGAGCATTTCAATCTCTGTTTTTTAGTGAAATGGATAGCGATAGGGCCTGATGTTGGGAGGAACGCTTCCAAGAAGGAGCTAAATACGATGGTCCTCTGGCATTGAAGGTGGAAATCCTACTGGTTCAACAAAGACAACTGTATATCGATCTAGAATTTGTTGTAGATCCAAAAGAGTAGCGGAGACTGCTGATGGTTGCGTCTGAATGGATTGGATATGAGCGATGACTCCATGGGAATTCTTCTTAAAGATGTTTTCCATGCAATGTGAACTGATAATGCTAAGAGACCCTGTTTGTAATCCTGTCAATGTGTGTTTTTGTCCATTGGGGGAAAACTGCATCCAAAGTTCAGCAAAATCCCATAAGATGGGGCCAAGTGTGTGCAGCCATTGAGCACCCAAAACCACATCACATCTGCCTAAGATCAAGAAAAACATGTCAGAGCATAGGTTATAATCTCCCATAGAGATACGCACATTACGACACTTCCCTTTGCAAGGTAAGGTGCCCCCATTAGCAACCATGACTTCAAAGTTGGAGCAAGGATGGATAAAACAATCAGCATGTTTGGTGATCCGAGGGTCAATGAAATTATGAGTGCTACCAGAATCAATGAGTTTGTAAGAGGAATCTTCTTGAAATAACCCCTGACCCGCATGGTTTGGGGGGTGGTCATTCCAGTTAAAGCATGGAGATATCTCTGGCTGGTCATCCTGAGACGGAGGGTCAATAGGTGGCTCGGGAATATCGACTTGAGCATCCATTGTATCTAGAGCTTCTTCACCAATTTCAAAGGTAGGCGGAGAATCCATATCTAAGAGATAGAGATTTTACTGAACACATATATGTCCCCGAGTGAATTTCTCATCACAATTATAACAAAGCCATTTTTCTTTGCATTCCTACATCTCGGTTTCAGACAAATGCTTGATAGGAGTTGGTCGAGGAGCTGGCGGGTTAGGAGGCCGTTGAGAACCCATATTTCGGAAGGGAACAAAAGTGGGTTTGGTGCATTGTTGGGCTACAATCTTGTCTTCTACCAACTTAGCCAACCCCAGGGATTCCATCATTGTGTTGGTATAGAACATTTTGACCTCAGAGCGGATTGCATCCTTTAGACCATTGATAAAACAACTCTGGTAGAATTCATCAGGAAATCCTTCGGTGTGGTTGGCTAGTTTCTCAATTTGGTTTGGTACTCTCTCACAGTGCCAATTTGGCGAAGTTTAGTGAGGGCTCCTGTGAAGTCATAAAAATCACTAGGACCAAATCATTGCAAAAGGAGCTAGCAAAAATCTGTCCATTTTGGCTCTTCATAAGCCTTGATATACCAACGGTACCATTGAAGAGCTTCTTGTTCCAAATGAAAGGATGCAAGTGGAACTTTGTTGACATCAAAAGTATTATGCAAACTGAAATACGGTTCTGCATGATAGATCCATTCAGTCGGATCAGTAGAATTGAAGCGAGGAAAATCAAGATTCGGACCACGAAAATTGTTGGAAGAAGAGAACCCATTGTCTGATGAAGACTTAGACTGTCGTTTGTTGTTCATGGCTGAATGCTCAAGATGGAGGCCGAGAAAATTTTCATCCAGATCCTGGAGTTTGCCTTGGATGGCTGCAAGTGCTTCTTTCATGATTTTTGCTCTTGCGCAGGTGACAACCATAACCAGGAGTTTTTTTTTTTTTGAGTGGGTAGAAAAACAAAAACATAAACTGTTTCAGTAAAGGAAAATCTGGATTTGGGAAAAAATCTGAAAGGTAATTTGGGTTTGACTAGGTTTTGGACACTTTCAAATGGATAGGGAAGCAGAAAATGAGGATTTTAGAAGCGGGGTAAAAGAATGAGAAAATTTGGCAGAGAGGGATAAAGAAGCAAAATTAGGAAAGGAACTCTGTGGTAAAATTTGAAGGTGATTGGGTGAAATCTGAAGAAGTTATGGCAAACCCTAAAAATAGATAAATGTGGGATTTTGGGCTCTGGGAAGTGAAATTTGGGATAGGGTCCCCAGAAATGAAATATGCATAATGGGATTACAGGGTTGTCAAGGAAGTTTCAAGGGAAATGGAGTGAAAACAAGGGAGATATGGTGAAAGAATGGAATTATTATTATTATTTTTCAGGAATGGATCTGCAATGGTGCGGAAGGGATCGAAAACAGATAGATCTGCAATGACGCAGAAGTGATCGAAAACAGAGGGATCTGCAACAGCGGGGAAGTGATCGGCAACAGTTCTAGACAGAGAAAATCTGCGATTTTGCAGCTGAAAATAGATATGGACCCAGGTATGCTCAACTTCCTAACGGTTCAAGGGATACACTCAACCACCAATGCTGTCTGACAGCTTACATATTGGGGCAGTACCCCTCACTCCACGGCTCAGGTAAAACTGATAACAGCTTTGCCACAAATGACAGCTCTTGGTTTACCTCACCGGTGGGAACTAGTCAATCAGGTAGGGGTCGTTGCCCTTTTCGCTGGCAGGTCCTCTCAATGGGACAGCTAGTTCGGGGTTCATGTGATACTCCTCACAATGAGTTTTAGGGATTATTCTCAAGTACTTCCCACAGTTAAGCAGATAGGGATTATTCCCTGATTTGAACTTGCAACAGATGCTAAAAAAAAATTTGGTAGAAATTTCACCCAACAAGCCTAAGAAAGTGCTCTGATACCAGATGAGAAGAACCTGCAACAATTAATTGATGAATACACGATATATCAGATCACAGAATATTTGTATGGATCGCAGGCCACTTTGAGGGGGCAACCTCCTTTGAACAAACTCAATACAAAATAACTTCATGGTCCTTCATAGGCCTCAACACACACTTTTATACTAAGTCCAGGCGCCAATACTATGGGTCAAAACCATGGGACAATACAAACTGTGGATCAACAATACTACGAACGACTTATAAAGCATATGCACCAAAAAACAATAACACAAACTATGGATCAACAAATACTATGGGACGACTTACAAAGCATATGCATCCAACAACAATATACTTAACAAAGTAAAGACATGGGTTCTTAACATGAGACAACATCGATCAATCCAAAAGGCACTTCCTATAATAGATGATGAAGGAAGAAGCATTTTAGAGCTAGAAGTTATCCTGACCACCTAAAAGAATAAACTTCACTCTAAAACAATTAAAGAATACCTCAATAAATGGAAAAATCTTCCAAAGAAAGAGTTGTCATGTGAGACAAAATAATTTGGCCAACAATATCTCTCATTACCCTTGCTTTGACAACAAACACACACAATAAGGAGGACAATGTTATATGCATAAGTTAATAAGCTAGGAATAAATAAAATAAGCAAAAAATATCAATAAAGCAGTAAGATAATTAAATTAATATACTAAGGTAAATGAATTAGTAGTTAATAAAGAAATGAATTAGTAGTTAATAAAGAGAAATCACTTTTCACAAAAAGTATCAAGGAACTCTAATTAGGATTATTTATTTGAAGCGTATTATTGTAAAACTATTATTATAATAATAATAATAATAATATGAGTTTTATAATGAGAATTAAATAATCCTAATTATAATTAACTATTATCATTATTATTATTATATTATTATTATAATAATATTATTATTATTATAATAATAATAATAATATGAGTTTTATAATGAGAAGCTCTCAAATAAATAATCTTAATTGTGAAAGGTGATATTTCCTCCAAATAAAATAAATAGTAATAATAATATAAGTTTTATAATGAGATGGCCCCAAATAAATAATCCTAAGTAGGATGTCTTGATATATTTTTATAAAAGGTGATGTCTCCCCCAAATAAATAATTCGAAGCGAGATGTCTTGATACTTTTTATGAAAGGTGATATCTCTCCAAATAAATAATCCTAAGTGGGGTATCTTGATACTTCTCATGAAAGGTGATATCTCTTGAATAGTCCGTGCAGGGACTCTAGTAATTGGCTTGCCAGCTTTTCAATTAAAAAGCCTGAAAATCAAGAAACTATAACCTAAGTTTTCATTCTGTTTTATATAGACCGATTAAGACCCTGATACAATCATCTTCTCCAACCAAACACTTTGAGGCCATGCCTATCATCTCCTCGAATCAAACACTTTGAGGCCATGCCTATCATCAAAGCCACAAGACAATTTTCACCTTCAAACTTATACTAATTCACAAAACTGCGTTTCATTGTTTCAAGTAATTAATGCTATCAGGTGGCTTAGCATTAATTTTGAAACATTTGATGTTTCATATTTTTACACCCACCACCCCACCGCGCTACTCATACCATCTATAAGATGAACCAAGCAACCCGAATAAATTTCGGACAATGAGAAGTCACTTCGCCCAATAAGCTATGGGACTAGCATTCTTAAAGCTAACAACTGCATATTGCAATACGGTGATCAGGTTTTTCTGAATCATGTTTTTACTGTTCAAATGTTTGACAATTTATGTCACTACTTGGGTCCTGAAGCTGCCTTTGGTTTCTGCGTATCTGGTTAATCAAAATTATATTTTTATTCAACTTGTTTTTACAAAAATACCTTTGAGCAAGAGCCGCTTCTGGTGATAATAATGGCGATGACTGAGTGACTATACCTGCAGGACAGCCAAAAGCAAAAGGGTAAATGTGGAACAACAAAGCATTTCCCAAAAGGTGTGTTTTTCAGAGAGCAAAAGAGACCTAAAAACGACTGTGGTGGCAAATGTAACTTAATTTTTTTTACAGCCAGTCGACATATCTATGCACCAAGAGAACCCTCTGCAACTATGCAGAAAAAGGGTTCACAAAACATTCTGCAAATTTTCAATAAACGTTAGGATCAGCGTTCGTGAAGCTAGACTGCTCCAAAAATTATTGCTCTAAACAAAGCCATCATTTTTCATCTGCTCTAAACTAGGCAACCATTTTTCATCTCCCACTTTCCACTTTCCATATATGATCATATGTAGTATGGAAACTGCATAATTTTTATGGCATTTGCCCCCCTTTCATCTTATTGCGGTAATTCCAGCTCTTTGATTCACGAGGGTTTCAAAGAGAACCCTGTGCAACTATGAAGAAGGGAAAACATATGCAAACAAAACTAATTTTGTTTTGTCAAATGTAGGAACTGACATTATATGCATGCATCCATGGATCCACGAGATAAGTGAAACCGAAGGGGAGATTGCACCGAGGGGTCCCCCACTCTCTATGCTAACATGCCCTGCCTGCCCGAAGGGCCTCCTCATAGAAGGGCAGAAGGGCTTGTGACTAGTTACACGTCCCTTGAAGGAAAGGTATCAGCTTTGCCTACTGTAGGTAGTAGGTAACTCAGCGCTGTTAAGTAATGGGTACTGATAGCGAGTGAGGCAAATCTGTTTCCAGTTGGAGCTCCTCACACAATATCCATGAAACCTGTGGCTCTGCGACATGCAAGTCTGCCCTTCTGCAACCTCTACCTGCATTTCTGATCATGCACATAGAGAATGAATGACTTAGTTAATTCTAATAACTATTTGCCTTCCTTGAATGAATCAATGGATCAACAAAATTCAAATATAACTACAACAGTAACATAACAAGGTTTATAACTAGTAGCAAGAGCATAAACAAAGCAGCATTCTCTTCTCCATATCGTTTGTATTGAAGTCCTTTGACATGATGATATACATACTTCTTGCAGTCTTGAATGATCGTGTTTCCGATTCTTCCACATCGCTCATGCATTTTGCTAAATTCACGGCCTTCATCTCTCTACAGACTTCTGGCGACCATTCCTTTTTCGCTTGACCTTCATCCTTGGACAGAGTTCTGGCGACCATCCTTTCCTTTCGTTCGACTAGGGGGAGTGGGGAACCTGTCCCTGAAGCCACCTGCTTCATTTTTCCTGCCAAGTGAACTCCTATCCACCAAATGCTGAACTCCTACGGACAAGTGCCACCTTATGCCAAAAGGATATTTGTTGTCACCTTTCTTCCACTCCAAACTGTTATTACTGACTTCCATCGATTGCCACTGAGATGCAGAAACTGTTCTATTCCCGGCTCTTGAGCCATAATGAAATCATGTAGATTTCCCTAGCTGCCACAACCACCAACTAAGCAGTGAGCAGAAAAGCAAATTCATAGTATATATCATCTGAAGATTATGAAAGCGACAAATTTACAATAGCACAAAGAAAAACAACACAAAAAACAAGAGAGACTTTTATTCAACACAGGAAAAGAAAACCTTTTATTATTTATCTTCCATTGATCTTAGACTTGCACTGTTACATACTTATATAGAGATTACATTGTAGAGAAATAAAAGCATTATTTTTACATGCCATAAAGTCAGTGGTAGGTAGATGTATAGTTCTGCAAACTTATTTTATTCTTCATATGCATTAGCATGCAATGAAGTTTGCTACTAATTAAAATAGATTTGTCAATAATTCTGCACAACATCAGTTACCAACATACTCCCCCTTGATGCTGAGAGGGCTCACAATAAGATCTCTTAGATTAAAAAACTAGGCCTTTGAGGCCTTTGAGACTGCCGTAGTGAAGATGTTTGCTAGTTGTTTTTGAGTGTTGATGTATTTCAATTCCACTTGCTTCTTTTGCACCAAATCTCGAATAAAATGATGCTTCATGTCAAAATGTTTTGTCCTGCTATGGTGTATAGGATTCTTGTCCAATTTGATGGCACTCATATTATCACAAAAAATACTGTAGGTTGAATTTGTTTTTCTTCAATTTCTTCCAGAACTTTTCTAAGCCATAATGCTTGTGTCCTTACTGAGGTGACTGCAACATATTCTGCTTTTGTAGAAGAAAGAGAAACTATACTTTGCTTCTTTGAGCTCCAAGTGATCAAACTAGAACCAAAAGAAAAATAGTTATCAGATGTAGACTTTCTATCATCCAAACTACCTCCCCAATCAGAATCACTGAATCCAACCAATTCAAAACTCTTAGAAGCATAGTAATGAATGCCAAAATTTAGAGTGCCTTTCACATACCTCAGAATTCTTTTAGTTGCATTCATATGCATTTCCGATGGCTTTGTCATATACCTAGAAACAAGTGAAACTGAATAAGCAATATCAGGCCTTGTGTGGGTTAGAAACATTAAGCTTCCAACAATACTTCTGTAAACTGTCTCATCAGCCATTTCAGCACCATCATCTTTACACAACACAACTCCATGAGCAATTGGAGTAAGAATGGTTTGCAATCAGTCATATCAAATTTCTTCAACACATCCTTTGCATACTTTGTCTGACAAACAAAAATTTCATCTTCACTTTGATAAACTTCCATTCCAAGAAAATATTGCATGAGGTTTAAATCTTTCATCTCAAACTCACTCATCATAGCAAATTTGAATTCATTCTTCATCTTAACACTGCTACCCATATACAACAAATCATCAACATATAAACTGACAATAAGAATATCATTACCTTCTTGTTTATAGTAAAGGGTAGGTTCACTCACTCTTCTATTGAAGCCATTCTCCTAAAAATATGTATCAATCCTGGCATACCAGGCTCTTGGTACTTGCTTTAGGCCATACAAAGCCTTCTTCAACTTGTAGACTTGATGTTATTTTGCTTGCACTTCAAAACAGTGTGGTTGTTCCACAAAGACATCATCTTCTAAGTACCCATTCAAGAAGGCACTTGTCACGTCTCCATCTCTGGTAAAAGATTTTAATTATTTAATTTTGTCTATTTACATGACGACACTAATTAGAGCCTAAACTATTTTTCCCGCAATGCAACCAAGAGTGAAAAAGGGCATGGTGAACCCCAAGGAGGAGAGTCTTCAAGTCGTAGGTGTCATCTTAGTCTTTGGCTCGGCTTAGTGTTTGAATTTGAAGTTAAGTTAAGTTAAGTTAATTATGATGCATTTGTGTGTTTGACTAAGATATAGTAAGATTTTTGGAAATACCTATATGTTATCTTTATATACCCGTTTACTTAGGAAGAAGTTATAAAGCTTTAACAATACATATATTAAATACATATGTATGTATGCTTGTGCATCTTTTTGGGAAAAGTATAAATATGTAGATAATTATTGATACCTTAATGCTTTTAAGTAACTTATGAAAATGAACCTAGTATTCATTACATGCTTTTATATACATGTGGAAAATGCATGTAGTTTATCTATATATATATATATGTGATTAATGTAATTGCATTATAAATTAGGGATATAAAATATTATTACCTAAAATAATATTTGGTAATTTCCTTATAAATGTAAGTAGGATATATGTATTGGTGAAGTGTTTTAATATTAATAGTCATTGTTATGCATGGTATAATCACAATAGTGTAATTATGTTAAGATTGCTAATATTATCCACGATAATGTTTTTGTAATGCTTTTGTACCATACACATTTTAGGAGTGTGTTTGTTTTATACAAGCATAGGTGTCCTAGGTTATACCCTATAGACTATAGCATATATACTAGTACATTTTTTTTTTATGTTGTTACGTGTGTTTGATGCTAAGCTGGGTGTGGGAAGGGACAGCTCATGACGAGCCTGATCCCCCCTCGCTGTCATTTTGGATATATGTATGTTCCTTATTGAATGCGTTTCTGACTCAACATAACCTTTGGTTTCCATACATTGTTACATGTATATTTAATACGTGCATAACACATGACATAGATTAAATTATGCATCGGGTATACATGGGTTTTATTTTTGCATATATATAGTACCCAATTGTTAGGATATACAATGAATGTTCCTTCCATGCTTTGGTACAACATGGATATATGTGTACCCATATTGTAATGGCTATATTTTTTATAAGAGATATAAAATGGCCATGTGTTTATGCTCTATATAAAGTTAAAAAGGATTACGTTCTTCTCTAGTATCTATATATTATATATTTGTTGCATTCTATATAAAAGATATAAAGTGGCTATGTTGGGGCTATATATGTATGTATATAGTGCATAAAAATAATGGTTATGTGTTTATAAAGTGGTTATGTTTTCATATATAAATCTTTAATGCCGTGATTATAATTTATATACATACTATGTAATGGTTATGTTACATAAGGTGATATATATATATATATATATAGCCCATATATGGTTGTGTGTATAACTATTGTAAGAACTTGATTCATTATGCATGTGATTTTATATGCATTCATTAGGTTTACATGCACAAAATTTATGGTGCTATCCTATTATATGCAATGAACGTGGGCATCACTCAATGTGCATTAGTTGCATGTTGACTGCATAGTTTTGCATGCCGAATGCATTAGACATGTGTCTTATACCTATTCGAGATGCTGTATTATGTTACGCCCATCAGTTGCATGTCGAATGCATAGGTTGCATGTCGAATGCATTGGATGGGCCTTGTACGCATTTCATGTGGTTTGTGTTATGTGATGTCTTGTGGTTGCATGATGAGTGCATTGTTGCATGTCGAATGCCCCGATTATGTTACTTATGGTATTACTGCCGTGAATAAAAGTCGGGGAATACGCATATGTTGCTAAGAGGCATAGATGTCCAAGTCTGGAATACAGACTTGGGCCCGCCGAGAACAACACCACAAGCTATGCATGAGGGGAGGACATGAGAAGTGTCTAGGTAGGAGTACTACCATTGACTTGCAGGAGTACTGCATTAACCTCTAGAGTTGTGTGTTTGGTTCTATGGCGACATGACTTAGAGACTCTCAATCCCATTGTGGATCACCATGCCCAGCTCAGGGGTGGCCTTTGGACGGACTGAGTATACGCCTTCGAAGAGCCTACGGTTGGGTGGAGCATTGCATTGCCCACATTATTTCCCCTATTACATGATTATGTTTTGTGATATTAATTTGATGTATCTTAATTAATGAAATGATATTTACAGTTTTTATATTATGTTTTATATTACTAATAAATTTTTTTGAGTATGATGAGTACAGGAATAAGACGACAACCAGAATGACCATTCCTCCGCTTTGCTAAGGTGGTAAGAAATGTTTGTAAAGTTATCATACGCTTGATATTTATATACTGGCTCATGTTATTGTGTCCTTAATTGTATTCGATTAATGCAAAAAAGGTTAAGTTTTCTTATTCATGTGTTCATGTAAAGTTGATGGTTGGATGGCCATAAGAAAGAGGCCACCTTTGTTTGAAAAAGAGATTTCAATATGATGTTAACCCTAGGGGAGTTAGTATCATACACATGCTTAGAGTTTTACCATTTTATGTCATTGATGTGAGGGCATATATTTAGACATTATATTTCATGAGTAAGCATGTGATTGTGAATACATAGAATAATGAATGAGCTTCTTGCATTGTGAAGTCTTATGTGGATTATGATTGAAACATGACTTTAGATCAGTTTGCATTTGGTAATGATCTATGTAAGGGTATGTGTGGAAGGAACATGTCGGGATACATTTTGTGGTTGATGTAAAATGGATTAGAAATTATAACATAGCCTAAGGTTATTATTACACCTCGCGACATAGTCCATGCTTGACTTAGTATTTTTTTGGTGTAAAAGAAAGACTTGACATGTTCTTATTTTATTATGCGTGTGCTTAATTGTGTCGTCAGCATCTTAACAGAAGTATGATGTGCCGCAACCATTAAATTGTCTTTAGCTAAGAGTCTCAATAATTAATTATTTTCTGCATGAACGACTCTGTTAATTAATGATGTCTTTATAAGCATTTATTATTTTCGCGTTTACAATTATTAACCATTAATGCTGATTAAAAAAAAAAAATTGAAATTATTGGGTTGTTACAGCACTTTTCACATCCATGTGATGAATGCTCCATTTCTTTTGTGCTGCCAGTGAAATCAACATTCTGATAGTTTCTTTCCTTACTACAGGTGCAAAGGTTTCTTCATAATCAATGCCATACTTCTGTGTGAATCCCTTAGCAACTAACCTTGCTTTGTGTCTTTCAACAGTCCCATCATTGTTATACTTTGTCTTGTAGACCCACTTAGTACCATTTTTTTTCTGGTCATGTGGAAGATCTGTAAGCTCCCAAGTATCATTCCTATGAATTGAATCTATCTCTTCTTGCATAGCTTGCACCCAAACCTCATTTGTAGAAGCTTCTTCAAAACTTGATGGTTCAAAATCAACTTGTGAAAATAAAGCAAAATTTACAGTCTCACCTCTTGGATTTTCTTCATGTGCCAAACTTGTACTTCTCTGATAATATTCATTCAAGCTTCTCACCTTCCTTGCAGTACTTGGACTTGAATATGGAGAACTAGATGAGGGGCTACTTGGTGGATTTGTAGCATTTGGAACTGAAACATTAGTGGGATTTTCATTATTAATATCATCAATAATATCACCATCCAAACCAGATTTTGATTTCTCAACATGGTCTTTTTGATGACCATAAACTCCCCCTTCATAAAAAATTACATCTCTTGACACAACAATGCAATTGGTGAGAGGATTATACAACCTGTAAGCCTTACTTTTCTCACTATATCCAACAAAAATGCATAGTTCACTTTTTGGATGTAACTTTTGTCTATTTTGATCAGCTACATGAACAAAGGCTAAACAACCAAAAAAATTGAAATGATTAACATTAGGCCTTTTCTCATACCAGGCTTCATAAGGAGTCATCATGTGAAGTGCACTAGTGGGTCTTCTATTGAGAATGTACACTGATGTAGAAACTGCATCACCCCAAAAGGAATTGCTTAATCCTTTGGTATGTAACATACTCCTTGCCATTTCCACCACTGTACGGTTTTTCCTTTCAGCTACCCCATTTCCTTGAGGTGTGTAAGCAGTGGTGAATTGTATTCCAATGCCATTCATATCACAAAAACTATGAAAACCTCTTGAACAAAATTATCCTCCACGATCAGTTCTTAAGCACTTTATTTTGTAACCACTTTCATTTTCTACAAGGGATTTAAACCTCTTGAATGTATCAAATGCTTCACCCTTGCTCTTCAAAAAATAAACCCGACATATTCTTGAGTAATCATCAATAAAAGTAATGAAATATGATGACTTACCCAAACTTTTTGTTTGCATAGGACCACAAATATCAGAATGAACTAGTTGAAGTGGATACTGGGCCCTCCATGCCTTGCCTCTAAGAAATTTCTCTCTTCTATGTTTTCCTTTAGCACATCCTTCACAAACCTCCTTGTGCTCTTCAACCTTAGGCAAACCATAAACTAATTCTTTTGATGTTAGAAGTTTCAAACTATGAAAATTCAAATGACCATACCTGAGATGCCACAACAAACCTTTGTCCTCATATGCCATATTAGCAAGGTTGAAGCTATTTTCTCCAAACTTCAATTGGAACATCCGATTCTTTGACATAGGCACAACTGTTACCACCCTATTGCCTTGATTCTTATCATAAATTTTGCATTTTCTATCATCAAACACTACTCTGTAATTCTTTTCACACAACTGCCCAACCCTAAATAAATTACGCTTTAACTCTGAAGTGTAATAAACATCTTTGACACTTTTCATACCTTCTTTTGTATGGACTTCCATATCTCCTTTTGCAGAAACCTTTGAGGTTTTTTCATCACCAAGTTTGATATTAGATTCGAAACTTTCATCCATTGTAGTGAAAAGCTTGCAATTTCCTGTCATGTGGTTAGAACAACCTAAATCTAAATACCAAACATCTTTAACTGTATTTTCAGTTTTTCCATAAGATAAAAACAAATTATTTGGAGAAGCATCGTCACCCTCTTGAGCATAATTAACACTTTTGTTTTCTTTTAATATACAATCCCTTTCAAAATGACCATAACTTTGACAATGATAACACTAGATGTTTCTCTTATCAAATCTTCCTCCACCTCTTTCTCTGAAACCACCTCTTCTTCCTCTATCTCCTCTTGAAAAAAAATGATTCTAAACTTTACCTTGGGCTTGGTTTCTTTTGAAGCTAGAACTAGCATCT
Source organism: Larix kaempferi (assembly GCA_027924585.1). NCBI lineage: Eukaryota > Viridiplantae > Streptophyta > Pinopsida > Pinales > Pinaceae > Larix > Larix kaempferi. Next base: position 1,016,778 of record BSBM01001174.1, on the reverse strand, counting down.
TCTTTCTTTGTAATCTGTAGCTTTGTGGAAAAAGCTTTCTCATCACTTTCTACAAATGAATCCCTCACTCTGTCTTCATGAGAAATAAGAGATCCAACTAGGTGATCAAAGTGAAGGTTAGTCAAATCCTTGCTTTCTTCAATGACTATAGCAACATGGTTCCATCTTGGAGTTAGAGACCTCAACACCTTTTTAATCACAACTTCTTTATCAATAGTTTCTCCTAGAGTAGCCAATTTACTAAAAACATCATTTACTATTACACAATAATCACTCACCTTCTCACCTTCTTGCATCTTCAAATTCTCGAATTCTATCCTCAATGTCTGTAACTTGACAACTTTAACTTGATCACTACCTTGGTAAGCTTCATGTAGAGTCTTCCAGGCATTCTTAGCTAACTTTTCTCCTGCAATTCTTGGAAATAAGCTCTTATCTAGAGCTATTTGAATATGAAATAAAGCTTGGGCATTCTTCTTCTTGGCTTCTCTCTTAGTTGTTCTATCATTGGTTGTAAGGGTGTTCCAATCAGCTGGCTCTTCATAACCTGATTCTACAATCTCCCAAAAATCTTTTCCTGTAAAAAAGGTCATCGTCTTGATGCACCAATAATCATAATCACTTCCATCAAATTCTGGAATGGAAAAAATTTGACATCATGAACTTAATCCAAACAAAATACCTACTCTGTTACCAAATGAAGGTTATGAAAGAGCCAAATTTACAATAGAACAAAGAAAAACAACACAGAAAACAAGAGAGAGACTTTTATTCAACACAGGAAAATAAAACATTTTATTATTTATCTTCCATTGATCTTAGACTTGCACAACTACATACTTATATAGAGATTACATTGCATAGAAATAAAAGCATTATTTTTACATGCCGTAAAGTCAACTGTAGGTTGATGTATAATTCTGCAAACTTATTTTATTCTTCACATGCATTAGCATGCAGTGAAGTTTGTTGCTAGATAAAATAGACACTGTCAATAATTCTGCACAACATGAGTTACCAACATTATCTACCATCCTGAAATGGAATTGAAACTCTATTGGTGCTTGTGTAGTTTGTGGTCATGGTATCCACCATGGATGTGACCACTGTAACAGCTAAAACCATTAGTCACTCTGAGAAGCCATATTTAGATCATCAAGAAGATTGTTCACATGATCATTTGTATGACTCCTTAGGTGGAAGTTTTATTTTTTAACTTGATAAGCATTCACACAAGTACTACCCCACACGAACATCATTTTACCTGCCTCATCTATAAATATTCCACCACAACCAGCAGGAACTTGGATACCCCTGGAGTCTCCAATTTGAGTTTATTCTAGTTTGATACAATTCCAAATGGCCCTAAATTTTGGGGTTGAACTCTTATGCTTTTCTTTTGCAAAATTTTGATGGTATACTGTAGCTACTCATATAATATTTACAATAATTGATCCTTAATGTTAGCAATAAAAACAAGGGAAATAGAAGCAAAGCTTCAAGTCCCTGCCAAGTTACTGGGATGAAAGATTGGTTCGACATGCAAATTTAGGCTTTTGGGTGCCAAGTTGCTGAGATGAAAGATTGGTTTGGGGTGCAAATTCAGGCTTTTGTGTGCCAAGGGAATGCAGAAATATTACTCCTACACATGAAGAGATGACTTTGAAATTAAAGAGAAATATAACAACGTGATTATTGTGAACATTGTAGGGAAGTAAACTCCATACCCAAAATGGGAATCAAAACTGTGCACTCCATCGAAGAGCGAGGGCACGAGTTACATTCAAATTGTGAGGGTTCACTTATGTACATGGTGTTTTCCTATGGTCATTCAACATCCACATGATAAAGCATTGTACAATATGCAAATCATGGGAAAACAAAACAATAGTGTGAGAAAGTTACAAGCTACGATAAGCATAAGCAATGGAAGAGCATACTACCAAATACTTACACAAGAGGAACTGGCTTCTAGCCCGTGCATATACAATTATATGTTGATGGGAAAAGGATTCTTTTAAATGTTTTCATTAACCTAAAAAATAAGTACAAAAATAAACATGTAAAAAAAGAAAAACCGGTAACTACCAGAGTTCGGAGTGGTTGCAAACAATGACAACATTGGAAACTAGCAAGGATGGTATATGTCGACATGGGAGGTGAACTACATCTTTCAAACCCTCAGAAAATAATGTGGAAAAATAAAACCCAAATGAACACGAGACCTTCTCCTATACACCACACCTCAAACTTCACATCGGTGGTTTTTCTCATCAGTCCAACCAGAGGATAGTAGTAAACTGGTGCTCTGAGAGTGTCAGATAATGTGGGCTCGATCTGCATGGTTTGTTGAACAAGAACCATAAACATGTAGGGTTTGACAGGTGAATCTAATGCCAAACTTATTGTCTATGTTGGACACGTAAAGTACTTCCTTGGGCATATTCTCCGCAGGATCCACCATGATGGGCTCTTGAAGTTTTGCCTATTATTTACATGCAGACAGTCACAGTAGAAGTATGGTTCAACCACTGGCTCAACAACTCCTTTAGGGACTATGTATGTAACTATACTGGTTCTCCTCCATGTATTCCTTTTATACAACAACTCCCTCCTGGTCGTGGCCCGACCATGCTATTTTCCTTTTATACAACAACTCCCTCGTGCTCATGGCGCGGCGTGGTAGCATGGAATGATTCAAGATTATAATTTACTTATTGAATATTAATATAGGGTTCTCTCTGGAAAGTTTTATATCAACCATTGGAAATTTTTATATCAACCATTATATACTGGATAGTTGATGCTCTTGTTGTAAGCTCTTCTATGGGCAATGTTGTGACTCTTTGTAGACAATCATTTTATTATCTTTCCACAACAGAAAAGAAGGCTGCTAGTTTTATTAGATGAAGTCTAGATCAAAAGTATCATGCGTCCTACAATTGGATATTGTAACACTGACATTTCATTATCTGGAATAAGAATGTTGTCTTTTTCTTTGGAAAAAGAGATTTTCCATACATAATGTCAAAATGAGTAACATACTTTAGAGGCTTAGAAGAAAAGTGGGAGTCTTTCAATCCCTTAATATAAAAAATAAAAAAAGGTAGTTTTTACTATTTATTGGTGGGAAGTTGGTCCCATTGTAGGTGACACCTCGACATTTCATCCCTTGCTTCCCAGGGACAACAAGGGTTGTTTGCAAACTATCCCTTGCATATCAGGAACAATAATGAACTTCCCCGAGACATCCCTTGCACCCAATGTGTAGGAACAACAATGAACATCCCCAAGACATTCCTTGCACCCAATGTGTAGAGCACACAGGGGATGCACAAAGGTTCAAGAATCAAAATATACAATAATTGTCAGTCAGAAAAACAATTATGTCAAGGGATTTTCTTTCTTAATCAAGTTTATATCTTTAACAATTATGTTAAGAGATTTTCTCAATCAAGTTTGTATCTTTAATGTTCACAATTTGTTATTGCTTGCAAAGAAGCATGAAGGTCAAACACGGAGCAAAAATTAGGGGGGGTACGCATAGTTCTCACAAAATTAGTTGGAAACATTACATCCTCTTGACACCATAGTGCACAACACGAACACATATTCCCTCCATACAATTGATCATTCACACTTAATCTCTAAACATGTCATTAACACAAGGCATATCCTACAATAACATGACAATTCAAATAATTTATGATAGTACTTTCAAGTGCCAACATGTTAATATATTGAAATGCTCACTGAAACTGTGGTGATTAAAAAATTGTAAGCATCTACTAGTGGGGACTTCCCAAGCGAGTGTGTTGGATCACATAGCCATAGAATACAATATGTAGTGGAAACAATTAAAACAAGAAAGCAAACCATGACACACACACATAAAATATATGCAGAGATTTACATGGTAAAACCCTCTCTAGGGAAACATCCACGGAGCAATAGTATTGGTCTTCTTATTATTTAAATATGAAGATTACAACTACTCTCAACTCATTAATCTTTTCTATGAGAATACAAGAAATATATACATTTCTTACACGGTTACTCATAACTCGACAGTTACATAGTCACCAAGAAACTCTTTCCAACACAATGAAAATAGGATAACTAAATAAACATGAAGTTATGGTTGAGCCTCCCCTAAACTACCATAGATCAAAATGGAAAACAGTCAAATCCTAGAAGAACATTAGAACCTGCAATGCAATGGATGTGAAAATAAAATCTAACAATAGCCATGAAAATATGAATCAATCAATTAACAGAGCAATATTAAAAATATTGAAATAAAGAGTGCCTATTTTACATTAAAGAATAAGACATGAAGTATTTACAATGAAACCACTAAACATAATCCAAATATGCCCACGTGCAGAATGCAACATTCCAGGAACCAAACAAACAGTTTTTCCTCCACAACACAGAAGAATCCATTTATAATATAGATCCAAACCTCCCATCCCACTGTACATTAAGCAACATTGCATAAGCTTAAGCCATTTTTCTGTGAAAATACCCCAAAAAAACTGTATTGTTGAACTTTAGACCTAGAAGCCATATTTATCCACATTATAGTTCACATTGTAGGAACTAGGAACAGGAATTTTTCCCAAGGTATTCGCAGCTCCAATGAATACGGTCCTTAATTTAGAATCCCAGAACTCATATTGATCCTAATTTGCGTCTAGAACAAAGGCTTCGCAGGAAATACGATACAAGGAGAAAGCAGAGAGAAATTTATGAATGTGATAACACCGAAACCAAATGAAGCAATTTAATAGATTTTTCAAATGTATTTTGATTAAGCTATCGAGAAAGAAAATTGATGACACTGATTGAGCTCAAGCACAATGCACACACGTCTAACATGCACACTAGATTGCTAGGTACGTGGATAGCTCCTGTCATATCTTTTGTTGATTTTGACATATTTTAATAAAATAAAAGTTATGATCTATATTCTTAACATCTCATCGTATGACAAGAAAGTGATTCACCTTTCAGTCACTATTATTAATGGACGAGAATAGAGCTTATTGTAATATTAATTTTGAAAATTACGGTTTTGTTCTTTGCATGGTACTATATCATGAGATATTCCTTAAAGATTTAATAAGGATAGTGTGCTTCCTGCACATCGATCTTGCAAATACCATTGAACTTCCGCGTTGCTTATATGTGTACAACGCATCAACCAAAGACTATCAAGTCATCGCTAAGTTAAACCACCATATCTTTATTGAATCTCACGATTTAGGAATCCCGAATTGATTGATAGTGAGGTGTTCACTGTTTTGTGAAGATTACAACGGGGATTAAAGATTTAAAAAAATCCGTAAAAGACATAAACCCTTTAACAACCCCTTTCTCCTTTTAGATATGTGACAAAGCTATCTCTCAATAGCAACAACCTTTTGTAGATAGCAAGCAGCTCAGCGTACGTTCTGGTGAAAGTTGTTTCCCCTCTTCACTATGATATGAGGGAGACAGTGCATTCCGTAAAATCCTGGCCAAATATCCCGAGTATAGCCAGTTCAATCACTACCTAACACAGACGCAAGAAATATAATACAAGGAGAAAGCAGAGATAAATTTATGAATGCAATAACACAGAAACCAAATGAAGCAATTTAATAGATTTTTCAAATGTATTTTGATTAAGCTAATGAGAAAGAAATTTGATGACATTGACGGAGCTCAAGCACAATGCACACACGTCTAATATGCACAGTAGATGGCTTAGTCGTGTAGCAACTTGCCTTTACGCATGCAACGTGTAGGTACATGGATAGTTCTTGTCATATCTTTTGTTGATTTTGACCTATTTTCATAAAATAAAAGTTCTGATCTATATCCTTACCATCTCATCGGATGACAAGAAAGTGATTCTCCTTTCAGTCACTATTATTAATTGACAAGAAGAGAGGTTATTGTAATATTAATTTTGAAAATGATAGTTTTGTTCTTTGCATGGTACTATATCATGAGATATTCCTTAGAGATTTAATAAGGATAGTGTATTTCCTGCACATCCATCATGCAAATACCATTGAACTGCCGCGTTGCTTATATGTGTACAATGCATCAACCAAAGACTATCAAGTCATTGCTAAGTTAAACCAGCATATATTTATTGAATCTCACGATTTAGGAATCCCGAATTGATTGATAGTGAGGTGTTCACTGTTTTGTGAAGATTACAACGGGGATTAAAGAATAAAAAAAAGTCGTATAAGACATAAACCCTTTAACAACCCCTTTCGCCTTTTAGATACATGACAAAGCTATCTCTCAATAGAAACAACCTTTTGTAGATAGCAAGCAGCTCCGCGTACGTTCTGGTGAAAGTTGTTTCCCCTCTTCACTATGATATGAGGGAAACAATGCATTCTGTAAAATCCTGGCCAAATATCTCGAGTACAGCCAGTTCAATCACTACCTAACACAGACGCTTGGCGGCATGGATCTGGCGTCCATCAAGCGTTCCATGAGCCTCCATGTGGTGCTCAATTACTTCGATGCCAAGAAACTCCACCAGATCACGAACTACACTACGTTGAGCACCATGCTCTACCAGACCACCGGCTTGGTACCGGGTAATGCAGAATTTATCAACATCACCGATATTGAGGATGGTAAGATAGCTTGAGATTTAATGGTCAACCGGCCTGCTGCAGTCGCATTAAATGGCTTGCAGCAGGTTGGATAATCCTCACTGATAGGTTTTGGCTTAGCGGCACACCGGTCCAAGCTGAGCACCAAGTACGTCAAGTCCATGAAGCAGGTTCCTTGACTGATGCTACCTTTATAGGTGTCACCATCAAGCTGCTGAGCGAGCTATCCAGCTAAGACAAGGTGTCTCCTGTATACATTGAGCGCATAGCCATCGGCTTGCCTAATTTTGGGATGCCTCGTAAAGAGACCAAATAAGGCTTTCAACTAGTTAATTGGCCATAACACAATTTCTCTTGAAAAACTTAGATTAAAATGCTTTGGAAAAAGTGCAGATTAATATACTTTTCACTAAAGTGATTTCTATAGTCCTTACTGCTTGGCAAGCTGGACAGAGACTACTAAGATTTCAACAATAAAAAAATCACATAATTAAACTCTAATATAATCACATTTATATCTCTTCCTCATGTATATAAAGAGTTCCATCCAACAAAAATAAGTTATGAGTTTTATAAAAACCCAAGACTTTGTGATTCATGAAGGAATTGGAAATGAATGTAATGCCTTGTAAAATAACTTCATCAATGTACTCCAATTTTGAAACTCTATGGTCGTAATTTATAGATGGCAGATTGGCATATAAATGACATTTAACCTTCAGATTCTGCAACTCATTCAATGATGACCAATTCAAGCATCCATCATACACATTTAATATTTTATGGAATAATACATTTATTTTTAGTAGATTTATTTGTGCTTTTCAATGCATTGTTTATTAACATAAGCATCATTTTTCAAGCAATCTATATCTAGTATAGAAGCATTGGTGCTTTGATAGCATCAAAGCATGGCCGTGTTTTATAAAAATGTAAAAATACATTTTTTATATAACCATTAAATTTCACTAAGTTGCTCCATTACTTTTGGTAGCATCGTTGCACCTTCTCAGGCTTAATCATATCAACTCATCTCCTAATCACTTCCTATCCATTAATCAATCATTGTTAGACATTATCCGTAGACTTTGGGTTCTAGAGTTTTCAATTTATTTTATATATAATGTTATGAATCCACGCATCAACTAGGTAACCCTTCTATTCTTGTGTTTAAACATCCCCACTAGAGTTTTAACTTTTTTGTCTTTCTATCACATAGAATTTATTTTCTGGGTTTTTGTTTAGTTTTTTGTCTTTCTATCCCAGGTAATTTATTTTTTGGGTTTTTGTTTTCATATTTTACAAGGTGCTTTGTTTTTTATTGGAACATCAACTTTTAGTGTGTATATTTATATTAAATGAAAAAGTATGGTGCAACAACATTTAATGGAAACATCATAATGGTTGGTCATGGGGATTATGCCACACCATATGCTCTGCAACAATTTATGATTAACCCTCTCAATGTCGATGCTCATTAAATATCTAGGTGCATAGTTTATGTGGAAACTCTTTCGAAGCATATTGCAAAGAACCTTTCGATATACAATTTATTGTGTTTCTTTTGGCTTTCAACTTCTTGTGTTGCTAAATAAATTAACAACGCACAGTGCAAAATGCAGAACAGAACACTACTAGATAATTAATTAAGAAATGTAGTTACATTATATAAGCTCTGAAAGCAGTTCAACAAACTGCTAAGAAATAGGATCTCATCCTACACGTTTCCTTAATAATCTAACAGAATACTTAATTAGGCATTTCGCCATTATTATCTAACACTTCCCCTAATGGAGAAATGGATTCTCTACCACACCTAACCGATTCCTACATTCTTCAAAACTCATCTTCCCAAGAGGCTTGGTAAAGATGTCATCCACATTTCCAGTAGTATTACAGTAAGTTAAGTCAATTTCCTTCTCTTGTATCTTTTCTCTTACAAAATGATGTTGTATTTCAATATGCTTGGTTCCGGCATGATACACTGGATTGTATGCCAATTTAATAGAGCTTTGATTGTCACATTTGAGAACAGTTGGCTTCATTTGCTTGTTGCCAATATCTTCAAGAATTCTCCTTAACCAAACAACTTCACAAGTAGCATGGCATAGAGCTTTGTATTCAGCTTCTGTTGATGATAAAGAAACAGTTGGTTGTTTCTTACTGCTCCATGATACGACCCCAGTGCCTATGTTGAATGCATATCTTGAGGTCGATTTCCTGTCATTAGGATTTCCAGCCCAATCTGAATCAGAGTAACCTGTCAACTCAACATCACAACCATCAGTATACATAATACCAAAATTAACAGTTCCTTTCAAATATCAAAGGACTTTCTTTGCAGCTATCCAGTGACTTTCTTTGCATCTTAGAATTGCTACCCATATACAACAAATCATCAACATATAAACTGACAATAAGAATATCATTACCTTGTTGTTTATAGTAAAGGGTAGGTTCACTCTTACTTCTATTGAAGCCATTCTCCTGAAAATATCCATCAATCCCAGCATACCAGGCTCTTGGTGCTTGCTTTAGGCCATACAAAGCCTTCATCAACTTGTAGACTTGATGTTCTTTTCCTTGCACTTCAAAACCCCGTGGATGTTCTACAAAGACTTCCTCTTCTCAGTACACATTCAAGAAGGTACTTTTCACATCCATGTGATGAATGCTCCATTTCTTTTGTGTTTCCAATGAAATCAGCATTCTGATAGTCTCTTTCCTTGGTACAGGTGCAAAGTTTTCTTCATAATCAATTCATACTTCTGTGTGAATCCCTTAGAAACTAACCTTGCTTTGTGTCTTTGAACAGTCTCATCATTGTTATACTTTGTCTTGTAGACCCATTTAGTACCAATTTTTTTCTTGTCATGTGGAAGATCTGTAAGCTACCAAGTATCATTCCTATGAATTGAATCTATCTCTTCTTGCATAGCTTGCACCCAAACCTCATTAGTAGAAGCTTCTTCAAAACTTGATGGTTCAAAATCAACTTGTGAAAATAAAGCAAAATTTATAGTCTCACCTCTTGGATTTTCTTCATGTGCCAGACTTGTACTTCTCTGATAAATTTCATTCAAGCTTCTCAACTTCCTTGCAGTACTTGGACTTGAATATGGAGAACTAGATGAGGGGCTACTTGGTGGATTTGTAGCATTTGGAACTGAAACATTAGTGGGATTCTCATTATTAATATTATCAATAATATCACCATCCAAACCAGATTTTGATTTCTCAACATGGTCTTTTTGATGACCATAAACTCCCCCTTCATAAAAAATTACATCTCTTGACACAACAATGTGATTGGTGAGAGGATTATACAACCTGTAAGCCTTAGTTTTCTCACTATATCCAACAAAAATGCATAGTTCACTTTTTGGATCTAACTTTTGTCTCTTTTGATTAGCTACATGAACAAAGGCTAAACAACCAAAAAAATTGAAATGATTAAAATTAGGCCTTTTCTCATACGAGGCTTCATAAGGAGTCATCATGTGAAGTGCACTAGTGGGTCTTCTATTGAGAATGTACACTGCTATAGAAACTGCATCACCCCAAAAGGAATTGCTTAATCCTTTGGTATGTAACATACTCCTTTCCATTTCCACCACTGTACGATTTTTCTTTTCAGCTACCCCATTTTGTTGAGGTGTGTAATCAGTGGTGAATTTTCTTCTAATGCCATTCATATCACAAAAATTCGGAAAACCTCTTGAACAAAATCCTCCTCCACGATCAGTCCTTAAGCACTTTATTGTGTAACTACTTTCATTTTCTACAATTGCTTTAAACTTCTTGAATGTATCAAATGCTTCACCCTTGCTCTTCAAAAAATAAATCCAACACATTCTTGAGTAATCATCAATAAAAGTAATGAAATATGATGACTTACCCAAACTTTTTGTTTGCATAAGACCACAAATATCAAAATGAACTAGCTGAAGTGGATAATGGGCCCTCCATGCCTTGCCTCTAGGAAATTTCTCTCTTGCATGTTTTCCTTTAGCACATCCTTCACAAACCTCCTCCTGCTCTTCAATCTTAGGCAAACCATAAACTAATTCTTTTGATGTTAGAAGCTTCAAACTCTGAAAATTCAAATGACCATACCTGAGATGCCACAACCAGCCTTTGTCCTCATATGCCATATTAGCAAGGTTGATGCGATTTTCTCCAAACTTCAATGTGAACATCCGATTCTTTGACATAGGCACAACTGTAACCACCCTATTGCCTTAATTCTTATCATAAATTGTGCATTGTCTATCATCAAACACTACTTTGTAATTCTTTTCACGCAGTTGTCCAACACTTAATAAATTATGCTTTAACTGTGGAGTGTAATAAACATCTTTGACACTTTTCATACCTTCTTTTGTATGGACTGCCATATCTCCTTTTGCAGAAACCTCTAAGGTTTTTTCATCACCAAGTTTGATATTAGATTTGAACCTTCATCCATTGTAGAGAAAAGCTTGCAATTTACTGTCATGTTGTTAGAACAACCTAAATCTAAATACCAAACATCTTTAACTGTATTTTCATTTTTTCCATAAGACAAAAACAAATTATTTGGAGAAGCATCATCACCCTCTTGAGCATAATTGAAACTTTTGTTTTCTTTTAATCTACAATCCCTTTCAAAATGACCATACCTTTGACAATGATAACACTGGATGTTTCTCTTATCAAATCTTCCTCTACCTCTTCCCCTGAAACCACCTCTTCTTCCTCTATCTCCTCTTGAAAAAAATTGATTCTGAACTTTACCTTGGGCTTGGTTTCTTTTGAAGCTAGAACTAGCATCTTCTTTCTTTGTAATCTGTAGCTTTGTGGAAATGTCACGTCCCCATTTTGACCCCCTTTGCATTAAATCGTAAATGATGTAAATATTGCTATTTAATCATGGTGAGGAGCTCAAGGCCAAGGCCCCACCATTGATTTAGCGTTTTATGTATCGGCAACTAAAAATAGATGCATGTGGTTCTTGTGCTAGATAGGCACAATGTAATTAAGACATCATGTAAATACGAATTTTAATGAAAAAACCACAACTAGCTATGCAATGCAACAAAGAGATGGGGGCATGATTCTACAAGGAATAGGGAGGGAAATTATTCAAACCCTTGGGCCAATGGTGTTAATCCATGTGTCAATGAGGAAACCCATGAACTCTCAACTACCCATTTTGTCTTATGGACCCAATCATTTAATTCTTCCAGAAATTGGTTGAGGCAGTTAATGCCTTGGGAATGAAGAGGCATGGCAGCCAATTTCGTGCATGGGCAAGCCATCAACCTGGAAAAACGTACTTTTGCTTCTGGGGCAAGAAAACACCCACGAAATGGTGCCCAAAGCCATTTTCTGAACCCATAGTCTTTCCTCTCTCACGCAGTTTGAACTACTGGGTCTTTCCTTATCACTTTTTTCACCATTTTTCCTGCAATTTCCATGCCTGGGAGTTGTTTTTGCATTATACAGCAGCTGGGAGAGAAGGGCCACGATTTGGGACTGTGATGGAGGTCGTTTTTGCCCCAAAATACCCATGGGTGTTTTTCTGAAAACGATTTCTGCTCTCCAGGGTTGTTCCCTAATTGCCATTACGTTTTTGGGCTTTCCCATGTTTTTCTGAATTGGTAGAAACCCCCTCTTTGGGCATCCCACTGAAGAAACATTTTTCCTCATGCCCAGCAGTTGTGGTTTTGCTGTTATGTACATCTTTGTTTTGGTTGAATCTGTAATCAAGAGATTGGAATGGTAGTGGACAGAGAGGGCTTGATAAACCTAGTGGGGGAGATAACCTCTCAAGAAGATCAAGAGGGCTTTGGCTACTCTTCTATGCACACTCTGAGAGCACTAGATGGGGAAGGTATGGCTTGAGGGACTGTACAACAGTGAAAAGAATACTTCCTTGTGCTGGGTGTGTAGGTATTGTGGGTGCCAAGCTAAATAGATCTTGTAAGGTTACCCCTGGCTCTGTGCTTGAGCTCACTAGCTTAACCACTCTTCCTTTCCATTTCCTAGCAGCCTGATAAACCCAATTGTAGATTGTCTTGGCTCATCTTGGTGTATGCTTGGCTATGTGTGAGTCTATTGTTCCCTAATTCCTTGTAGAAATCATGCCCAGCTTGGGGGTGGTAGTTGTATCAAGAGGTTGATAAGCACAACTGGCCTATGGTTGGGTGGAACGTTGCAGATGCATAGCTGGTTTCTTGGGACTACTTTGTTGAGATAAGTATTATCTTTTATAAATTCTGCAATGTCTTTATTTAATGGCTGTCACATAAATGTTGAATGTATGTTAGATATTAAACATGATTTTTAATTCCGCTGTGTTTCTATAACTTGCACATGTATATGTCTTTTTATCAATGAGTTTTACTTAATGGATATGGGGCTAGATGCGCAGTTATAGCATCACGATCCTCTCCATCGCATTGTATGATGGGAGGGGACGTGACAGGAAAAATCTTTCTCATCACTTTCTGCAAATGAATCCCTCACTCTGTCTTCATGAGAAATAAGAGATCCAACTAGGTGATCAAAGTGAAGTTTAGTCAAATCCTTGCTTTCTTCAATGACTATAGCAACATGGTTCCATCTTGGAGTTAGAGACCTCAACACCTTTTTAATCACAACTTATTTATCACTAGTTTCTCCTAGAGTAGCCAATTTATTGACAACAGCATTTACTCTTACACAATAATCACTCACCTTCTCACCTTCTTGCATCTTAAAATTGTCGAATTCTATCCTCAATGTCTGTAACTTGACAACTTTAACTTGATCACTACCTTGGTCAGCTTCATGTAGAGTCTTCCAGGCATTCTTAGTTAACTTTGCTCCTGTAATTCTTGGAAATAAGCTCTTATCTAGAGCTATTTGAATATGAAATAAAGCTTGGGAATTCTTCTTCTTGGCTTCCCTCTTAGTTGTTCTATAACTAGTTGTAAGGGTGTTCCAATCAGCTGGCTCTTCATAACCCGATTCTACAATCTCCCACAAATGTTTTCCTGTAAAAAAGGTCATCATCTTGAAGCACCAATAATCATAATCACTTCCATCAAATTATGGAATGGGAAAAGAGTTAGAATTTGACACCATGAACTTAATCCAAACAAAATACCTGCTCTAATACGAAATGAAGATTATGAAAGAGCCAAATTTACAATAGCACAAAGAAAAACATCACAGAAAACCAGAGAGAGACTTTTATTCAACACAGGAAAATAAAACCTTTTATTATTTATCTCCCATTGATCTTAGACTTGCACAACTACATACTTATATAGAGATTACATTTGCATAGAAATAAAAGCATTATTTTTACATGTCGTAAAGTCAGCTGTAGGTTGATGTATAATTCTACAAACTTATTTTATTCTTCACATGCATTAACATGCAGTGAAGTTTGCTGCTAATTAAAATAGACACTATCAATAATTCTGCATAGCATCAGTTACCAACATTATCTACCATCCTGAACTGGAAGTGAAACTCTGTTGTTGCTTGTGTGGTTTGTGGTCATGGAATCCACCATGGCTGTGACCACTGTAACAACTGAAACCATTAGTCACTCTGAGAACCATATTCATATCATTAAGAAGATCGTTCACATGATCATTTGTATGACCCCTTAGGTGGAAGTATTATATTTTAACTTGATAAGCATTCACACAAGTACTACCCCAAGAGGACATCATTTTACCTGCCTCATCTATACATATTCCACCACAACCAGTAGAAACTTGGACACCCCTGGAGTCTCCAATTTGAGTTTATTCCAATTTGATACAATTCCAAATGGCCCTAAATTTTGGGGTTGAACTCTTATGCTTTTCTTTTGCAAACTTTTGATGGTATACTGTAGCTACTCATATAAGATTTATAATAATTGAACCTTGATGTTAGCAATAAAAACAAGGGAAATAGAAGCAAAGCTTCAAGTCCCTACCATGTTGCTGAGATGAAAGATTGGTTTGGCATGCAAATTTAGGCTTTTGGGTGCCAAGTTGCTGAGATGAAAGATTGGTTCGGCGTGCAAATTCAGGCTTTTGCGTGCCAAGGGAATGCATAAATATTACTCCTACACACAAAGAGACGACTTTAAAATTAAAGAGAAATATAACAACGTGATTATTGTGAACATTGTGGGGAAGTAAACTTCATACCCAAAATGGGAATCAAATCTGTGCACTCCATCGAAGAGTGAGAGCACGAGTTACATTCAAATTGTGAGGGTTCACTTATGTACATGGCATTTTCCTATGGTCATTCAACATCCACATGATAAAGCGTTGAACAATATGCAAATCATAGGAAAACAAAACAATAGTGTGAGAAAGTTACATGCTACGATAAGTATATGAAATGGAAGAGCATAGTACCAAATACTTACACAAGAGGAACTAGGTTCTAGCCCGTGCATATACAATTATATGTTGATGGGAAAAGGATTCTTTTAAATGTTTTCATTAACCCAAAAATTAAGTACAAAAATAAACATGTAAAAAAAGAAAAACCAGCAACTGCAAGAGTTCGTAGATCGGAGTGGTTGCAAACAATGACAACATTGCAAACCAGCAAGGATGGTCTATGTCGACATGGGAGGTGAACTACATCTTTCAAACACTCGAAAAATATCGTGGAAAAATCAAACCCAAACGAACACGAGACCTTCTCCTATACACCACACCTCAAACTTCCCATTGGTGGTTTTTCTCATCAGTCTAGCCAAAGGATAGTAGTAAACCAGTGCTCTGAGAGTGTCGGATAATGTGGGTTGGATCTACATGGTTTGTTGAACAAGAACCATAAACATGTAGGGTTTTACAGGTGAGTCTAATGCCAAACTTATTGTCTATGGTGGACACGTAAAGTACTTCGTTGGGTGTATTCTCCACAGGAGCCACTGTGATGGGCTCTTGAATTTTTTCCTATTATTTACATGCACACAGTCATAGTAGCAGTATGGTTCAACCATTGGCTCAACAACTCCTTTAGGGACTATGTATGTAACTATACTGGTTCTCCTCCATGTATTCCTTTTATACAACAACTCCCTCCTGCTCGTGGCGCGACCATGCTATTTTCCTTTTACACAACAACTCGCTCCTGCTCATGGCGCGACGCGGTAGCATGGAATGACTCAAGATTGTAATTTACTTATAGAATATTAATATAGGGTTCTCTCTGGAAAGTTTTATATCAACCATTGGAAAGTTTTATATCAACCGTTATATACTGGATAGTTGATGCTCTTGTTGTAAACTCTTCTATGGGAAATGTTGTGAATCTTCATGGACAATCATTTTATTATCTTTCCACAACAGAAAAGAAGGCTACTAGTTTTATTAGATGAAGTCTAGATCAAAAATATCATGCATCCTACATTTGCATAATGTAACACTGATGTTTCATTATCTGGAATAATTATGTTGTCTTTTTCTTTGGAAAAAGAGATTTTCCATACATAATGTCAAAATGAGTAACATACTTTAGAGGCTTAGAAGAAAAGTGGGAGTCTTTCAATCCCTTAATATAAAAAATAAAAAAAGGTCATTGTTACTGTTTATTGGTGGGAAGTTGGTCCCATTGTAGGTGACACCTGAACATTTCATCCCTTGCTTCCCAGGGAGAGCAAGGGTTGTTTGCAAACTATCCCTTGCATTTCAGGAACAACAATGAACTTTCTCGAGACATCCCTTGCACCCAACGTGTAGGAACAACAATGAACGTCCCCACGACATTCCTTGCACCCAATGTGTAGAGCACACAGGGGATGCACAAAGGTTCAAGAATCAAAATATACAATAATTGTCAGTCAGAAAAACAATTATGTCAAGGGATTTTCTTTCTTAATCAAGTTTATATCTTTAACAATTATGTCAAGAGATTTTCTCAATCAAGTTTGTATCTTTAATGTTCACAATTTGTTATTGCTTGCAAAGAAGCATGAAGGTCAAACACGGAGCAACAATTAGGGGGGTACGCATAGTTCTCACAAAATTAGTTGGAAACATTACATCCTCTTGATGCCATAGTGCATAACACGAACACATATTCCCTCCATACATTTGATCATTCACACTTAATCTCTAAACATGTCATTAACACAAGGCATATCCTACAATAACATGACAATTCAAATAATTTATGATAGTACTTTCAAGTGCCAACATGTTAATATATTGGCATGCTCAACGAAATTGTGGTGATTAAAAAATTGTAAGCATCTACTAGTGGGGACTTCCCAAGCGAGTGTGTTGGATCAAATAGCCACATAATACAATATGTAGCGGAAGCAATTAAAACAAGAAAGCAAGCAATGACACACACACATAAAATATACGCAGAGATTTACGTGGTAAAAACCTCTCTAAGGAAACATCCACAGAGCAATGGTATCGGTCTTCTTATTATTCAAATCTGAAGATTACAACAACTCTCAACTCATTAATCTTCTCTATGATAATACAAGAAATATATACATTTCTTACACAGTTACTCATAACTAACCATATTCCATTAGACAGTTACATAGTCACCAAGAGACTGGTTGTCACCTGTTTCCAACACAGTGAGAATAGGATAACTAAATAAGCATGAAATTATGGTTGAGCCTCCCCTGAACTACCATAGATCAAAATGGAAAACAGTCAAATCCTAGAAGAACATTAGAGCCTGCAATGCAGTGGATGTGAAAATAAAATCTAACAAATAGCTTTCCCAGATAAAAATTTCAGCAAAGTGCTCAATTATGCCCCCTCGAGGATAGAGCCTTTGTTCTAGAAAAGCTATTGTCTTAGCGGAAAACCAGGTTCAAACATCAAACAAGACATGTTCAAAGTTCAAAGCCATGCAAATATGAAACAATGAATTAACAGAGCAATATTAAAAATATTGAAATAAAGAGTGCATATTTTACATTAAAGAATAAGACACAAACCATTTACAATGAAACCACTAGACATAATCCAAATATGCCCACGTCTAGAATGCAACGTTCCAGGAACCAAACAAACACTTTTTCCTCCACAACACAGAAGAATCCATTTTTAATATAGATCCGAACCTCCCATCCCACTGTACAAGCTAGCAATATTGCATAAGTTTAAGCCATTTTTTTGTGAAAATACCCCAAGAAACTGTATAGTTGAACTTTAGACCTAGAAGCCATATTTACCCACATGATGGTTCACATTGTAGGAACTAGGAACAGGAATTTTTCCCAAGGTATTCACAGCCCCAATGAATACATATAGTCCTTAATTTAGAATCCCAAAACTCATATTGATACTAATTTGCGTCTAGAACAAAGGCTTCGCAGGAAATATAATATAAGGAGAAAGCAGAGAGAAATTTATGAATGCAATAACACAGAAACCAAATGAAGCAATTTAATAGATTTTTCAAATGTATTTTGATTAAGCTAATGAGAAAGAAATTTGATGACATTGACGGAGCTCAAGCACAATGCACACACGTCTAACATGCACAGTAGATGGCTTAGTCGTGTAGCAACTTGCCTTTACGCATGCAACGTGTAGGTACATGGATAGTTCCTGTCATATCTTTTGTTGATTTTGACATATTTTCATAAAATAAAAGTTCTGATCTATATCCTTACCATCTCATCGGATGACAAGAAAGTGATTCTCCTTTCAGTCACTATTATTAATTGACAAGAAGAGAGGTTATTGTAATATTAATTTTGAAAATGATAGTTTTGTTCTTTGCATGGTACTACATCATGAGATATTCCTTAGAGATTTAATAAGGATAGTGTGTTTCCTGCACATCCATCATGCAAATACCATTGAACTGCCGCGTTGCTTATATGTGTACAACGCATCAACCAAAGACTATCAAGTCATCACTAAGTTAAACCAGCATATCTTTATTGAATCTCACGATTTAGGAATCCCGATTTGATTGATAGTGAGGTGTTCACTGTTTTGTGAAGATTACAACGAGGATTAAAGATTAAAAAAATCCGTATAAGACATAAACCCTTTAATAGCCCCTTTCGCCTTTTAGATACATGACAAAGCTAGCTCTCAATAGCAACAACCTTTTGTAGATAGCAAGCAGCTCAGCGTACGTTCTGGTGAAAGTTGTTTCCCCTCTTCACTATGATATGAGGGAAACAGTGCATTCCATAAAATCCTGGCCAAATATCCCGAGTACAGCCAGTTCAATCACTACCTAACACAGACGCTTAGCGGCATGGATCTAGCATCCATCAAGCGTGCCATGAGCCTCCATGTGGTGCTCGATTACTTCGATACCAAGAAATTTCACCAAATCACGAACTACACCAGGTTGAGCACCACGCTCTACCAGACCACCAGCTTGGTACTCGATGATAAGAATTTTATCGATATCACGAAACTTTATCTAACGGTTAACTGGCTTGTTGCAAGCCATTTAAATGGCTTACAGCAGGTTGGATAGTCCTCGCAGCAGCAGGTTGGACACTAAGTACGTCAAGTCCATGAAGTAGGTTCCCTGACTGACGCTGCCTTTATAGGTGTCACCATCAAGCTGCTGAGTGAGCTATCCCGCTAAGACAAGGTGTCTCCTGTATACATCGAGCCCATAGCCATCCGCTTGCTTAATTTTGGGATGTCTCCTAAAGAGACCAAATAAGGCTCTCAACTAGTTAATTGGCTAGAACACAATTTCTTTTGAAAAACTTAGATTAAAACTCTTTGGAAAAAGTGCAGATTAATATACTTTTCACTAAAGTAATTTCTATAATCCTCACTGTTTAGCAAGTTTTTATAGTCCTTACTACTTGGCAAGCTGGACAACAACTAATACGATTTCAACAATAAAAAAATCTCATAATTAAACTCTAATATAATCTCATTTATATCTCTTCCTCATATACATAAAGAGTTCCATCCAGCAAAACCAAATTATAAGCTTTATAAAAACCCAAGACTTTGTGGTTCACGAAGGAATTGGAAATGAACATAATTAAGCTCTAATATGATCTCATTTATATCTCTTCCTCATGTACATAAAGAGTTCCATCCAGCAAAACCAAGTTATGAGCTCTATACAAACCCAAGACTTTGTGGTTCATGAAGGAATTGGAAATGAATGTAATGCTTTGTAAAATAACTTGATCAATGTACTCCAATTTTGAAACTATATGGTCGTAATTTACAGATGGCAGATTGGCATATAAATTACATTTAACCTTCAGATTCTGCAATTAATTCAATGATGGTGATCCACATCAATGACCACTTCAAGCATCCATCATACACATTTAATATTTTATGGAATAATACATTTATTTTCAGTAGATTTATTTGTGCTTTTCAATGCATTGTTTATTAACATAAGCATCATTTTTCAAGCAATCTATATCTAGTATAGAAGCATTGGTGCTATCAAAGCATGGCCTTGTTTTATAAAAATGTAAAAAAAAAATTATATAACCATTGAATTTCACTAAATTGCTCCATTACTCTTGGTAGCATCGTTGCACTTAATCATATCAACTCATCTCCTAATCTCTTCCTATCCATTAATCAATCATCTCTTCCTATCCATTAATCAATCATTGTTAGACCTTATCCATGGATTTTGGGTTTTAGAGTTTTCAATTTATTTTATATTCAATGTTATGATCCACCCATCAATTACAATTAGGTAACCCTTCAATTCTTGTGTTTAAACATTCCCACTAGAGTTTTTAACTTTTTTGTCTTTCTATCACAAGAGAATTTATTTTCTAGGTTTTTGTTTAGTTTTTTGTCTTTCTATCCAAGGTAATTTATTTTTTGGGTTTTTGTTTTCATAGTTTGCAAGGTGCTTTGTTTTTTATTGAAACCCCAACTTTTAGTGGGTTTATTTTTATTAAGTGAAAGTATGGTACAACAACATTTAATGAAAGCATTATAATGATGGGCCATGGGGATTATGCCACACCATTCTGCAACAATTTATGATTAACCCTCTCAATGTTAATGCTCATTAAATATTTAGGTGCATGTGCATTGTTTATGTGGAAACTCCTTCGAAGCATATTGCAAAGAACCTTTTGATATACAATTTATTGTGTTTCTTTTGGTTTTCAACTTTTTTGTGCTGCTTCTGCAATCTTCATACTCGAGTTTAAGTTGCAAAATTATATCCTCAATGGCACTAGTCCCCATAACCATGGCCTTGCATTCATCAGAGCATGCCAAAAAGTAATTATGGAAATTTGTGACCTCTAAAACAATGTTCTCCTCAATGGCCTTAGATAGCATTGTATGATACATGCCACAACAATGTAACGAAATCAGCCTACACCAATTCCAAAGACCATAAATGAACAATTCTTTGTCAAAACCTAAAAGCAAATTTGAAAGATAAGTCATTTGAGTCTTTCATTCATCAATGATATACATCCAAAGTTATGATGCAGACCTGAGATGACATGACAGTGCTAATGCAAATACATTAACCACAATAACAAAACATGCCTCCAATATAGAGGACATGGGAATAGAACAAAGAATTCCATACACCTAAGAGTAAGAGAATCATAGGAAAACTTCATAGAAGTTCAAATATTACAATGGCTAATGAGTACTTCATAGAAGTTCAAATTTTAAAAGAAAATATTCCATCAGTTCACCAAATTGTTTTCAAAATGCTGGTCTATACTATAGTGTAATTTTCACTATGTTGAAATGTTTCATGCCATTGTTTCAAGCATAGTAGCATAATTTAGTGGTATTGGGATTTCTCTTATGGAAATTCGGAGTAATTCGATTTCGTCGAATATTCGGTATAGATATAATACGAATATAGATTATTAGTGATGAAAAAAGTAAATTTAAAAAATCAATTTAAAAAAAACAAATTTTAATAATTTAATAACTATAAAATATAAATAACAATCAATTTATTACTTTCTTATACAAATGAATGGTTTTTAACATATATTTATGCTAATTTGGTTTATATATTTGATTAAAAGTATTATACATAAGAAGTCTACTTCAGTATTTTATCAGTGTTGGATTTTTTTATTACTTATTTTTCCCATAATCAAATCGTATTCGTATTCGTACTCGAATTATACTACTATGGTTTCAGGAGTCAAGAATAAGATGGATACAATTTTGGGTTCTGGTATTTTAGATCCAGGTGGCAGAAATGTAACTATTAAAGTATATTCCAGGTCAAAACATGATAGAATAACTATTGTTATTGGAATGGCAGTCTTCACACAGTTTTGGTATTGGTATCCACTTATCTATTTTTTGAGTCTGTCTTTTGCACCAACTGTTTTTATTGGGATTATCTACGACTTGAAGACCCCAAAGTATATCAAGTTTTTTGAATAGAATGGATACATGCCAATTAAGCCAGCACGCTCGGGTTTTGTTCTACTTAGGGACATGCAGCCATCTGAAGCAGAAGAACTTGTTCCTGAGAGACAATGATATATATGTCAAACAGTACAACCATGGCACAATGGAGGAATTGGGTGCAGAGTGAGCAGAAGATGTAAAAACCAGAGGATGAAGAACTGAACAGCTTTAGGGGATATATAACATTTAATCATCGTGCTCCAAACAAAAACGCATAGCATGCAAAGTTTCAGAATATACATGTGTATGATATTGCAATGAAACAAGGAAGAAAGGGTGGATGATATCTGACAAATTTTTGTGCACTTAGTTGATGTATTTCGTGAAAATTTGACAACAGACTTGTTTCCTACTATGTTTTGGCTTTAATTCTCAAAGCTCGTGTTTAAGTGTTGAAACTTTTTGAAATTTATGCAATGTTTTGTGCAAATACCAAACAGTGTTATCAACTTCCCGTCACATTGAGTTTAAATCGTGATTCAGTGAATGATTAAGGAAGGAGCTTACTGGTTGGTACTCCTTTTTGGTCGAATGAGGAGTACGTTGTCGAAAGAGGATCTTACTAGTTGTGCAAATACTTTGTCCGTTGGTCGCTAAGAGAGAGCTTGGACAGGAGCTCAGGGATCGACGGACGTAGGGCATGGAGCTGGGAGGCAGGGGAGGAGGGCAGGAACGGTCGAGAGAACAAAGCCAACGTTCGTAAGCTAACTCTGGAGGATTATGTGCTCTACGTGCTGACAGATATGTCAGCCCAAGACGGCGAGCGGGGCCCTCTAGACGGCGAGCTGGGGATCGATGGACGGACTGGACAGTGAACTGAGCACACACCATGAGGATACTCTCAACGGAACTGGGTGCAAATCGTCCAGAGTATAGACTACTCCACGAATAATAATTATCAATTGCACCTCGAGGTGCAATAAAAGAACTCCGTATTCAAAGTGAAGTAAGGAGTTGAAGAATACAGAGTAAAAGAAGACTGGTAGAAGAAACAAAAACAAGTTGTGCATAATTGTGCAAAAGGAGTTTTGATACATTATTCTCAAAACATTGGTTTATCCTCATTGTTGAGGATTACATTAAAATCATTGTCCATATACAAATGTGCTTGTAATATATTTAAAAAATTATGTATGCTTTTAGGATATAAACCAAGCTAAATTATGTTTAAAGACAAGTTTACACGAGGGCCCAACACCTATAAATTTAGAGCCAAGACATAGGAGAAGTTATGAATCATCTTCAAGATGAGAAGGTTCAATATAAGCGAGCCAAGCTATTGTTTGATAGTGTGAAAAAATGATAGTCTTCCATACAAAATATTTAGAGCCAAGACATAGGAGAGGTTATGGATCATTTTCCAGATGAGAAGGTTGCATGTAAGTGTGCCAAGCTATTGTTTGATACTGTGGAAAATGATAATCTTCCATACAAAATATTTCTCAAGAGATACCTATTTTTATCGAAGCAAATTTGTTGGAGATTGAGTTTGATCTTATATATTGGAGATACTCAGCCGAAAATGCACTAAGGGGAATTAAACATGAGTATCAGATTGTGGCACTGTTTGGTCCAAGTAATATAAAATATGACAAATACTTGTTGTTGTGTCCCAAAATAGACCCTTTTTGTCCATAACCATCAATACCTTTTTTTCCCCGTTTTTCCCTATTTTTCTACAACTCAAGCATATATCTTCCCAAGCCAAGCATGGATTTTAACAGGTATAATTTATTATTGTTGTGTTTCATTAATGTTTAATATTATCTATGGTTATGAACTTTACCTTTGAATTGCATTGACTTGTGTTGATTTGATAAGAAAAGTTAAGAACCTCAAAAGAATCCAAGTATAGCAGCTTGCTGAACTTGTGGAGTAAAGAATACCTAGCATCAGTTGCCCCTTTTAAGGATCCGGTTTAAGTCATTGATGAGATAGCGTGAGTGTCTCTCCATGTGGCCAACAGAGACTAGTTCGTGTTGAAACATTCCAAGCATCTTCCCTCCTAATTAGCTAGAACATGTTCAACATGTGACAATTCAGATTAAAAGTGCATGCACGATTATGAACAGACTCCACTTAATGTAATAATGGTTGTAACTGTTTTTGTTTCGATTCGGTAGCCTGAAGATCATAGATCTTCATGGATACCTAAAATTAGTGGATCTGAACTACCTCGTCTTTGTATAAGTATAGGAAGGCAATTTGAGGCAGGGGGTTAGTATTTTTATGGAAAAGAGATTGTAACAGAAGGATACGACACTGTAACACTGTATTTCTATTAATTTAATGAAAGGAGCAGCAATTCTCAATATTTATATGTCTTAGATCTTGTTAGCCTTTAATGGCATCTCTGTTAGAAGGTTAGGGCCCGCCTTCTCACAGAGATTGCCGAATTTAGTAGATGTTTTAGTTTTAAATTATTTTGGTTTGATGTGGAGTTACAGTAAGGAGTATTTTCAGATTGTTGCAACAATAGTTATTGGATAATTGCACAATTATAATTTCACTTTGGTTTGCTGCAACAGTGTGGTGTGAACAGTCAACTGTGTAGAGTAGTTTTCTTTTCTATGCAAGTGTGCTAATTAGTATTGTTGTTACAGTCAAGCTCATCTCCTATGTATTATTGTTATTTATCTTTCCCAGAATTTGTTGAATTAGATAGGTCATGGTTTGAATTACTTTTAATCTGATATTTTAGGATTTAACTTCTTGCAAAGGCAATTCTAGTTAATTCATTCTTAGATCAGTTGTTGTAGGATTGATGTTGTAAGAAAATAGGAATCCTTTGAGTTCTTAGATTAATAATTGAGATTGGCTTTCACAGTGAGTTGAGTTTGGCTTAACAGTTAGGTAGGATGAATGATCTTTATTTATTTAGTTAGCTACTAGAGTGTTTATGAATATATTTTGCTTAGTTACTTTTGAAATAACCAGACTTTCCTGGGTTGACAATTTATATTGAGCACTTTGTTTGTTAAGTGAAATTAATAAGCATATAGAGTGACCAACATTTTGGCGTCGTTGTTGGGGAAGGTAATTGGTAGACATAGATGGTAGCTAATTAATTTGATTTCATTAGCTATGAATATTTGAAGCTTGCATGAACACGAGAAGAAAAGGACGGGAACCCCCCAAAAACACTAATTCTGCAGTTGGAAGAGGTTGTGGCAGTAACCAGGGTTTAGGAAGAGAAACGTTTATTGATGAGCTGATCGCTAAAGTTGATTCCTCTACTAGACTGCCATGTAAATCTTCAAGAAGAGGAAGCTCCATTCTCCCTAACCTTGAATCGTCAGCATCAACCGTGGAGAATGCAACGGGACCTTCAACTCCCATTCCGGAGAAGAGACCTCCTAAAGATAAGGGAAGTGTTGCGGGTGCAGTGAGATTTATCGAATCAATGGACATAGAGTAACTAAGGAGGAGTGGTTAGATCATCGTCAAGAACTGGAGCAAGAAAGAAGAAGAGAAGAGGAAGAAAGAAGGAGAGAAGAACAAAGGAACTAGGAAAACATGGATAATGAAGATAATGGAGAGCGTCAAGAACGCCCCAATGAAAATGAAGAGGAAATAGGGGAAAATAAACATGGAGACACTATTTTCACACTTGAATTTCCTATTCGACAAACACATGGGGTGGCTCCCATGAAGAATATTTCACCTTCAGTTTTGCTGAATTTTCATGGTAATTCCATCAAAGATCCAAATGAATTTCTTTTTGAATTTGATATCCTCTGTCGGAGCTATGATTATACCTCTAGTGCATAGAGGTTGAAACTATTTCCTGCCACCCTAAAGGGAAATGCCCTGCGTTGGTTCATGAGTTTGGGTCGTGAGACTATTACCACCTCGGAGCAAATGAAACAAATTTTCCTTGCTAAATATCAAGACTATTGCAGAACTAAGGATAGGAGGGAAGAATTGTTTAAGATGGTCCAAAAAGAAGAGGAGCATTTGGAAGACTTTGTTGAAATACTTTAATACAATTTGCAGAGATCTGGTCATGCTGATATTGGGAAGGATGTCCTCAAAATTATTCTACTACATGGAATCAGAGAAGACTGCCTGGACATGCTTAATTTATTGAGAAAAGGGGATATCTAAAAAGAATCTTTTGAACATATCATCAACCTATGTCGAAGATACTCTAGGGGATCCTCTAGAACCAACACCCGAGATCGAGATGTCCTCATGAGGGCACAGAAGTCAGCTAGTGGAGGGGCTACTTGGGAAGAGATAGGTAACCTTCTTGAAAACTTTAAAACTGACATGATGAGTTCCATTTCCTCGTAGTTGGATATTTTGAGAGCAAAACAAAGGAAAGCAAAAGAAGAGCTAGCACTAGGTGTATTTTGTGCTAAATGTAGAAAGAAGCACCCATTGAGAGAATGCCCGCTTGATAAGGTGGAGGTATGTAGCCTGTGCGATTTGGATCACAATACTAAAGAAATCCCTTCACTCCCAAAAGTCAAAGCAGTCCTTCAAGCATCCACCTCGGATGTGGAGCAAGCCTACATCATCTCTCAAAAGAAGCCTTGGCAACCTCGTGCTCCAGGTATGAATCCAGATACCTCATCTTTCAATTCTTGGAATAATATGAATAATTAGTTTCCTTCACACTATTGCTATCATAATACTCAATAGCATCCATCTACTCAACCTACAATGTAGTATCCTACTCCTTGGACACCATGGGAACAACACTCAAACCAACAAGCTCCTCGGTCTCCTGGTTGGAGAAATCCTTATCCAGGAAATCAGTTTCCTCACAATCAAACTCCTCACCCACAGTATCAGCAGCCACAACTCACAACTCCAAAATAACGCCACACCAATGAATACACCACTACAACCCCAAATTCCTACTCAACCTAACCCTAATCCTAATAATAAGGTAGTACAACAATTCGAAACTTCCAACATGCCAGCTTATTCCATTTCCCCTGTCCCTTGCAATGAATTACACTTACGATCAGGGAGGGTAGTGGAACCTATTGTCATTGGGTATTTTCCATCCCCTGTGACCAAAGAGAGAATGAATCAACGATTTGAGAACCCAGTCAGTGCAGGAATCCCCATTATTAAGGATGTTGAAACACCTGTTGAAACACTTGCAGAAACACATACCGAAACTCAACCTACACAATTTTCGAGCGAACCATCGTATCCTGAACATTTGGCCTTACAGAAGGCAATGGAACAACCTCGTTTCAATCTCCTAGGAGAATTGAAGAACCTTTATGTTAATATTCCACTATTACAAACCCTACACGATGTACCTATCTACGCCAAAACTGTTAGGGATCTGTGTGTGAAAAATCCAGGAAGGAAGCCTAAGGATCCTCCTACAGTTCATGTAGTGGGGAATTTGTCTGAACTAATGATGGGAAGGGATCCACTAGCCAAATATGATGACCCAGGTAATCCCACTGTCATAGTATATATTGGGCATACCCAGATCCCCAACTTTTTGGTTGATTTAGGTGCAATGATAAATGTTATGACCATTGAGACTGTAAAGAAGTTAGGACTCACTAATCTCAGGCCTACCCCTACTATACTAGAACTAGCTGATAGATCTACTATCAGACCTGAAGGAATCTTGGATGAATTGGTAGTCTTCGTCGACTCATGGGAATACCCTGCATACTTCCTTGTTTTGCAGCCTAAATCATAGTTGGGGGGACACCCATTAATCTTAGGGAGACCATGGTTATCTATAGTAGATGTGTGTATCAACTGTAAAGTAGGATCCATGACGATTTCCGATGGAACTGATATCAAAAGCTTGACCTTATATCCTCCATACCGACCAAGCTCAGATGTTGAAACTCCATTATGGATGGATTTGGAGGAAGAGGAAGGAACTCAGCCATTGCTAACAATTGCGAGAGCCCTGACTTTCAAAAATGAAACTGAAGATGACACTATCAACAGTTTTATTAGTGATCCAATGTCTGTCACCAAACAAGCATATCAAATCTTGGATAGTACCCTAAGCGAACTGGAACAAGAAGAACTCACTGAAGAGAACCTAGCTAGTAATGTTGAAACAGTTCCAATAATTGAGAACTCAAAAAGTACTCCAGTAGAAATAGATCCTGGAAAAACCTTGAATATTAATCCTAATCTTGCGCCCAATGAACTGGAACACCTGGTTACATTGTTGAAAAAGAATAAGGGGACCTTTGCATGGGAGTATACAGACATGAGAGGTATTCCCTTAGGACTATGTACTCACCACATCTATATAAAAAATGATTCCAGGTGAGTATGCCAACCCCAACGCAGAATGAACCCAAACTTAAGAGATATTGTGAAGGAAAAGATTCAGAAACTTTTGGAGGCAGGATTCATCTATCCTATTTCAAACAGCGAGTGGGTTTCCCCACTGGTGATCATACCTAAGAAAAATGGGAAGTGGCGAGTTTGTGTAGACTATAGAGAATTGAACAAGGAAACACAAAAAGACCATTTCCCTTTTCCATTTATCGATCAGGTTTTGGATATCTTGTCTGGAAAAAGATTATTTTCCTTTCTAGATGGTTTTAGCAGATATAATCAAATCCAGATCGCCCCCGGAGATCAGGATAAAACCACTTTCACTTGTCCTTGGGGCACCTTTGCATATAGGGTGCTTCCTTTTCGGTTATGTAATGCACCAGCCACATTTCAGCGAGCTGTAATCAGAATTTTTTCTGAAATGGTCAATGATTGCATAGAGATCTTTATGGATTATTTTACTCCGTATGGTAGTAGTTTTGACGAAGCCTTAAGAAACTTGGAAAAAGTTTTAGAACGTTGTGAATAGACCCACCTATCCCTAAGTACTGAAAAGTGTCACATGATGATGAGTGAGGCTATAGTTCTTGGGAATTTTATCTCTGCTGCAGGAATCCAGGTAGATCCAGCTAAAATAAAGGTAATTGTAAACATTCCTACTCGTGGAACACATAAAGAAGTACGCAGTTTTCTTGGACATCCTAGTTACTATAGACGATTCATAGAAAAATTTTCTAAATTAGCATCTCCTTTATTCACTTTGTTAATGAAGGATATACAATTTAATTCGACAGATGCATACCAGACTGCGTTTGCAGAACTAAAGAGAAGGTTGTCCACATCACCTATTTTAAGAGGGCCTAATTAGGCCTTTCCTTTTCACATTTCTTCTTATGCTTCGGATACTGCTATTGGAGCAATGTTGGGACAGCAAGAAGGCCATAGTCCATATGCTATCTATTATGTTAGTAATAATTTGGCCCCTGCTGAACTAAACTACACAGTGACAGAAAAATAATTCCTTGCTATTGTTTATACCATTAATAAGTTCAGACATTATCAGTGGGTATTCTACTTCTGTGCATACTGATCACTCAACCATTAAATATTTATTGAAAAAAACATGTTACTAATGCTAGAGTGACTAGGTGGTTGCTGCTATTACAAGAATTTGATATTACTATTATTGATAGACTAGGTAAAGAAAATGTTGTTGCTAACTTCCTGTCTCAACTGACTAATAATGATGATAATTCACCAGTCAAGGATTCTTTTTCCTGATGAGCATTTGTTCGTAGTCTCAGCACACTCCCCCTGGTATGCAGATATCACTAATTATTTGGTTGCAGGTAAGCTTCCTACGCACTTATCAAAAGAGAAAGAAGGAGAATCGTACAACAGAGTGCTAGATACTGTTGGATAGAAGGACATCTCTTTTACACAGGACCAGATTTGGAAATCAAACAATGTGTGAGAGAATATGAGATTCACGGTATCCTGAAAGCATGCTATGATGAGCCCTGTGGGGGGCATTTTGCTGATAAGAGAATTGGTCATAAGGTACTGAGAATGGGATATTTTTGGCTAACTATGTTCCAAGATGCAAAGAAATATGTTCAAGCCCGCGACAGATGCCAAAGGATGGGTCATCCAAACAGATTGGATGAAATGTCACTTCAGCCACAATTAGTGGTTGAACCTTTTGACAGGTGGGCTCTAGATTTTGTAGGGCCTATCAACCCTCCTTCAAAACAAAAAGTTTATATCCTGGTTTGAACAGACTATATGACCAAGTGGGTGGAGGTTGTGGCTCTGGTAAGAGCCAATGATCAAGCTGTGATAGATTTCTTATATGAGGAGATCTTCACCTGCTTTGGGGTACCCAAAGAAATAGTAATAGATGGAGGATGGCAGTTTGTGTCCCATAAGATTGAAGCCCTATTGCAGAAATATCATATTCAACATCGGGTAACTTCACCATATCATCCACAAGCCAATGGCTAGGTGGAAAGTACGATTAAGCTAATTGAGGCTATCCTTACAAAGAAAGTGAAGAGTCACCGCAAAGATTGGGTTGAGAGACTTCCAGAAGCATTATGGGCATATTGTACTACATGGTGCAACACTCCCCATATGAACTGGTATACGAGAAGAGTGTTGTCTTTCCTATTGAATTTGAGGTCAAAACTCTGAAGACAGCTATAGAATCAAATTTGGACTTAACGGAGGCTCAGAGGAACCGGTTGAATAAGTTAAATGAATTAGATGAGAAGCACATAGATGTTGTACATCAGATAACATTAATTCAACATCAACACTTCAAAGGATGCGTTCATTTCCCGCGTTGTAGCTAATCGGAATTTTTAATTGATACAGGAACAGGTTTTTCCCCCATTTATGAGAATCCTTAAAATCTACTACAATTCCACACAGAAAATTGTATATAAATAAATTGTTTTTTTTTTAAGCTTTGATTGGTTTTTTTTTTTAGAATTGTGTACAGGAATACACGCGGAGGATCAGTAGGAGGGAAGCACTCGTGTTGGACCAAGCGATTGTGGGAATTCTAATGACCCTTCTCAAAATTGGATGACTCCTTGTAAAGAAAAGTGAACAGAATTGCAGACCTCTGTTGAAATCTATCAATCTCCTCGTATTTTCACCAAAATTCCATCTGATCTTTTCACTGAAACTCTGCCAAATTTTCCATTTCTTTTCACTGAAACTCCGCCAAATTTTCCATTTCTTTTCATTGAAACTCCGCCAAATTTTCCATTTATTTTCACTGAAACTCCACCAATCTTTCGGCTGAAACTCCGCCAAACTTTCCATTTTTCCGCTGAAACTCCACCAAATTGTCCATTTCTTTTCGCCGAAACTCCGCCAATTCTTCCACTTTTTGCTGAAGCTCCGCCAATCTTTCGGCTGAAACTCTGCCAACATTTTTGCCAAATTTCACTAAATTTCCGCCACATTTCCAGTGGGTTTTCTCCCAAGCCTTTCTTATTTTTGACAAAATGTTGTTAGAATTACACCACCCTGCTACAGTTCCCAAGAAGATTCCACGCATCCTTGCAATTTATGCCAATGTGGACGTATTTAATCTGCTCATTGGACAAAGGCCAACTTATTTTATGAAGGCTTGTGCATAATTATGTTCCTATTAATTGATTTGACAATGAAGGGAAGCCACCTTGGAAATATGACATTTCAGCACACCAACGAAAAGGTACGAGTTCTGACTATAAGCATGATTAGGCATGAATCGATAAAGAAATAATGATTATACCTTGCCTTTAAGTCCCCGTTAGCAGCCTGTAACCAATCAATATGTGGGAAACATGTCAAAAACCTCACCCGTACTTATTAAATGACCGCCATTCTATCCAATCCGTGCGATAACCTGTTAAAATATCCATCGATTGTTCTTGCATGTTGTGAGCTCCAACGTTTGAAGCTAGTAGTTGTTTCATTTTCCATTAGAGCTCGCATGTTCGGCCTGTGACAGTTCAGATTTAAGAAATTGCAATGATTGCATGGTTTACAATTTTTTTTTACAACCATTAGAGTTTGTTTGCATAAAGTATTGCATGGTTTCTTTGTTGTTGCACTGCATTGAACAAAACAAAAAGGAACCGTTTTTTCCTCTATTAGATTAAGAATCATTCCTCGAAAGGAAAGAGGTTTTTTTTTGGCATATTGCATTCTTTGGTCCGTCCTTTGAGCCGATAACATCAACAACAAGTTTCACACCATACCTTTGAGTTAAACAACAAACATTAAAATGAGTGCTTAATTAAAATCAATCAAACTTCGTTTTATAACAAAGACACATTAGCTTAAGCAGTGGGGCCTTGGTTTAGGGTTGGAGTTTAAATATCTCCAAGGCCACCAAAAACAAAACTAGGAAACTGATTAATGAGAGAAAATAAATTAGTAGCAAAGAGATTTTGCTGGGAAAGCACATCTAACACATGTGTCAAGCATTATGGTTAAGCTAGACAAGTGGGGAAGAGATCCCCTCCTTACTTATTTAGTGGGATTAACATGTGTACAAGGATTTTGGATTAAAGTGGAAATTCCTCAAGGTGACAACACTTTCCTAATGCTTTGGGTTGACGGCTTAAGTTATGCATTCCCTTCCCATATGCCTAATCTTGACCTACAATTGCCCCCCCCCAAACGTCGATTGTGAAGTAGTAACCTTAATTCATATTCCTGGGACATCACACGAGTGATTGCAAGTGGTAAATTCTTGTGGTACCTAATATATGCATCTAACATCCAACGTAGCTCCTTTGGAAGGTATTCATCAAAGGCGATTACTTGCACCTTTGGTGATTGTTGCATGAGGGTTATTGTAACTATTTCATTCACAAATTCGTTGATTGGTTATTGGGACTTCATATCTCCTAGGAATCATTTTTTGGAAGGCCCTATTTACTCATATTTTCACTAATTGGAAAGAAGGCCTTAACCACCTTGCTCGAGTTTTTGGAATATCATATTTCTTGTTGTGACTTAGAGTTCTTTTGTAGTTGTGAGCTTTTGTGACACATTGTGTATAGTTGGCCTCGATATTGATTGTTTGATATTTATTTCATTTATAATCAAAACAAAACTTAAAACATTTCAAAGTGGTTTTCCTTCCAACCCACCGTTCCATGTGGTAGAGAGGTGGGTCACCAGAGCTCGAAGGCCCCACTACTTTGCGAAGATACTTATAACACCCACTTGAAATGATTTATAATGACCCAAAAGATGAAACATTTACAACTCTTGATAGCCTTATTAGAGAAATTACTTATTTCACAGAATCTAAACAATCCCTCTCACAAAGAGGCTTTGTTCAAGATCCTTAAATACAATTGAAGAAATTGATCCACCAAATGTCAAGATTATTGATAATGCAACACTTTCCAACATTAACCCACCTTTAACAGAGCTTAACGGTAGGTGCAATACGACCTTTCGATTTATTTTCTTTTTTATTCGATTTGTGATGCACCCTGGCATGTCCTAGTGCCCCATCAGATGCCTAAGGGTGTGGTTCCACAATGCCTCATATGGACATAGGGGGTACTCATGCTTCCCCTACCATTGTCACTCCTCAAAATCTAGGAAATCATCTATATGGAATGCCAATGGTAATCGATCCAGTTCCACCACATAGTTTCCATGTCACTAGCGTGACCACTGTAAGCAGTTTAGAGCCTATTACTAACTTCTTGGGTCCTAATACCATAAGTGGGTTAGCTTCATCTTTAGGTATCCCTACTAGTGGGTCTAATTTACCAAACATCAGTGTTCCCTATGGTTGGGTTGGTCCAACCAACACTGGAAATATGGTAGGAGGTTACAATCCTCCTCAAGGCATTCCAAATTTTTGGCTCGATCATGTTTTTGGGGAAATATTCATCCTATAACATTAATGTTCTCAGATGAAACTCTTCACCTTGGAACAAAAATGATCCATGAAATTATCCCCCACCTTGGGCCAATAATTTTCCAGGGGGTAATCCTAGAACATCAACCATAAATATGCCTAGGGGCGATCCTCCTCCAACAAGTGATAATTTTCCAGAGGGAACCAATCCACCTATTAACGCCACTCCGTCGTGAAGTGGATTTTCTCCTCAGATTAATCATCCTCCTTAGGTCAC
Organism: Larix kaempferi; assembly: GCA_027924585.1. Taxonomy (NCBI): domain Eukaryota; kingdom Viridiplantae; phylum Streptophyta; class Pinopsida; order Pinales; family Pinaceae; genus Larix; species Larix kaempferi. Next base: position 982,815 of record BSBM01001174.1, on the reverse strand, counting down.
ACTTCCTGCGTGGGGAAACACTTCTTCGAATCCCCATCAGTTTCAGGCACAAAACCCCACCTATTGGGGCTATCAAGCCCCACACGTCCAAATATGGATGTGATAACTCCAATGTTATCACCATTTTTGGCCACGTTAAACTTATTGGATTTATCCCGAATAACCAATTATCTCATTTAACATCTAAATGGGTTTCTCACAATTATGACTAAACTCCCATCTGACATACCCAAGTTTGATGGATGACTAGGAGACGATCCTTATACACATGTGATGACTTTTCATCTATGGTGTTCATCCAGGTTGATGATAGTATTTGGTTGCATCTATTTCATTACACCCTCAGGGGTAGCGCTACTAAATGGTGGTACATTGAGCTTCCTCGTAACACTTTACATAATTTTCATCTTTAGCCATGTTTTTTCTTACACATTTCCAGTTACCTATCTACTACGAGACAGGAACATAACTTTTTTACATCACTTTGACAAACCACTGCTACTCAATTTTTTTTTTGGAGGCGTTGTCGACTCATCAAAGTGGATATCCCTGATGAATTCTTAGTGGGATGGTTTGTGAAATCATTATTGCCTACTCTTCCCAAAGGTGTGCCTATGTCATAAGCCCTTACTAAAGACAACTCATTCAGAGTGTTCAACAAATGGACGTGAACTATTCTCAATATAGAACACTTTATGAACTCATTCCTCTTGTTGCTCGGCTGCTACAGATCCATTTAGGACAACCTCAGGACCACATGCCAGTGGTATGATCAATTTTGTTATTGCACTTGATCAGATAACTTAGAAAATGAGACAAATGTTTATTCAACAAACTCAACCCACAGTTGGACAACAATCACAACAAACAATGAATCCTATCCAAACTTTTGACATCCTCATAATCCAATCCATGGATCAAAAAGGAAAGAAGAATAAAAATAATCCTGGGAAGCCTTATGTTGCTCCTAGGCAAGGTGTTTCTCCAAAACCCAATCCTGCCACTAGGGGCAATCGGAAGACATGGAAGTTTAAATTTTCTTGTAAAATTTGCACGAGAGGGAGATGAAATGGTACTAATGGAGAAACATCGAGCTACGCCACCACTCAATTTCCCTATGACTTCTAGGTGATTCATTCATTGTATGCCCGTGAATGCTTTCACTTCATCATGCCATTCTCCAACTTCCACCATATGCCTAATATTTTTCCTTCGAAATAAATCCCTAGGAAATTCTCGAGCACTTCCTCGGGATGTTACCTAGTGCAAAGAAGACAACATAGACTTAGTGTGCCTAACCCTAAGGAATCAAACTAGGTACCAACACAATGCATCAGATTATCAACAATGCCTTGGAAACATTGGTACCAATTTATTAAGCTAACCCTTGGGGATAAAATTTATGTTTGTAGCCATAAAGGTTAGTGTCCATTATTAAAGATAATAAGAGGGTAGGATTTGATCCACTTATATGTTCACGAGAAGTGCAATGATTTCCCACTAGCTCTCAATGTTCCCATGGAAACCTCGAGAGCTAGATTCCCTCATGAGAATTGAAACTTGGTCACCAATGAAAAAATCCTCATTCCTCATCAATGGATCCCACCCTTTAAACAACCAAAATGAAATGTTGTTATCAACATATAAAAATAAACTTAATTTCATCATGACAATAAATTCAGTGATTTTATTTTCAACTTAAATGCAATTGAACTTTGAACAATAAATTTAACTTTGTCATTATTGAAATAAACAAGTTATTTGATAAAATAAAGTTATATTATTCTTAATGAATGTTATTAGCATTCAAGTAGTGTCATATGAACTTTTCTAAACAATTCAAATGCCATATTATTACATGTCAATTTAAATTTAAATTCATCAAGACGATAATAAAAAAATGTATAGTAATTAATATAATTTGACTTTGTACAATAAATTTGACTTCATCATGACAATAAATAAGCACGGCCACAAAATATACCACATCTGTAATTAGTAATGAAACAAAAAAAATTATAAGTTAGAAAAGCATATCGAAAAAATAGCACCATAATCCAAATATACATATCCACATAAACATATGTAGTGTGTACTAAAATATACATAAGTAAGTGTGTTTTCAAATATACCATGCATTATAAGATACCTAATGCTAGAGTAGAATCCATAGGATCAAGGTGTAGTATTATAAATGGAAACACTAATTTCAGCACTACCACCCTCAACATTGACACCACAACCCTCAACAACACCATGACCATCCTCAAAACCACTACTTTTAGCACCAATACCACCACCTTACGTATCAAACATCACCCACAACATCAAAACCATCGTCAAGCTCATCAAGTGTAGTCGGGTCATGATGTCTCTTGTGACGTCGATTTTACTGCTACATGACAACCTACACCCTAATAAAATACCAAAATAGTCTCGTGGAGTCTCCCTAAGGATCCTCTAGCATTGTTTTTGAATCATCACCACTCGTCATACTGACTAAACACCATAGCTCCATGTTCAATCAAATATTGTATATTGTTGTAACATAACCCTCTATCCTTATTTCTCCACATGGACCATATAGTTCCTCATGGATCCAATCTAGGAAATGATATCTTTTTCTTTGTATGAACCAAATTCATGGGTTGGTAAATATGGAACATCCATGACATGACCAACATCTACAAAGTAATGAACCATGCAAATCATTGATTTACTCACATCCTTATCATGTACATGCACATTAATATGTCACAACTTGAATTTTCATAACTCTAATGGGCATGGTTATATTTGTTGATGTATGTGTAGCTTCGGAATGTATTTCATCTATGTATTTCATATATATTTATTGTACCCTTATTAGAGATGTGTTATTCCTCTATAAGGAAGTGTCGTCATGTGGATTGACAAGTGTCGCAAGTGTGTGTACTTGGCGACGGGTTATTAGACCACCATGTGTGGGGTCGGACCTGGATTATATATTATATTATGGATGTACCTAGCTAGACAAGTCGGCCCCATAAGGTCATTGGGCAAACAAGTTAGTATAAATAGAGATCAGGGGATCTCTATTTTGATTCATTTGGAAAGTAACACTTCTCTCACTCAATAAGTGGCGCACTAGTGAGGAGGAGGATCATCTGCTACTAGGAGACTATCTCAAGTGTATTTTGGTTGTACTTTGGTTGAGCCATTTCTCTCTCTATCTCTGAGGAAGTTGTGGGGTTTTTCACCTTAGGGTTTTCCCCACGGAAACTCTGTGTGTCTTGTCTCCCATGCTTTTGATTCTTGTGATGCTTGTCATGCTTATTGTGATTGTTATGCATTGATATACTGTATATGTTATTCTCTCAGTAAAGATCCAAGAGTATTGTGAATTAATGCTCAAAATTTAACATGGTATCAGAGCTAACCTAAGAAGAAGACATTTTGCAGTGACGAAAACTTGAGTTTCTTGTTTATTGGGTTTCTCTCCACAGATTTTGGAAAAGAAGTATAGTAGATTGACTCTACTCATCAAGGAGAATATATCTGTCCAATCAGAATTAAATTCTGAGCTTTTTCAGATTTGGCCCTAAAAATTAGGGTTTCCACAAAAATAGGAATTTCTAAAATCTGAAGACATAGCTGGAAGCTCCTTGCAAAAATCGAAGTTTAGAGCTTTGGATCGAGATTTTGGGCTAGGTAGATCTCCGGGAAACTCAAACCCTAATTCAGGGCTCTCTCCAGTGAACCCGGGAGGACAAAAAGGAAAATATGAAGGGTAAAGCTTTGCTGATCTCAAATTCTGAATACACCAGGCTAATCAGCTCATCAAGGCCCATCTTTCTATCCTTTCAGAAAGTTGAAATTCACATTTTGAATTTTTAGGGTTTTTCCGACAAACCCTAATCCGAGACCAGATCCAGTTTTCAGCATTTCAAGTGGTAAGACCTAAATCTTTTCTATTTCCATTTGAAGTACTCTTTAAGATGTCTCACCACATCAAGTTTGAGGATAAGCTTGAAGGAGCTGATAACTTCTGAGCTTGGAAGTATAGGATTGGGTTAATCCCGGAAGAAAATGAGTTGGACTCATATGTAAAAGAAGACATCCCTATCCCAGAGGATGAAGAGGCTAAGTTATTGCATAAGAAGAACTTGTTCAAGGCAAAGAGAATCATTGTTGATTCTATCAAAGACCATCTCATACCCCATGTGTCTTCTCTAAAGACACCCAAGGAGATGTTTGACTCTTTGACCAAGCTATTTGAAGGGAAGAACATAAATCGGAAGATGATCCCGCAGAACCAATTGAAAGGAGTAAAGTTTCAGATTGGAGAAACCATTCAATCTTATTTTTCAAGGGTCTCCCAGATCAAGGAACAACTAGAAGCAGTGGATGAAATGGTGGAGAATGGTGAAGTGGTGATGACCACTTTAAATGGCCTACCCAGGTCATGGGATTCCTTTATTCAAGGAATTTGTGCAAGGAAGAAGTTGATCTCCTTCAACAGATTGCGGGAAGAATGCTCTCAAGAAGAAGCTAGGCTTGTGGCCCGAGAAGAAAAGATGGGAAATGAAGATCATGCTCTCACAGCACATGCCAGGAAAGGAAAGTCCAAGAAGGAATCATCTCATAACAGGAAATTCTCACACCACCATTATCATAAAGATAAGAAAGATCTCAGATGCTTCAATTGCAATGAGAAGGGACACTTTGCTTCAAATTGTCCTAAGAAGAAGAAAGACAACAACAACTTCAACAAGAAGAAGAAGAATAAAAAAAAAGATATCATGCTCATGATGCCGAAGATGATGAACACCCAAAGAAGAAGGCTAGGGCAGAAAGTGATAGTGATGATGACTCAACAAGTGAAGAAGAGTATGTTCTAATTTATGCTCTCACAGGTACTATCTCCCATGGTTGTAATGATTGGTTGATTAACAGTGGGGCTTCCAAACACATGAGTGGGTTTAAGGAATCTTTTGTGAATCTATCTGAACATGAATCACCCCATAAGGTGAAACTTGGGGATGATTATCAATACCCAATCAAAGGAAGTGGTGAAGCCTCCTACAACCTAGATTCTGGAAAATATTTGAAGATGAAAGAAGTCCTTTATGTACCTGGGCTCAAGAAGAACTTACTCTCCATCTCTGCATTGGATGCAAAAGGTATGAGGGTTGCATTTGTGGATGGCCAATTCCTAATGTGGCCAAAGGGAAAGACCATAGATGATGCAGTAGTGGTTGGAGAGCAAGAGGGAGGTTTGTATAAATTGAAGGGACAACCTGAACATGCCATGGTACATGAATCCATGGATCCAAGTGAACTTTGGCATAGAAGACTTGCTCATATGCACTATAGGGCACTTCCAATTACAAGCAAGGCTGTAGAGAGTCTTCCTGAAATCAAGACCAAACATGAATGTGTTTGCAAAGGATGTGCAAAAGGTAAGAACATCAAGAAGGCTTTCCCAAGCAGTGAAAGCAAGGCAAAAGACATCCTGGAAATCATCCACTCAGATGTATGTGGTCCTATGTCACCCAGTTCTCTGAGTGGGTATGTTTACTATGTCTCATTTATTGATGACTTCTCCAGGAAGGCTTGGGTATACTTCTTGAAGAACAAAGATGAGGTGTTTGATAAGTTCAAGGAGTTCAAAACCTTGATGGAGAATCAAACTGACAAGAAGATCAAAATATTCAGATCCGACAATGGTGGAGAATTCACCTCAGGTGACTTCAAGAAGCTTTGCAGTGATTCAGGGATTAAGAAGGAGTTGACTACTCGTTATAATCCTCAACAGAATGGAGTTGCGGAAAGGAAGAACAGAACAATCATGGAAGCAGCAAGGGCAATGCTACATGACCAGGATCTACCTATGAATCTATGGACAGAAGCAGCTAGAATAGCTGTATATGTGCAGAACAGAACACCCCACAAGATATTGGACAACAAAACTCCAGAAGAAGTCTTTTCCGGTAAGAAACCTGAAGTCAGCCATCTCAGAATATTTGGTTGTCTAGTATACACTCATGTCCCAAAGGAAAAGAGGACCAAACTAGATCCTTCAGGAAAAAAGTGTATCTTTGTGGGTTACAGTGAAAGCTCGAAGGCTTATAGAATATACTTTCTAGGGTTCAAGAAGATTGACGTCAGCAGGGATGTAACATTTGATGAAAACTCGGCATTCATCAAATCAAGGAAGGAACCTATCAAAGTTTATGAAGAACCTAAGGAAACTAGATTTCAAGACACTACCATGACTGAAGCAATTCCAGAAGTTGTTCGTGAGTTTGAAGATCTGCAAGAACCTGTAGATCCACCCCATGAGGATAACTCTCACAAGAGGAAACCTGCATGGGCTAGAGAGCTCATTCAAGATGCAGAAAGATTTGGCATTCCAGAAGAAGAACACAGAGCAAAGATGAGAACCAGCTCACATACCAGCTATGTTGCTTTACTTCGTGACATTATGAACAAAGAACCTTCCAGTTATGAAGAAGCAACAGAAAAGAAAGAATGGAAGGATGCCATGGTTGAGGAATACCAATCAATAATGAAGAATGATGTTTGGGATGTTGTCCCAAGACCTAAAGAGAAGTCTATTGTGACTTCCAAATGGATCTACAAAATCAAGCATGCTACAAATGGCAGTGTAGAGAAATACAAAGCAAGATTTGTAGCTCGTGGCTTCTCTTAGAAAGTGGGAATAGATTATAAAGAAACCTTTGCACCTGTAGCCAGGTATACTTCCATCAGAACAGTACTTTCCCTGGCTGCAGCAATGAAATGGAAAATACACTAGATGGATGTCAAGACTGCTTTCTTGAATGGTGTAGTTGAAGAGGAAGTATATGTGGAGCAGCCACTCAGTTTCAAAATACATGATAGGGAGTCATATGTGTGCAGACTGAAGAAAGCCTTGTATGGATTGAAGCAAGCTCCCAGAACTTGGTATGGTAGGATGGACAGTTTCCTATCTAGTTTGGGCTTTACCAAGAGTAAAGCGGATTCCAACCTTTACTACAAGGTTGAGGAAGGGAATCCTGTGATTCTACTCCTGTATGTGGATGACTTATTTGTAATAGGAGATGATAGATTGATTGCAGATACTAAGAGGAATCTTGCTGCCGAATTCGATATGAAATATTTGGGAATGATGCATTATTTCCTAGGTATGGAGGTGTGGCAGAGTGTAGGTGGGATCTTCCTTGGTCAAGGGAAGTACACGGTAGATATCCTGAAGAGATTCGGGATCATGGATTGCAAGGCCATGGCCACACCTATGGCGTCGAATCTAAAGCTTCTATGTGATGCTTCATCTGAGCCGGTTGATGTCTCTATGTATCGTCAGATGATTGGGTCATTGATGTACCTGACGAACACGAGACCAGATATTTGCTTTGCAATGAACACATTGAGCCAGTTCCTGACAGATCTGAGGAGTGTTCACCTGGTTGCTGGAAAGCATGTTCTGAGGTACCTGGAGGGTACAATGAATTATGGGCTCAAGTATGAAGCGAATCAAAAGTTTAACCTGCAGGGTTATGTTGATTCAGATTGGGCTGGCAGTACTGCAAATAGGAAGAGCACATCTGGGTGCTGCTTTAGTATGGGATCAGGTGTGATCTCTTGGTTTAGCAGGAAGCAAGTCCTGCGTAGCACTGAGTACAGCTAAGGCAGAGTATGTTGTAGCCTGTTCAGCTAGTTGTGAGGAAGTATGGCTACAAAAGCTACTGTCTGAGTTATTTGATCTCCCGTTGGATGCTACTGGTATCTTTTGTGATAACTAGAGTTGTGTGAAGCTGTCCGAGAACCCAATGTTTCATGACAGGTTGAAACACATAGAGATCAAATATCACTATATTAGAGATATGGTGCAGAGAGGAGCTGTGAAGGTCCTGTACGTTGCGACGGATGAGCAGATTGCAGATGTGCTGACAAAGCCACTAGCCAGGGTGAAGTTCAAGCACTTTAGGAAGAGGCTTGGTGTTCTTCAGATTGATGACACTTGGAGGAAGAAGTGATGGACACACTTGCTAAAGCCATTCCAAGCATGTTGGAAGGAGGATCATTCACATGGATGTGGATGTAAGCGCTGGATGATGAGCATCAGGATGATGTTCTGGTTTCTTCTTTGTATGATCAGTTGGATCATTTATATATGTATATATGCATCATGTTGGATGCTGGATATGATCAAGTGGATCATTTATATGTATATGTATGTACGCATCATGTTGTATGCTAGATATGATCGGTTGGATCATGTGTATGTATTTTGTATATGCATCATGTTGGATGCTTGGACCATGTATCTGTATATGTATCAGGTGGATACATTGTATGATCAGGTAGATCATGTATGTTGATATGTATCATGTATTTGTATTTGTATCAGGTGGATCATGTATGATGATATGTATCAGGTAGATACTTGGTATGCATCAGGTAGATGCATTGTATGATCAAGATGATCATGGATGACAAGCTTCAGGATGTTGCTCCAGATGACATGCAGTAGGATGTTGCAGTGATGATGATCAGGATGATGTATGGTGAGTATCAGGTTGATACTCTATGGCCGTGGAACAGGTTGTGCAAATAAGCATGTAATTTGTGCCCTGGGAGATTTGCAGATAGTCTTTCGAGGTTTTTCTGTAATTTGTGCCCTGGGAGATTTGCAGATAGTCTTTCGAGGTTTTTCCTATGGCATGTAATTTGTACCCTGGGATATCTGGCAAATGCTCTTTCGATGTTTTGCTTGGGAGGACATATAATTTGAGCCCTGGGAGATCTGCAGATAGTCTTTCGAGGTTTTGCCTATGGCATGTAATTTGTGCCCTGGGATATCTGGCAGATGCTCTTTCGAGGTTTTGTCCTATGGCATGTAATTTGTGCCCTGGGAGATTCGATAGGTTGAGCCGTGTGCTCGTAATCAGTCCTGGGATGCTCTTTCAAGGTTTTTCAATGACCACATGTAATTTGTGCCCTAGGAGATCCGATAGGTTGAGCCTTGTGCTCGTAATCAGTCATGGGATGCTCTTTCGAGTTTTTGTGGTGACCACATGTAATTTGTGCCCTGGGAGATCCGATAGGTTGAGCCTTGTGCTCGCAATTAGTCCTAGGATTCTCTTTCGAGGTTTTGTGGTGGGGTCACATGTAATAAGTCTTGGAGATCTGGACAGGATGAAAAAGGCCTCAGATGCTCTTTAGGGTTCTTGCTAGTCAGGAGACTCTTTTAAGGTTTTGTGACGCACGTAATAAGTCCTGATATTTCCACAGTATGGCCAGTGATGATGAAAAATTGTAGGTGGTGGGCCTACATCCAGTATGAAAAAGGACTGGCTCTGTAGAACTTCCTATGACGAGTAGAGTCAGAGATTGGTTGAGATAGCAGCAGCAATGATGATGATGATGACGATGCATTAATGACGATGATCCCGAGAAGAAGACTTGTCTAGCAGATCTGTGTCGAGAAATACCTTCCTAGTTAAGAGGGAGTGTTGATGTATGTGTAACTTCGGAATGTATTTCATCTATGTATTTCATATATATTTATTGTACCCTTATTAGAGATGTGTTATTCCTCTATAAGGAAGTGTCGTCATGTGGATTGACAAGTGTCGCAAGTGTGTGTACTTGGCGACGGGTTATTAGACCACCATGTGTGGGGTCGGCCCTGAATTATATATTATATTATGGATGTACCTAGCTAGACAAGTCGGCCCCATAAGGTCACTGGGCAAACAGGTTAGTATAAATAGAGATCGGGAGATCTCTATTTTGATTCATTCAGAAAGTAACACTTCTCTCACTCAGAAAGTGGTGCACTAGTGAGGAGGAGGATCATCTGCTACTAGGAGACTATCTCGAGTGTATTTTGGTTGTACTTTGGTTGAGCCATTGCTCTCTCTATCTCTGAGGAAGTTGTGGGGTTTTTCACCTCAGGGTTTTCTCCACGGAAACTTTGTGTCTCTTGTCTCTCATGCTTTTGATTCTTGTGATGCTTGTCATGCGTATTGTGATTGTTATGCATTGATATACTGTATATGTTATTCTCTCAGTAAAGATCCAAGAGTATTGTGAATTAATGCTCAAAATTTAACAATATTTACATCTATCACCAAGTGGTTCATCATTAGAAAGGGATAGAGTGTCAACCTAGCATCAATACATGCTTACATGTGGATATGCAACAAAGTCAAATATTGGATCATATAGACTCACAGAAAAATTTGAACCCAAAATCCGATGGCATATATGTATGAATTTCGACATCACTCCATCGACAATCCGACAAACCTTTCTTTATTTAAACGTCGGTGAAACTTCGACGGATATTCAACAACAACAAGGTCTTGTCGGATATCCAACACTAAAATTTTGATTAACCGACACATTTATTTTAATATACACGTCGCATAACTGATGACAATTAATTTTCAAAAGGTCGGATATCCAACCAACATGCCGTCGGATATCCGACAAAAGTTACATAGGGTAAGGTCGGATATCCGACCAAGAATACATCGGATATCGACAAAACTTACATACTCCTAAGTCGGATATTTGACCAAGACCAGGTCGAATTTTCAACAACTTTTACATAAGTAACGGTCAGATATCCAATGAAGGAGGCATCGAAGTTGCGACAGATGTAACCACAAACAGAATACAAAGTCCGAAGACATTTTTCGTTGGAGGTATGGCAACATCGTCGGATATGCGACGTAATTGGGGAATTTTTTAAAAAAAAATACTAGTTCCAAACGGGGTTCACCTGGGACAAACAATATGAATTGCATGATTTATTGTGATAGGTTTGGTTTGTATTCTGATGACTGGTCCATAATTTATTAGGCATACAAGCAAAGAAGCATTAGCATGCAAATAGATACTATCCTATGTCCATTCCTATTTTAAAAAATAGTCATATTGGAATGCTTTAAAGCACAAATACTGGACCATTACAAAAGCTTTCATTTAGTGATTGGACAAAAAAAAATGAAGTTTTTTATTCATTAAGTGGGAGAATACTTGGGACGCATATTCTGTATTGAAAAAAAAATGGATTTTAGTTTTGGGATGGACCACATACAATATAAATTTACCTCATGCCTATGGTGATGAGCCATGAAAATGCTTACAACTAAAGGTTAGATCATAATGAAATGCAATAGATAGAAGTGTATTACACAAGCTGTCGCTGCAATATCAAGTGCACAAAATAAGGGTTATATCAACATAAATATCAAAATTAAACGAATACTTTTGTTTCTAATACATCAAATTTTAGTTAGAATTATAATTGGATTTTTTACTAACAAGGACAGTTTAATTTGTGATTAATCTCAAATTCTCTATTTAAACCCCCAAAAACCAACATTGTAGGAAAATTCAAAAAATGTTTATTTCTTTATATTGTTGAATTTGCCTACTTTTCCTTGATCCAACTCAAACTCTAAGTCTCTTCTTCTTCCTTGCCTAGTTTATTCAGAATTTCATCTAGTAATCTATTCACTTTAGTTGAAGAAATTGAAAAAAAATATTTCCCTACTCCAAGTCATTATAGACTCCATCATGGTTATGCTTCTCTTCTACCAAAAAACATGAGAACTCTTCAATATCCACATAAAAATATGTAAATATACACATTCGATATATTTACACACTTATAAATATTTATAAGAAAGATTCCATATGATGCATAATTTTGTAGGGGATTTTACACTGATTTTTTACTTGGCCTTGGATCTTTAGTGGATAACTATGCTGGAAATTTCGATGTCAACCATTAATTATTTTATTTTGCTCCTAAGTAACTTGAGGACTTGTGGAGACCTGTCATGATACGCCAAAATCCTAAAACATCACCTAGATTAGTGAATGAATATTTTTTTGTGAATGAAAATATTTTTACCGATAAGGGTGATGGATATCATAAATGGATTGACCATTCTACATTGCATAAGTTTCCTCATAAAGAAAAACTAAAGGATTTATTCAATGTAGAGGCTACAGGGGACTTGTAATTTGGGATACAATCTTCATGCATTAAGAACAATGCCACCATCAGAATGAATTCATAAATCAAACACTAGAACTACAAGGATTTGGGTTAGGATCTTCATGTGTTGAGAACAATGTAGCCATAGATTCATCACAAACAAACTTGAGGATAAAACAACTAGGTTCCATTGAAGTATAAAAGTAGTTCACAAGGTCAAACATGCCATTTTATAATTTTTTGAAAATAACAAAGAAAACAGAAAGCCTACCCTTCACCTTTTTTCAAGGAAGAGGACCAACGTCACAATGTAAAAGCAGCTGATCAATGACATAAACTCACATGGCCAGGGCACTGTGGCCCAAACAATGCATGCATGGAAACACCAAAGTACAAATTTTTTATTCCATATCTCAAAGGAATTGTTGGCGTAGATAACTGATCTAGAGGTTTCCAATGTAGACCTAGGTACTTCACGGTTCAAGAAACCAACGAAACCCCTGTTCACCATCCCTTTTGGCAATAGATTGCGAGCAGCCTGAGGTCTCACCCAAAGCGAAGCTGAGGGGGTGGATGCAGAATCGGGTTTCCACAACCTGGTGATGCGAGTGTCAAAGAGACTGATGAGTAGCACGGTAAAGGCCTGCTACTACGGACAAAAGACTGCGCGAAGTCTCTACTTCGCGTCGAATACTTCAGCAAATTGGGGCGCTTGCGCAACCAGCGCATCCACAGACTGCGCGATATGGGGAGATCACAACAATGGGACAGTGCAACGGAAAATATGCTTCCTCCTTAGATTCAACAATAATGAAGGGTTTTCTCAATGGATTATTAGACTTAGTGTTACGACGATAAACTATCAACAACTTATCTCGCAGCAACTCACCATGGGTCAGTGCGTCAGCTAGATCACGCGTCCACTTCAGGGCTTGATCAATTCTAATCAACCTTACTTAACGATCTTTATCCATTCACCAACACTTAGGTTATTATCTTTATGGTGTATGTAAATGAATGAAGCACACAATACTGCGCGCTCCAATGCAGCACTCAAATCCAATGTTTAACTACGTGATTATCCAACATATTCATGCATTCAAAGGCTTAAAATGCCGAAGACTTAACATTCATCCACACATGTATAACTTAACATATTATTCCCATCATTCCTACGGTGAATACATATAAAAGAAAACATATAACAAATCATTGCAATATTAAGCATCCATACTAAGCAAATGAACAGTTGCAAAACACAAAACAATCACACGACACCGGATTTAACGTGATTCACCCCCCCGGATGGAGGCTACGTCCACAAGAACTGTTGTTATATTGGTCTTTTGGGAAGGTTACAATAGTTCTTAGTCTTCACACTCAACTGCAGACTCTCTTCTCTCTCAGATAGATCTCTTCGCACACAGCTGCAAAGCCTTTACAATAGCTACAAGCTTAAGATTCTACAATGTTCAACAATGACCAACCCTTCCCTTACAAAATCATTCCTTCTTTATAGATCATGCCTGTAGGTCATGTATTTACAATACATAAGAAAAAACACTTAGGTTTACAAAACATGGCATGTCTAACTTCCATCCTGACTGTCACCGTCGACATCCTGCTCCGCCTACTTCAGGACTTCCAGCTGGGCCACTCGTGGCTCACACGCTCTTCTGATAGTTGTAGTCCTAAAAATGGTTACAACTGCATCGTGGCCTGTCCCTTTCCACCTTATCCACCTGCATGTCGTCGTCGGCGTAGTGACCTAGCTTCTCAACTGGTTGCCGCCACTCTTCTAGACAGATCGCTTTCTTCTTCCTTCAACATGTTCCTTACTCAAATTAGGTCACTTCCTCCTCTGACCTTTACTTAATCCTACCTCTCTTATTGCCGCTGCGTGACATGCGCAATTTCTAAAAACTGCCACTTTACAATGTCACGGTGCGCAATGCGCAGTTTCCAACACTTGTGCAAATATTCCAACTTGGGCCCCGCCCAACAGGCCCCTAACACTCACCTGTGGCTTGTCCCAAGCCACTTCAACTTGTGGATGATGGTGCTGCATCTTCCAGTGTACCTATCTTTGAAGTAAAATTTTGCAGAGTGTAGCTAGGGTTTTACCCCTAGCTTGTGCCAATGAGCACCTACTAAGGAGAATGGACTCCTTAGTAGCAGTTCAATAATGATTAAATGATTAAGCTAAAACAACAATTAACAATCTACTTTAAACATTGTATGAGACATAAATAAAAGATGTAAAAAATGGTTTTATATTAATGTTACCTTGAGTGTCAAGGTTGGTGAAGCCCTTTGCAGTGTCCAAGAGGATGCTCCAAGCTTCTGAATGCTCCTTCTCCTTCTCCAATGGTGGGGATGGGCCAAAGTGGCTCTCAAGGTGAAAATAGTTCAAAGGTGAACTAGGGTTTCGAGAGAGATTTTGGCAGAGTAAGGGTGCTTGTGATTGTGAATATGGAATAAGGGATCTCCATCACCTATTTATAGTTTTTTGGTGGTGGAGTGCTGACCCATAGTTTTAGGAAACACATGGTTTTGGGTAGCTGTATAGGGTTTTTTCCTCATTATTTTATATTTTTTATTCCCTTTTTAGGGGATTTTTGCTATTTTTGGAGGAAAAGGGGGTTTTTTTAGCCTTTTTTAGGCTATTTTGAGGGTTTTTGGGCCTTTTGGAGGCATTTTAGGCCTTTTGGCGGCTTTTTAATGGGATTTTTTGGGATTTTAAGGGAAATATGGTAGGAAAATGGACAAATGAGCCATATAATGTGGTAGATGAGGTAGTGAACGCTTTTTGGGTGTTAACAGATTGCCCCCTGATGTGCGAGGGCAGGAGCTCATCGTATGGCCGATGGACATCATAAGTCATGAATGGTTTTCCTGGGATGTGGAGAGAAGAGAAGAAACAAACTGAAGCCCGGAACAACGATCCCGACATCACATCTTAGGGGCCCAACAGGCCCCTAAGACATCACGGAACTCTTGGAAGAGTTGTGTATAATCCTCAAACTCCTGCTCGCTGCAGGAGGCTCCTGAAGTGATGAGTTCAGGGGCATATCCTGGGAACGTTGAGGGAGGAAAAGGATGTTGTTTCTGACGAACGGGGGTTACATCAGGCCATGTGTCAATGTGGTGCTCTATAATTGCGGGGTCAAGACCAAGCATTTCGGTATCGGACCAGGCAAAGACATCACGGAATTCTTTGAAAAGGTGTGTGTAGTCCTCAATCTCTTGTTTACTGCAGAATGCTCCTAAAGTAATGAGTTCAGGGGCACGACCTGGAGCAGCAATATCGACTTGAATGACAGGTGAGATGTTGGCCATGTTACCTTCCTCGAAGGCATCAGGAGTAGGAATAGGGTCCTTGAACCAGTCAACCTTAGTGGGGAGGAAGTCTTTGGATTCGACCGCGTATTGGGTAGCGGTGCTAGAGGAAGACGCTTCTGGGATGAAATAGGAACGGTGGTGCATGTCATCCCAGGGATAATCCGGGACAGTAAGGGCCTCAAGAATCTCCTCATCAGTACGGAAAGTTTGCGTCGTCAAATCGGTTGACGAGGGAGTAGTGGTGGAAGAGATCATATAGATGGTATTAACCTCTCCGGAAGGTGAAGAGTCTGGGGGGTAGATCTCCTCAATGGTAGGTGGTGCCGTCTCAAGATCCAGATTGTTCATCTCATAGAGAGCCGCTCTGTAATCCGGGAGATCGGGACAATGATGTGAATAGTGCCCGTAAATACCGCAGATGGCGCAGGAGTGGTTGGTACGTAGGGACTTATCTTTAGGCTTAGGAGTGGGGTTTAGTTCGACAGTTGGGATGTTGGGGTCATCATCGAGCATTTGCATGTGCTTCTGCAATGTGGGTAACTGTGGGCATTGGTGGGTCGCATGGCCCAACTCGTCACACAGCGAGCATTTGGGAGGAGCACGAAACACTGGAGGGTTCTTGACTGTCTTTGGAGGTGGTACAGCAGTGTAAGGTTGAGGACCTCTGCCCCCAGTGGATTGAGGAGGAGGAGGAGGTGTCGTGGAGGACGAAGGGGTAGAGACCCCGGGAGGTGGGTGGGTGGTAGTAGCCATGGGTTGCACCGGCTGGAGGACGACATCGGGTGTCGGCGGGCGAACGGGAGGCGAAAGGTACCATACAGGTAATCCCAAGGTTAACCCAGGGAGGCTAAGGGTAGCCATGACCGGGGCGCTTACTACTCCTGCTGGAGGAACTAGGAAGGGGATCGTATGGATCGGTGTAACACCAATGTGACTAGGTACCAATGGTGGTTTAGGCAACAAGGATGGTTGATTGTTAGGTGGTAGGATGTCGTGGGACAAAGTACATAAGTCAGACATTTCGGGCGTAGATGACGGCGGAGGAATGGAGTGAAAGGTAGAGGTCATCGGCGCGTCTGAGTAGACTCCAGGCCCCGTAGAGGATACAAACGAGGTGTTGGCAGGAGAAACAGGTTGTTCAACCATGGGGAGAACATTTTCCGGTGCCGCCGGAGCGCTGGGATCATAGTAGGTGAGCTGGTCAATCTTAACCACGCGTCCTTCATGAGGGAACATCATGGTGCGAAAGACAGAAGAGGCAACCGCCCGCATGGCATACATGTAGCTGCGGCCAAGTAGAAGGTTGTAATCCAATTGGGCATTGATTACCTCTATGTCAATAAGGACTGTTTTACCACCTAACTGGACTGGAACGTTGGGCAGGAGGCCTTGGGGCTGGGCCGAACGACCGTCGTAGGCACGTAACGCAGTGGTGGACTGCTGGAGAGGAGGGGATCCTAGCTTCTGCCATACAAATGTAGACATAACGCATGTGGAGGCACCCTCATCGATGATGCACCGATGGATAACAAGGTTCCTAACGGAGACAGTAACTTGGAAGGCTAAACTGGAAGGTAGGCGTGGTTCAGACTGGTCTAAATCAAACGCCATCAAATGCGAATCAGTTGGGTCAATCCCCCCAATGGCGGAGAGTAAAGTCTTGCGTTGGGAAGGGCAGTTCTTCAAGACTTCTAACACAGACATGGCTGCGGGAGATTGGGCTAGGTCGTCTACGATGTTGTAGTTTGACGCAGCGCGCGCGTTAGGGTTATTGTTGATTCGGCGAAGTGGGAAACGAGGTGCTTTCGCAGCGCCGTCTATGGGAGGCGGAGGTATACGTAATGCCTGATCGGTGGGATGGGCGTTAGCAGGTTTATCCGTGGGAGTGGCTTCAGAGGTGGAGCCATATTGGTTCCGACGGGTCTGGAGGTTGACGTCAGCGGATGACATCATCAGTAAGTGGTGGGTACCTGAGTCGAACATGGGTTGATCAGGAGCAGCATAGGTGATCTGTTGTTGTTGGGGTTGCACGTTAGCTTGAGGGGCCAACGGCTGAGTGTTTACCACGCCTTGGGTCGGTAAGGGGTTTTGCAGCACCAAAGGGGGTTGTTGAGGTTGGGGGGGGTTGGGCGGTGTTTGGGGAGCCGCATGCCCTTGGCGATGGGCCTCGTCAACCCAAAGCTGCCGAGCTCGCTCCAAGTGTGGGCAAGCATGTGTATAATGTCCATAGACCCCGCAAATAGAACAAGGGTGATTTGTTCGGAGATTGGGGTTTTTAGCCTGCTTGGGTGGGCGATCAGGGTTTTGATTAGCGGGGGCCGCATTGTTATTGTCAGGGGGATTAGCCGGTTGACCAGCTTGGTCTACAGGTTGGTTGTTTCCCTGATTACGGCCCTTGCCGCGGTTCTGTTGGCCCTGGTTACGTTGGTTGTTCTGGTTTTGCTGCGGGTTCTGTTGGGCGTAAACTTGCCCTTGGGCAGCAGGTGGATTCTGAGGTTGCGCAGGTGCTGGAACAGGCTGCGGAGGATGATATGTAGGTTGAGGCTGAGCAGGTGCAGCAACTTGAGGGGGTTGCTGATAGGTCTGCGGAGCAGGTTGTGGATGTGCCGCAGGGGCTGCCTGTGGCGGATAATAAGCTAGTGGGGCTTGTGAAGGCGCAGGAGCTGGGGCAGTCTGCTGATGGTAATAAGGCTGAGGGGCGACTGGAGGAGCATAAGCAGGAGTCGCATACCCAAAGCACTGAGGTGGACACGAAGGTCCATGGGAATGGTGATGTGTCATGGGAGCATATGAGTTGGTTGCTCCAGACTGGGAGGTAGCCCTCGACAGGTCGGGGCCAGGGGTAGGTCGTGCTATAGAAAATGGTTGGGGATGCGAAGAAACACGGCCAATGATACCATCAGCAGCGTGGGATGCCCCCGGCGCATCATGATGGGAGGACTCGCCGCGAGGGGCGTCAGGTATAATGGTATAAAGGTAACCCGACTGGGCGTAAATGAGGTCGAACTGCTGTGCCTTAAGGATGGCCTCTTCTTCAGACTGGGGTCTTTCTGAAGCTACATCCTTAGCAATAACAGGAAGCAGGGACTTGAGGAACCAATCGAGGAAGATACGGTCGTCTAGTTTGATCTTGCATAAGCTACGGCGTCTACGCCACTCATGGATGTGGTCCGTGATATGGGTAGCCGTGTTTTGTCTACAAGATAGAAGGATCTCAACGCCCGCGTCATAGCGGACTGGCAATTGGAAGAACTGCAGGAAGGTCGAGGCCAGGGAAGAAAAGGTGGCGTGGGTCCCATGAGGCTGCTCAATATACCACTTGGCTGCAGAGCCAGTGAAGGTGCGCTGTAAGAGACGGAGGCGAACAGAGTCATCCACGATGGAGTTAGAGGAACACCATAGGTGGAAAGACATGATATGGTTTTGTGGGTCCTCACCGGCCTTACCCTCGAACTTAGGGATGTCAGAGGGTAGTTTGGTAGGCATATGAGGCCACATAGGGTCGTGTCGAATAGGATCGTTGGTCAATCTGGCCAGGTCAGGTAGGTTGAGGCTAGCCATGAATGGCAAACTGGAAGAAGGCTGTGACACAGGAGTGCTGTGGACCAAGTTGGGGCCAGTGCCCCCAAGTGGAGGGACAAGATGTGAGGTGGTGCCCCCAAGTGGGGGAACTGAGGTAGTGAAGGATGGTCCAGCACCACCATTGGTAGTGTGAGCCACTGATGTAGTGGGGATAGGTATTCCCGCTGTGGGAATAGGTACCGTGAGGGGAACGGTAGATGGTTGCCCCATGGAGGGCATACCCAAAATAGGTGTAGTAACTGGTGTAGTGGTGGATGTGCCACCAATGGTCCCTATGACAAATGGAGTGGAAGTCGTGCCAGCCATGGGGCTAGTAGGGGCAGTATAAATAGGGTTCTCAGACTCTTCGTTAGAATCAGAGGTAAAGTAAGGTGCGTCACTATCTGGTGACGGAGACCTACGTCGCTGACGAGTGGAGTCAAGTGACAAGGCTCTAGATCTGTGATGAGTGGTATCAACGGACAATGATCGGAATCTATGACGAGTGGTGTCAAGAGAACCGTGCTGTGGGGGCTCGCCCCTGAGGCGCCGAGAATGTCTCGGGGACTCAATGGTGACAGATGGTGTCTAGTCTCTGTGGGTTGAGGTGAGTATAAAAACAGCTCAAAAAATCCTAATGCAACCGAGTGTGCAGAAGGAGAGCTAAAAAGCAAGGCACTCAGGCCAACAACCAACTCAAAACACCCACTGCAGCAGCTGTGCTACAATAGGTGGAGTAACAACAAAGATGGTCAGAATACCAACAAGCAATAGGTTTCCTAAAAAGAAAAAATGGTGGACTCACTAGACCCAAGGGAGGTAAAGGAGCATGCAAACACCTAGCTAAAAGTATTCTGACTCAACTAAACATATCCTCTGCAAGGTGATGAAATCCAAGTCAGACAATATGAGTAGGAAAGCCAAGTGGCTATGATATCCCCCTACCGGGAGGGACACCGGGTAGTCAATCCTAGAAGAATGGCAACTAAGATACCCCGTTCATGACACGTCCAGAAAGGTGAATCTGCCGTTTAGTTCGTTGACCGCAATACCCCTATACAGGGATATCCCGCGAACCGCGAAAGGTAGCCCTTCGGTTACTGAATGGAGTGCGGTATTCCACTCAGGCCTCCGGAACCAGTCTCCCGACTTCAACCCTCCTAAGGGAGAGGCCCTCTGATAAACTGGTCGTGACCGTGCCAAAAAGTACTAGGGGATTTTGGTTCCCTATTTGGACAACAACTATGTCTCAAGTGAAATAACCAAGGGGTGTTATTGGAAGCCTATCCCCCTGATCCTACCTAACTACAATGATTCTTTTGTGTTCCCCAAGTGGGGTTAGAATGTTGGTTTAATTAGGTACTTTTTAAGGCTCACTTGATTTTATGTGACAGAGTGTGTGCTCGTGAGGTAATGATCCCAAAAATAGAAGTGCCACAAGGGAGGGCAACTTCCAATCTATCAATAATGCTGAAATTGATTCTTTTAACTTGCAAAATTTTCTGAAATAAAAATACTGAAATTTTAAAAAGATTCTGTAAAAGGAACAGAAATTATGTTGCAGAAAGGCTGTAAGGAAGTGGGCTGCAGGTGGGACAGAGGGCTGTTCAAATGCAGAAAATATTGCAGCAAGAGGGGCTGGGCTCAAAATAGGAAAAGAGCAGAAATCAGACCGCGGGTCTGTGGCGGATCAGAACAGGCCGACCGCGGGTTTGAGGGAAACAGCGGCGGTCAGGTCGCGGCTATCGAGCCAACAGAGGCAGTCGGGACGCAGGAAACAGGGGAAAAGACACAGTCGGGTCGCGGCTATCGGGCCAACAGTGGCAGTCGGGACGCAGGAAAAATGGAAAAAGACACAGTCGGGTCGCGGCAAAAAGGCTAACAAGCGCAGTCGGGACGCCTGAAAGAGGCAGAAAGCCGCAGTCGGGACGCGTGAAAAAGGCCGACAGGCGCAGTCAGATCGCGGAAAACAGGCTGATTAGCCACGGTCGGATCGCAGGTAACAGACTTGAATCCACCGGCAGAGCGTCGGAAGCAGTCTGAGAGCCACGGTCGGATCGCGGGTAAAGGCCTGAAAGGCGCGGTCGGGACGCGACTGTAGAGGGAAAAAGACGCGGTATGCGGCGGCCGAAAGGGACAGCCGAAAGGAAAAAATTTAAAAACGGAAACCAGAAATTCGAAAACTAGGGGAGTCGCCAAAACTGTAGCTATGGTTTTACCCCTAGCTTGCGCCAATGAGCACCTACTAAGGAGAATGGACTCCTTAGTAGCAGTTCAATAATGATTAAATGATTAAGCTAAAACAACAATTAACAATCTACTTTAAACATTGTATGAGACATAAATAAAAGATGTAAAAAATGGTTTTATATTAATGTTACCTTGAGTGTCAAGGTTGGTGAAGCCCTTTGCAGTGTCCAAGAGGATGCTCCAAGCTTCTGAATGCTCCTTCTCCTTCTCCAATGGTGGGGATGGGCCAAAGTGGCTCTCAAGGTGAAAATAGTTCAAAGGTGAACTAGGGTTTCGAGAGAGATTTTGGCAGAGTAAGGGTGCTTGTGATTGTGGATATGGAATAAGGGATCTCCATCACCTATT
Source organism: Larix kaempferi (assembly GCA_027924585.1). Lineage (NCBI taxonomy): Eukaryota > Viridiplantae > Streptophyta > Pinopsida > Pinales > Pinaceae > Larix > Larix kaempferi. The sequence continues at coordinate 961,313 of BSBM01001174.1, read as the reverse complement.
TATAGTTTTTTGGTGGTGGAGTGCTGACCCATGGTTTTAGGAAACACATGGTTTTGGGTAGCTGTATAGGGTTTTTTCCTCCTTTTCCTCATTATTTTATATTTTTTATTCCCTTTTTAGGGGATTTTTGCTATTTTTGGAGGAAAAGGGGGTTTTTTTTAGTCTTTTTTAGGCTATTTTGAGGGTTTTTGGGCCTTTTGGAGGCATTTTAGGCCTTTTGGCGGCTTTTTAATGGGATTTTTTGGGATTTTAAGGGAAATATGGTAGGAAAATGGACAAATGAGCCATATAATGTGGTAGATGAGGTAGTGAACGCTTTTTGGGTGTTAACACAGAGTAATTGATAACTCTACAACCATGTCCTTGGCCTTTTGCTCAAATCCTTGAAGAGTCTCCAGTGTTTCCTGCAAGGCCTTTTCTTTGGCCACCTGCTCTTTCATGGTGCCTTCCACCGCCTGAAGTTCTTCAAACTTCTCATTGAATTACTGCATCAATTCAAGGCCTTCTTGTTCAATGGGATGCAACCTAGCAGATGTAGCAGCCTCTTTCTCTCTAAGCATGACCATCTCTTTCTGCAGGTCCTTGATTTCATTGTACTTCTGTATTTTCTCCCTAGTCGGCGCACTTTTTAACTCTACATTTGCATCTTCTACCTGTTGCTGTGTCCGCTGCAGATCCCCCCTTATCTTTTGAAGCACAGGATCCTCATTCAAACCTGTCAATGTTGTATTTACTCCTTCAAGTAAATCTTGGCACTTCGTTACTTCCGACAAAATGCTATCCATGGTTTCCTGTACTTCCTCAGCTGGAGCCGCACATTGATCTGGTGGGATAACTGGGTGCCTAGCCTCCAGGTCTACAATCTTCCCTTTGTAGGAAGTCTCCATCTATATCATATTGGATGTGAGGGTTTCTACCTTGGACCCAAGATTCTTTATTGTATCCTCTACATCATCCTCTTATGTGCATTCCTCAATCTTTGCACAGACCACTGAAACTATCTCCTTCAGCTTACAGTCTTTTTCCCTAGCTTCGCTAAACTCTTGCATATTGCGAGCTGACTCCTGCTTCAGCTGATTGATATCTTCGGCTAAATTTGTGCTCTGATCATATGAGGCAAGGCATCTCTCATGAATCTCTTCAGCAATCTTTATATGCAATTCATTCAAGTCTTCTAGTGGCAAAGCCCCAATATTAAGGTCCAGGTGCGCGATCTTTACTGCTTCTTTAATCGCTTCATTCAAATAAATGAGGTAGCCCGGATCGAGGTGCAACATGCATGGATACTTACTTACAATAAGAGGTGGTCTCCTTAGTGCGCTTGTTCCACCTGACTTCTCGTCGGAGTCTGAATTGTGCTAGCACAAACTTATCTGTGCTACCATTGTCTTGACTGTTTCCATAGCTTGGATCATGCTTATTTGTAATTTTTCCTGCTTGGATTCCTTCTCCATGTGGGTCTCTTCCCATGCTTCCTGTACCTTGGTTGCGATTAGCTCGCAATCGTCCGGGTGTAGCTGTGGACCGAACTCAGGTCTTTCGGCCTTCCTCTTTATACGTCGGCCTTTCAGTTCTACAAGGCTTTCAGTGGCCTTCCTTTTTCCTGCTGCCGTCTCTGTAGGATCACTCTGTGCATCATCCTTTTCCTCATCAATGGGAGTACTTGTAGGTAGCCCCCCCTTCTATTCTCCCTTGTCATCTTCTGTTTCCTCCTTATCTTCCTTGGTTCTTTCAACATCTGTGTCCTTTACTTCAATTTTCTCCGAGATGGGTTCTACGTTTTGTTCATAATCAGATTGAACATCTAGTGATGTGGGAACTTTCCAGTTCGCATCCCATCTCTCCATCATTGCCTCGATCGCCTCCTGATCCAGTCGATAAAAACCTAGATACCATAATCCCTCCTCTGTGTTAGCCCTTGGCTGAATGTATGACCGATGCCTCTTCACCATAAACCTCATGATGCATGTATATGTGTCGGTCAGTGGTTTTGCAAGTCGTGGCATTGAAAGAATCACGTCACACAGCTGGTGATAGTAATTGTAAAAGACTTCATTTGTCTGATGCTGCCTGGATGCCTTCAGGGTCACCCATAGGTTAGTGAAGTGCGCACCACGACCCTGTCCTGTTAAGGTTGGGACACCTTGACACCCATTCGGCTCTTTCCAGCCTACAAAGCCTATCAATATTAGTAGCCAACTAAAATGGAATGTTGTTCCATTATCCTGTGTGTCCTCAACATCTGCTAAAAACTCATTGAGTAAATATCGGCACCAATTATAAGGTTTTTCGCGCAATGTATTGGATGCTAGCTTGATCGCGACTGCGGGTACCTCAGGTGGCTGACACTTGTGCAGTAGCTTTCCTGTGAGCAACTGGGTAGTAAATTTTGTAGAGTGGCCACTGATATCGATGGTAAAGAATCCTCGCCGCTTCCGGACCACACCGAATTCCTTCGCAACTTTGGTGGACAAAGCTCTATCCTGTTCCCTCTTTACCATGAGGTCGGCCGGGTTCTCGCCCCTCTTGTTCAGGTTGGTGATATGATGTATCGCGTCTATGCTGATGTCGATGAGCTTATCCAACCATAGGAATCCCTCGTGTACGCAAGTCAGTAACACGCGCACCACCACTAAAAGCTCGGTGCTCTTAGTAAAATGTGGCATTTGTAGTAGATTCAACAACCCAAATGGTTGGATGGCCTTTATCCAATCTTTGACCTACAGGATTTTGACACCAGTATGGGCATTCACTGTCTGGCTGATGTATCCGTCGGGTAAAAAATGCAAATAGTTCTTTGCTTTGCCAATGTGTTCTCCAGTAAGTCATGGTCGTCTAGTTTGCATCCCGGCACGTCGCCCAATAGGCTTTCCACAAACCTTGCCCAAGTAGAAAGGGTTGGGATTGGGATTTCATAAAGAGCATTTTTCTCCAAATGCACCGGTATTGTGTCATCTTTTCACGGGGGAATGTAATTAGGCACCAGGTAAATGGGTTGGTCATGAACTGTGGTCGACTTCTGCTTCGTTGGTGCTTCTGACCCTCCTGATCTAAAGCTGGATTCTTCCCCTTGTTTGCCTATGCAGCCTGCCTTGCTGAGTTTCTGGAAGAAGCTCCCTTTGTTGCCGTCATAACTCCTAGAATCCCTAACTGTTGAAATAACCAGAGCAGTCCTTGTAAGTCGACCTACTCACTCATATACTGCTCACTTCGTTCGGCTCTCTGGTAGCTGCAACACGCAATGGAAAATACTTCGTAAAGTGGAGAAGTGGCCGAGTGAGGCCTATTTATAGCCCCAGCTAGTCTGGTACGTGGCCTTCGGCGGTTGCCAAGGCACTAAATTCCATATTCATTGTCCAGCTTGTGCCTATGATCTCAGCCCTGCCATCCGATCCTCATCATCACGCCAACTCCGTTTCCTTAAATTCCAAAAGGTTGTTAGGCAGGCCAGAGTGTTAACTCCATCAGGTCAGCGTTAATTGCTCAGCCTGCCAGCCGGATTCCAGTATTATGTTAGTCATTTTGGCCTTTATGGTGCTCCAAAGTGTCAAATTTTCCCTAAACATTGAAGTGTGCTAGTGCTGCCAATTTGGTTAATGGCCCACTAACTGGCCGATGATTGTCACGGTGACGGTTTCCGTTATGATGTGTTGGTGGTCTTGTATGAGTGTCGCTTCCGGACGCGCATCCTTCTTGCTCTTCTATGCGGCTCTGGTTCCACCGTGTCTACGTGATTAGTGATTTGACGTGCGCTACGCAGCTTCCCGTGCTTTTGTTTTTTGTGCGCGTGCAGCTTCAGCAGTGTTGTGCATGGTAGATATGCCTCCCTTTGATCATACAAGATTCTGCGAAGCAGTACTATCGCAATAGAGCTTTAGTCTGCTTCCATTTATCAAACTTAGCAAGGTATCTCTGGCTAAGGTAGCTAACTGAACTGCGCCACCGTTAGTAACATGCATTACAGTATATGGGCCAAGCCAATGCATCTTAAACTTTCCAGAAAATTTCATGAATTTGCTATCATACAGGAAGAATAGATCACCTACCTGGAAAGACTTGTTCTTGATGTGGTGATCGTGCCATGATTTTTTGTGCTCTTTCTATACTTGTTGGTGGAAACCTGCGATGAAGCGATCTTCCTCCATCCCAACCAAGTATAGGAGCCTTTCTTCTAGTGCTACATGGTCTGCCATGCCTATAAACGCAGCTATGCACAAGCTGGGAGCGATATATTCCTTTGGCATTATGGCTTCTTTCCCATAAGCCAATCTGAAAGGTGTATGGCCTGTCAATTTCTTGCATGTAGTCCTGTATGCCCATAGTACAGATGCAATGTGCAGGTCCCAATCGTCCTGATTGATGTTGCATATCTTGGTTAGCGCATTCTCTAGCACTTTATTGAACGCTTCAACAGTTCCATTCGCTTGCGGATGATATGGTGTATTACGCTGATGATGAACGTGGAACTCTTCGGTCAAAGCTTTGATGGTTCTGTTCAGGAAATGAGTGCCTTGATCACTCATCAATATCTTCGGGCATCCAAACTTGTTAGGATGTTCTCGTTGATAAAATCCACAGTTGTAGCTGCACTACGGTCTTTCACTTGTTTTGCTTCTGCCCATCTGGTGAGGTAATCAGTAGCAATAATGATATACCTCACACCAATTCTCTTCCCTGGTGGGTTTATAGGTCCCACAAAATCAATGTCCCATTTCTCAAATGCCTGCAATGTCAACTGTGGATTTAATGGCATTTCATCCCTGCATGACGACCTTCCCGTCCTTTGACAAACATTGCAACTCTGGCAATGTTCTTTTAAATCTTTATGGATAGTAGGCCACCATAGACCTACGTGCAATATCTTCTACACAGTAGCTCTTCCTGCATAGTGACCTCCCGCGACTCCTGAATGCGCATCAGCCAATATGAATGGTTTCTCATGCTCTAATACACATCTGCGCAGTACTTCGTCAGGTCCCAACTTGTATAACTGGCCCGCAATAATGGTGAAGTCCGCGGAACGCACTACCAGCTGCTTCTTCTGTTGGGTAATGAACTCTTGAGGTGCCAAACCTGTAGTTAAAAATTCAATGATGTCTTGATAAGAATCATTGGAAACCTGTATAGCCAACAACTACGCATCAGGAAGATTGTCTTCAAGGTTCATCGGCTCTTCTCCTGATTCAATCCTGGATAGATGATCAAGTCCCAAGTTCAACTTGCCTTGCTTAACGATGATCTAAAATTCATATTCTTGAAATAGTAACATCCATCTGCATATTCTCCCCCCTAACACTGGCTTATTGACTAGGTATTTCAACGAAGAATGGTCAAAAAACATAAAGAAGTGTGCACCAAGCAAATAGTGCCTAAACTTCTACAACGCATAGACCATAGCGAGGCCTTCTCTCTCAGCAGTGGTGTAATTCTTTTCTGCAGATGAAAGCTTTCTGCTAGAAAATGCAATGGGATGGTCAATTCCTCCTTCTCCTGGTTGAGCGAACACAACTCCCAATGCTATGCATGAGGCATCGACATGTACATGGAACGGATTCTCCCAATATGGAAAGACTAGGATTGGTGCACTAAGCATATTCTCTTTTAATATATCCATACCCTGTTCACATTCTGCGTTCTAGATGAACGACACATCTTTCTTTAGTAGCTTCTCCATTGCTATGGTTATCTACGCATAACCCTTTATAAAGTTTATGTAGTACCCAGTCTGCCCCAATGTGGTGCGTAGCTACTTAAATGAATTTGGTGTGGGAAATTTTACTATGACTGCAATCTTCGCAGGGTCAACCATCAATCCCTGTTTACAAATGATGTGTCCCAGGAGGATCCCATAGGGAACATAGAAGACACACTTCTTTAAGTTTAAGGAGATCTGATGCTATCTACACCTTTCTAGCATCATTCGCAGGTTTGCGCAATGGTTCTTCAGTAGTCCGAACACAGTCCAATCGTCAAAGTAAGCTTCTAAAAACTTATGCATGAAATCTTTGAATGTTGCAACCACAACTCTCGAAAAGATGGAAGGCGCGTTCTTCAGACCAAATGGCATCACTGTATGTTGGAACGACCCCCATTCTGTAGCGAAAGTAGTTTTGTGTCTGTCCGCTAGATCAATCCTGATCTGATGGTATCCGGAGAATCCATCAGTAAATGAGTATGCCTCATTCCCTCCAACATTATCAAGCACCTCGTCAATAAAAGGTGTAGGGAATGGGTCATGCATTGAAACATCGTTCATTTTCCTGAGATCCACACAGATCCTAATCTCACCTTTTGTTTTCTTATTTTGGATAACCATGGGGCTTATCCACTCAGATTCTTCCACGGGCTCGATGATGCCTGCATTGAGCATCTTGTCCAATTCTGCTCTTACTCTTTCTTTGTATTGCCGGTTCAGGCAATATGGCCTCTGCTTAACGGGCTTCGTGCCGAGCTTAAGAGGTATCTTCATAACTCCTAGGTCTCCCAGAATACCTTTCATCTCTGTGAACTTGGTCAGGAATAATTTTTGGTACTCATGCAGGATGTCTATGACTTGCGCAACCATCTCTTATTCCCAATAGTCTCCAATTGCTACAAAATTTGGCTCTCACTAGTGCCAATGTTCACTTTCCTTGTCTTCACGGGTCCGCTCATATCTGGGATTTCCAACAGAGGTCCTTCGACGTCGCGTGCACCTTCTGACTCAGGTATGTTTATGTTGTGCAGATCCTCCTCCTCGTTGTCTTCTTGTGCTTCAGCCCCTTCCGTGAGGTTATAACATTCCATGGAATGTTCTACTTGTGCATTCCAATTTGGTTGTAGGCTCATAGGTATGCCATTTGTCCCAAAGAATTCCTCTAAGGTCATATTTTTATGTGGATAGTCTTCTCTAAATATTCGTTCCTTAATGATCTGCAAAGCCTCATGTATAAGTGGGTTCTCATCCTCGAAACTGAAGTCCTTCTGGAAATTCGCAGTCAGCGTGGCCAATCTGTGGTTCCCCTGTGCAACTTCAGGTCTAGGTACCATTTCTTTGGAATATCATCCTCTAGCGTGTGCACAAATAGATGCACCCATTCTGTGTGTGGTCTCTCCTTCCATGCTTGTGAATAAACCTCAATATGTTGCTTTGGATCTGTCTGTCCATTATATTTCTCAAAGGGTAGGGTGACTTTTCCAGCAAACCTGATCTGCATCTTAATTCTTCATTGATCCCATGTGGTCAATGTCTGCTTATGCGCAGCTCACCATCTAGTTGGTGTGTCGCGCAATGCCATGTCTAGTGCTTGTAAGTGATTCTCATCTGCAATTGTTGCAGTATATTCTTTGATAAAGGAATAAACATTAGAAAAACCATCATAGCCGGGGATTGGGATTACCTCTTTTCCAATCTAGTAGAGTGACTTCATGATCTGCGCGCATCTCCTAGCAGATACTTCATGCAATCTGCTTTTCCAATTTTCCAGTACTGCATAAGAGTCCAAGATGAAAGAGTCATCACAGCACCAACTCAGCATTCCATCCGCAGTTGGATTAGTATAATCAGCAGCATTCGTTGTCATCTTGTAAATACAGTCCAAGTATTGGGCTCTGGATTCCTCTTGAATTGGTTCAACATATAGTTCACCATGCGAAGGGTCCAATGGTGCAATGACCCTTATATCATTGCCTTCAAATATCATTTTCATGGTTTTCGAATTTCTAATGGTGGATTTAGTCATTGCCCAATCGATACCCAGCAGCGCCGGATAAGGATGGCTATCATCCATGATTTCAATTACTTCGAAATCCGCATAGCTTCGCACTCCGTCAATGTCAACAACGGTGTTGGGTAACCTCCCCAAGGGTATACCTATCCATTGATTAGCCATTCTTAATTGTATAGGTGACCACTATAGCTTTGGTATGCCCATCTGCTGCCATGTCTTCTTGGTCAAGACATTTACTTCGGATCCAAGATCAAGAATGATCTCATCTATGTGATGCACCTGCAACAATTACTTAACAAGAATATGCGAAATAGCAGAAATGACAGATCTCAGAATCACTTTTATATTGATCACAGGCCACTTCGAGGGGGCAACCTCCTTTGAGCAAGCTCAATACAATTAACTTCACGGTGCCTTCATAGGTCTCAACACACACTTATATACTAATTCTAGGTGCCAATACTATGGGTCGAAACCATGGGCCGTTACAAACTATGGATCAACAATACTACGGGCGACTTACAAAGCATATGCGCCAACAACAATAACACAAACTATTGATCAACAAATACTACGAGACGACTTACAAAGCATATGCGTCCAACAACAACATACTAAAAAAGTAAAGACATGGGTTCCTAACATCCCCTCCCCCTTAAAAAAAGCTTTGTCCTCAAAGCTTTAGATGTGGAAATTGTTGTTGAATCTAAAGGAGTGGTTCCCATGTAGCATCCTCTGGTTGCATGCCGTGCCACTGAATTAAGACCTCTGTGATAGAGCGAGAACGAAGCTGACGCATGTGCCGATTGAGGATGGCCTCTAGCTCCAAAAGGATGGATCCTTCATTATCCAGTTCGGGTAAAATCGTTTGTCCACTGATGTTGGTGCCAAGAACTTTCTTCAGACAAGAGACATGAAAGACTGGATGAATGCGGGAAGAAGGAGGAAGTTCCAATTTATAAGCAACGGACCCAATCTTCTGAAGAATCCGATATGGCCCATAGAACTTTGGAGCGAGCTTATGACGCCCTTTGAGTTTCAAGGATGATTGTTTGTACGGCTGGAGATGAAGAAAAACCATATCGCCGACTTGAAAAGTGCGCTCAGAACGGTGCTGATCAGCTTGTTGCTTCATGCGATTTCTTGCCATGTGAATATTGTCCTGCAAAATGCGAAGAATTGGATCGCGGTTTCGAAGGACCGTGTCAACTTCCTGAACTAGTGAACTGGTGGGGGTGTATGGAAGAAGAGCTAGAGGTTCCTGACCATAGACTGCTTCATATGGGGTAATTTTAGAGGCAGTGTGGTAAGAGGTATTGTACCACCATTCAGCGAGAGGGAGCCATTTTACCCACTAATGTTGTTGTTCCAAGGTGAAGCAACGAAGATAAGTTTCCAAGCATTTATTGAAAATTTCAGTCTGACCATTTGTTTGTGGGTGATACCCTGAACTCATCTTTAGTTTGGTGCCAGTGTGGCGAAACAGTTCTGTCCAAAAATGACTAGTGAAAGTCACATCATGATCCAAGACAATGGAAGAAGGGATGCCATGAAGATGAAAGATCTGGTCCAGAAAAATTTGAGCGACGGAGGAGGCTGTATAGGGATGGCTGAGAGCACAAAAATGACTATATTTGGAGAGGCGATCAACCACAACGAGAATCATTGTCTTCCCGCCAGATTTAGGGAGCCCTCCGATGAAATCCATAGAAATATCTGTCCAAATCCGTGTAGGTATGGGCAAGGGTTCAAGAAATCCTGGAAGGAGTGTTGTTTCACCCTTATTGCGCTGGCAGGTATCACATTCGGCCACCATCTATTGAATTTTCCTTTTCATGCCTTGCTAAAAGAAGTTATGCCGTGCTCATTCATACGTTTTGAGGAACCCAGAGTGCCCTGCCGATGGAGAAGCATGGAGTTCATAGAAGATAGCCTATTGAATATCTGTGCTCTGGGGAAGCACCAGATGACCCTTGTATCGCAGAGAAGCACCATCCCAAGAGTAATGTGGTACAGCAGAAGGGTTGTTGTTCAAGCATTGGATGATTTGAGATAAGGAGGATTCATTGACATAACCCTGTTGAACAGATTGCAACCAATTTGGAACAGGCATAGAAATAGCTGAAAGAGAACCTTGGGCCTCAAATGTGCGAGAAAGAGCATCTGCCACAATATTGTCTTTACCTTTCTTGGAAGTGATCTCATAGTCATAACCCATGAGTTTGCTAACCAATTTATGTTGTGCCGGGGAGGAGACACGCTGGTCCAAGAAATATTTCAGACTTTGGTGATCAGTCTTGATGCAGAAATGATTCCCTAATAGGTATGGGTGCCACTTCTGTACTGCATGCAAAATAGCCATCATTTCCTTCTCATAGGTAGAGGCAGCTAAATTCTTACCTAAAAGGGATTTGCTAGTGAACGCAATGGGGTGTTCATCTTGAAGGAGAACAACACCAAGTCCATTGCCGCAAGCATCACTCTCAATAGTGAAGGGTTTGGAAAAATCAGGCATAGCTAGCACAGGTGTAGTACACATAGCCTGTTTTAGTTTTTCAAATGCACACTGAGCAGCAGGTGTCCATGTGAAGGAATCCTTTTTCAATAGAGCAGTTAATGGAGCTGCAATCTTCCCATAATCCTTGACAAACTTGCGGTAGTATCCAATCAACCCCAAAAAACCATGAAGGCTCTTGAGTGTCTGAGGATGCGGCCATTTGTTCATGGCATCGATTTTGGCAGGATCCACGCGAACCCCTTGTGCTGAGATAATGTGCCCGAGATACTCAACTTCCTTCTGTCCAAAAACACATTTAGACTGCTTGGCATGGAGATGATGGTCAGAGAAAATTTGCATGACAAGATCCAAATGCTGGAGATGTTCATCCCATGTTTTACTGTAGATGAGGATATCATCAAAGAATACTAGAATGAATTTCCGCAAGTAGGGTCGAAATATTTTATTCATTAAGGCCTGGAATGTGGAAGGATCTAATAGTGAGGCCAAAGGGCATGACCAAAAACTTATAATGGCCATCATGTGTGCGGAAAGCTGTTTTAGGGATATCATCCTCATGAACCCGAATTTGATGATACCCAGAACGAAGATCCAACTTGGAGAAAAAGTGAGCCCCATGAAGCTCATCAAGAAGCTCATCAACAACAGGAATTGGAAACTTATCCTTGATGGTGAGGTGATTAAGTGCTCGGAAGTCAATGCAGAGGCGCCATGACCCATATTTTTTGTGGACAAGAATAACTGGAGAAGAAAAGGAACTAGTGCTTGGGCGAATAATACCTTGCTTCAATAAGTCCCGAACGAGCATTTCAATCTCCGTTTTTTGGTGAAATGGGTAGCGATAGGGCCTGATGTTGGGAGGAACGCTGCCAGGAAGGAGTTGAATACGATGGTCTTCTGGCTTGGAAGGTGGAAATCCCACTGGTTTAGCAAAGACACCTGTATATCAATCCATAATTTGTTGTAGATCTAAAGGAGTAGTGGAGATCGCTGATGGTTGCATCTGGATGGAATGGATCTGAGCGATGACACCATGTGAATTCTTCTTGAGGATTTTTTCCATGCGATGTGAACTGATGATGCTGAGAGAACCTGGTTGTAATCCTGTCAATGTGTGTTTTTGTCCATTGAGGGAAAACTGCATCCAAAGTTTAGCAAAATCCCATAAGATAGGGCCAAGTGTGCGTAGCCATTGAGCGCCCAAAACCACATCACATCCGCCTAAGGGCAAGGAAAACATGTCAGAGCGCAAGGTATAATCTCCCATAGAGATACGCACATTTTGACACTTCCCTTTGCAAGGTAAGGTGCCCCCATTGGCAACCATGACTTCAAAGTTGGAGCAAGGATGGATAAAACAATCAACTTGTTTGGAAATCCGAGGGTCAATGAAATTATGAGTGCTACCAGAATCAATGAGTATTGTAAGAGGAAGCTTCTTGAAGTAACCCCTGACCCACATTGTTTGGGGGGTGGTGATTCCAGCTAAAGCATGGAGAGATATCTCTGGCTAGTCATCCTAAGACGGAGGGTCAATAGGCGGTTCCTGAATGTCGACTGGAGCATCCAGTGTTTCTGGATCTTCGTCACCAATTTCAGAGGCAGGCGAAGACTCCACATCCAAGAGATAGAGCTTTTGCTGAACACATCTATGTCCCCAAGTGAATTTCTCATCACAATTATAGCAAAGCCCCTTTTCTCTGCGTGCTTGCATCTCTGTTTCAGACAAACGCTTGATAGGAGTCGGTCGAGGAGCCTGCGTTATAGGTGGTCGCTGAGAACCCATATTTTGGAAGGGAACAAAAGTGGGCTTGGAGCGTTGTTGGGATGCAATCTTGTCTTCTGCCAACTTAGCCAACCCTAGTGCTTCCATCATTGTGTTGGGACAGAACATTTTGACCTCAGAGCGAATGGAATCCTTTAGACCACTGATAAAACAACTCCGGTAAAAGTCATCAGACAATCCTTCGGTGTGGTTGGCTAGATTCTCAAATTCGGTTTGATACTCTCTCACAGTGCCAGTTTGGCAAAGTTTAGTGAGGGCTCCTGTGAAGTCATCAAAAGCACTAGGACCAAATTGTTGCAAAAGGAGCTGGCAAAAGTCTAGCCATTTGGGCTCTGGATGAGCCTTGATGTACCAACGGTACCATTGAAGAGCTTCCTGTTCCAAATGAAAGGATGCCAACGGAACTTTGTTGACATCAAAAGTATTATGCAGACTAAAATACTGTTCTGCACGATAGATCCATCCAGTTCGATCGGTACCATTGAAGCGAGGAAAATCAAGCTTCGGACCACGGAAATTGTTGGAAGAAGAGAACCCATTGTCTGCTGAAGACTCGGACTGTCGTTTGTTGTTCATAGCTGAATGTTCAAGATGGAGACCGAGAAATTTTTCCTCCAGATCCTGGAGTTTGGCTTGGATGGCTGCAAGGGCGTCCTCCATGGTTTTTGCTCCTGCACGGGTGACAACCATAACCAAGATTTTTTTTTTTTTTTCGGATGACTGGGTAGGAAAACAAAAACAGAAACTACTTCAGTAAAGGAAAATTTGGACTTGGGAAAAAAATCAGAAGGGTAATTGGGGTTTGACTAGGTTTTGGACACTGTTGGATAGACAGGGAAGCAAAAATGAGTATTTCAGAAGCGGGTTGAAAGAATGGGAAAATTTGGCAGAGGGGAACAAAGAAGCAGAATTCAAAAAGGAACTCTGTGGTAAAATTTGAAGGTGTTTGGGTGAAATCTGAGGAAGTTATGGCAAACCCTAAAAATAGACAAATGTGGGATTTCGGGCTTTGGGAAGGGGAATTAGGGATAGGGTCCTCAGGACTAAAATATGCAGAATAAGATGACAGGGGTTCCCCGAAAATTTCAAGGGAAACAGAGTGAAAATAAGAGAGATATGGAGAAAAAATTGGTTTTTTTTTTTTTTTCAAACTGGAGTGGCTACGGCTCGAAAGGGATCTGGAACAGTGCCGAATGGATTGAAAATGGCTGAATCTGGAACGGCTTGTAAAATGGATCTGAAACGACGCCGCAGTGATCGACAATAGTTCAGCTAAAAGTAGATTTGGACCCCAGGTATGTGTGGCTTCCTAACAGTTCAGGGGTTTCACTCGGCCACCAATGCTGTCTGAGAGCTTGCGTATTGGGGCAGTACCCCTCACTCCACGGCTCAGGTAAAACTGATAACCGCTTTTCCACAAATGACAGCTCTTGGTTTACCTCACGGGTGGGAACTAGTCAATCAGGTAGGGGTCGTTGCCCTTTTCGCTGGCAGGTCCCCTCAATGGGCCAACTACTTCGGGGTTCCTGTGGTACTCCTCACAATGAGTTTAAGGGCTTATGCCTAAGTACTTCCCATAGTTAAGCGGATAGGGATTATTCCCAAATCCGAACCTGCAACAAATGCGAAAAAAAAATTGGCAGAAATTTCACCCAGCGAGCCCAAGAAAGTGCTCTGATACCAGATGTGATGCACCTGCAACAATTAATTAACAAGAATATGCGAAATAGCAGAAATGACAGATCTCAGAATCACTTTTATATTGATCACAGGCCACTTCGAGGGGGCAACCTCCTTTGAGCAAGCTCAATACAATTAACTTCACGGTGCCTTCATAGGTCTCAACACACACTTATATACTAATTCTAGGCGCCAATACTATGGGTCGAAATCATGGGCCGTTACAAACTATGGATCAACAATACTACGGGCGACTTACAAAGCATATGCGCCAACAATAATAACACAAACTATTGATCAACAAATAGTACGGGACGACTTACAAAGCATATGCGTCCAACAACAACATACTAACAAAGTAAAGACATGGGTTCCTAACAATCTATCTCATAGTCCCCAATCTGTGCAGTGAACCTCATCTCCCTTCCTTTTCTTTTGGTACTCCTAATGTTATGAACTGCGCCATGGGCATCCCCCTTCTCACTGCATGGCTCGTACTGATTTAGTAGTTTTTCAAATTCTATGAAAGCATCTACGCTCTTCAATAGCTTCATGCAGCTCCGTAGGAACTGTGCAACAGAGGTACCTGTATCTGTTGCAGTGCTCGTCTGATCATATGATGTTGACATATATTCTATCTGCGGTGCTTCACTGTGCAACGGGATTCTTGGTGAAGTAGGTGGTGGTGTTTTGAACATGTCTCGTGCTTCTTTGAATACTTCCTTATTTTCCTGTAAGTTCAAAGCAGGTGTTTTCCCAGTAGCTTTTCTAATCCATACCGGTTCACCAGGATTTTGATTAGCATCAAACGTTGCAGAAGTCGAAGCTTCTGTGCCTCTATCTCTTCCTGTATCAGCGCCACTACGTGTTACCATGTTTATGCTTGGATCCACAGTTCTTGTCTCTGCTGCGATCAACTGAATGTTTAGGTTCGGTAGTTATGTCCTTCTTCATTTCTGCATTTCTACCTCTAACACGGGGCAGTCTTCAATAACATGATCAAATTATTTACAGTAATTGTACGTAGTGCACGAGTTTGTACAACCTCTAGATACGTGACCTAGCTGGCCACAATTATAGAAGATTACCTGGCCTCGACTTCTTCCTTGGGCTAGGCTGACATTTCTTCCTCCCCCGCGGTATCCACCACCATGGCCTCTATATCCACCCTGATCATACTAAGCATTCTCTTGTTTCGGCTGATTTTCTTCTTGAACTCGGTGCATTCTAGCACCTCGCATCGCTTCCATATCTTGCTTCCTTTTATTCATGAGCTCATATGCATGGCAATTGGATTGATCATGTCCAACTGACTTACAAAAATTGCAATATAATTTTTTAGGCTTTTTTACATATTTTTGTATTAGATAATAGTCCTCAAGTCAGTGTTCTCTGGTTCTACAAATTTCACACCATGGCCCCTGGTTCTGATTTATTGGGTTCGGTGCACCACTGTTAAGATAATCTTGAAATAAGGAGAAATGTTCTCTAGTGTGGCCTTCTCCCTTACATCTTGTACACCAGACCTCATGCCTTTGTTCATATCTTTGTTCCTTTTCATTCTTCATAACTTGCAATTCTAATGTCAAGGTGGTCAACTGGTTCTGGATCTGAGACATTCCAGAGCTAGTCTCACCGATCAGCAAAGCCTCTAGCTTCATCGTGATCTCTAAGGCCTCTGCCTGCGATGCAACCTTCTGTTGCATCAATGGTTGTCTGATGTGAGGAAACAACGCAGTGATGAACCATTCCTGATGTTGTTGCGGAGCTATAACAAAGCTCACTTGGTCCAACAATGTCTTGATTTTTTAGTCAAATTCCCAGACCGTTTCAATAGGTTTCTTCTTAATTTATTTTAAATCTGTTATGTACTGGGATTTGGATTTCGGCTTTTTAAATTCTTCCACAAGTGTGGCCTTAATTTCTACTAGGGTTCTCGGCTGTGCCCGAGAATATTTCATAAACCAATGCAAGGCTCTGTCTCTGAAATTAGTGATGAGTTGCACTCTCTTCACAGCATCATCCTGAACTTGCTTTACACTCCATACGGCTTCACATAGAAACCAATGCTGATCAAGGTCTTCTAGACCCGTTCCTTTATATATCGGCAGTTTTATATCGTTATCTATCATTCTCCATCCTGGTTGTGTAGCACCCTGAGTAGTCCTATGATTCTATGCGGGGTTCCGAGCAGAAAAAGTGAATGTGGTACTCGGAATAGTGCTAGGGATACTATTCTACGGAATAGTATGAGACTGGGTGTTCTGAACTGGAATGGTCTAGGTACCCGCTCCTGCAATGTTACCAGTATTGATGTTCTGCGGAGTGGGTTGCGCGACGCTCGCATCGGGTGGTTTTTGAGGTGTAATAGGTTGGATCGTGGCTGATGACGGTGTGGTCTGATTGGTAAGATCACATGGGATTTCGGTATTCACAGGAGTCCAGGTCCTCCAGGATTCTTTTCTTTATTAAACTTATATCTCTTTCCACTCCTCAGATTATGGGTTTCTTCATCAGAATCACTATATATACTTTTTACCATGACAAATTCAAAAATATTACTGCATTCTTAAAATGCCTTTCTCGGCTAAAAGAATTTTAATGTATAGACTAAGATTGTTCAGGTACTTACCTCTGAATCCTTCGAAAAAGTATGCTTCAGCTTGGCTGTAGGATTTCAGCGTTTTTACAGCAAATTCTATTACAAATCCTTCAAGTATGCTATCAACCCAGAAGTCAACTGCTCACGATAGTGGGATGTCTATTTCTTTGAGTTGCGCAGTGAGCTCTGGAGTCCACTCTGTAGGCACTCCTCCTTGAAAACAGTTTTTTCCTCTCTGCGAGTCGTGAGATCCACGTGTGTAGCTCGTTTCCAAATGAATCTAGGAAAAACTCATGAATCTGTTTCCACAAATATCTGTTCAGCCACTCTACTTCAGATAGACGTGGATGTATGTTCTCTTTCTTTGCAAAATCTCTTTTGGTCTTATCACACCAGTCCCAGATCTCTTTCTTTTCGGGATGCCAATTGTCTGAACCCAACAGGAATTGATATTCTTCGTCGCACATTACTCTCCAAACACACTATTTCATCACTGAGTCTTAGCGCGGCAACGGAACCATTTGTTGGCATAGATAATTGATCTAGAGGTTTCCAATGTAGACCTAGGTACTTCACGGTTCAAGAAACCAACAAAACCCCTATTCATCGGCCCTTTCGGCAACAGACTGTGAGCAGCCTGAGGTCTCACCCGAGGCGAAGCTAAGGGGGTGGTTGCGGAATCAGGTTTCCACAACCTGGTGATGCGACTGTCAAAGAGACTGATGAGCAGCGTAGTAAAGGCCTGCTACTGCGGACAAAAGACTGCGCGAAGTCTCTACTTCTCATCGAATACTTCGGCAAGCTGGGGTGCTTGCGCAACTAGCACATCCAAGGACTGTGTGGTATGGGGAGATCACAACAATGGGACAGCACAATGGCAAATACGCTTCCTCCTTAGATTCAACAATCTTGCAGGGTTTTCTCAATAGGTTCTTATACTTAGTGTTACGACGATAAACTATCAACAGCTCATCTCACAGCAACTCACCATGGGTCAGCGCGTCGTCTAGACCGCACGTCCACTTCAAGTCTTGATCAATTCTAATCAACATTACTTAACTATCTTTATCCCTTCACCAACACTTAGGTTATTATCTTTATGGTGTATGTAAATGAATGAAGCACACAATACTGCGCGCTCCAACGCCGTGCTCAAATCCAGTGTTTAACTATGTGATTATCCAACAGATTCATGCATTCAAAGGCTTAAAATGCTGAAGACTTAACATTCATCCACACATGTATTACTTACCATATTATTCCCGTCATTCCTGTGGCGAATACATATAAAAGCAAACATATAACAGATAATTGCGGCCTTAAGCCTCCATACTAAGCAAATGAACAGTTGCAAAATACAAAACAATCACACAACACTGGATTTAACGTGGTTCACCCCCCCAAATGGAGGATACATCCATAGGAACTGTTGTTATATTGGTCTTTTGGGAAGGGTACAACAGTTCTTAGTCTGCGCACTCAGCTGCAGACTCTCTTCTCTCTCAGATAGGTCTCTGCGCACACAACTGCAGAGCCTTTACAATATCTACAAGCTTAAGATTCTACAATGTTCAACAATGACCAACCCTTCCCTTACAAAATCATGCCTTCTTTATAGATCATGCCCGTAGGTCATGTCTTTACAATACATAAGCAAAAACCCTTAGGTTTACAAAACATCCTACTCCACTTGCTTCAGGCCTTCCAGCTGGGCCACTCGTGGCTCACATGCTCTTCTAACAACCGCAGTCCTCAAAATGGTTACAACTGGATTGTGGCCTGTCCCTTTCCGCCTCTTCCGCCTACCTATCCCCGTCGGCATAGTGGCCTAGCTTCTCAATTGCTTGCCGCCACTCTTCTAGACAGGTCGCTTTCTTCTTCCTTTAACCCGTTCCTTACTCAAAATAGGTCACTTCCTCGTCTGACCTTTACTTATGTTTCTTACCAAAAATAGTTGTTGCGCGGATCATGCGCACCAACGTACTACGCAATCCTGCCTTGCTTGTTGTCGCTACGTGACATGCACAATTTCTCAAAACTACCCCTTTACAATGTCACAGCGCGCAATGTGCAGTTTACAACACTTGTGCAAATATTCTAACTTCATCCCCACCCAACAGGCATGGGTATTAATACTTGAAGTATTCAAGTGTTGATCCCCATGCCTTTGGAAAAAAAAAGTGTAAATTTCATAATGTTAAACAAGTAAAACTGTAAATATGATAAAGTCAAGTTTAGTTTAGCACTAGCACAACATAATGGAACAGAAAAGGCACTCACATTCCATTGACTTGAAATTAATAGGTAGGGGCCAAGACTCCTTGTAATTTTCCACAAGGATACCCTATTAGCAAGAAGAGGGTGATAATGGAGGGTGTAAAACAAGTTGCAATATCATTAGAATTTTGAAGATAGGCATTGATTCAATAAAAAATGTGACTTTTACCTCTTCAATACTTTTTCTACACCCTCTACAGAAACATCTTGGTAGAAGGCATCCCATGTACACTATCCAAACCAATCAAGGATTCTTTGCATCTTTCCAAACAACATAGGATGACATTCGCTAAAGAATCAATAAATGCTTGTCGAGATACAAGTACTAAATTACAGGTATACCCCAGAAGCATATGATTATGATGATCAAACTGCTCTTTACTATACTCACATCTGAATACTACTTCATGGAACAAGGAGGCAATGGGTCTATGAATTTTTCATGTGGTGACAAGGAGGAACCCTTCCATAGAAATGTTGTGACCCCTATTTTCTATGTTATTTGCGAAGAATTCTAGAGACATAGGTATGCAATCATGATGGAATACAACAATTAAACAAACCAACAATAAGGGCATGCAGAAGAAGAAAAGAAGAAAGTGATATTTGTCAACATTGATCTTTTTAGAAAAGTAATCTCTTTAAGTGACCTCAGGAGTAAACCTCTATTCCATATTTAGCTTATCAAGGATGAAATACTTTTTCTTGTTATGGGTATGAATATAGAATATGATAAAATGTTGGAAAACAACACAATAGAACTATGGAAACTACTAGTTCCAAACGGGGTTCACCTGGGACCACTAGTTGGGAAAGCACTAGTTTGAAAAAAAATAGTAAAGCTAGTGAACAATTCAAAAGCTAATAATTTAACATACTTGATCAAAATATCTTATTTAATTCATTTCAGTTTAGAAAAGTGATCCGGTATTGTCAAAACTAACTTTAAAGAAAATCTTTGGTGTAACAATGATATTGAGAATATGAAAAGATCAGCACTACAAAGAGTCCATTGAACCTAAGGTTTGAATATCAAAGCTATTAAGCTATCTATTGTTTCTAGTTTTAAGAAGAAAATAAATATTGAAAAGATAACGACAAACCCCCATGATCTCCATAGTGAAACAAGGCGTTGGACAAGACCTATATCACCATTGGAAGAAAGAACTAGCAAAGTTTGCAATACTAACAAGGTAGGAAATGAAAAAAACATTTTTTTCTTGGATTGCACAACCTACATAGAGATTAGATCCTATTTTTAAAGAATTTGTAATATCACTAATTTTTATAACATATCAATCCATGAAAGCCAAAATGAGCATGCTAATCTTATTTTTAAGCTATTTGAAATTGGAAGCAACATAATAAATAATAATAATTAACTTTTCCTTATTATGGTCAAACAAATCATTGTTGGTCTTAATTGAGGTAATGTTATCACCATTAACATATTTATTATCTTCAATGTTGGGGTCAAAGTCCTATGTTTATCAACATTGTTATGTTTGGTGAATCTAAGGTAGGTTGCTAAAGAGTATGATGCTCAAGATGGAGAATAAAATCATATCCTAATAATTAACCAAGAAAATTATGAAATAATGAGGAGTGCATTTTTTCCAAAGACATGAATTGAATCTAAATACGGTTGTAGACTTATGTAAGGTCTACCAAGATAATCTCTATCAAATCCAATTCCTACATGCTCTTAGTGAGATAGTTTCTCTATTCTTAGTGGGTTGACATGTCATGATATATTTTTAATAACTAGAGGAATTTGGATTAAAATTTCCATTTATATCTCATCCTCATTGCTCAAATCACTCCTCAATGACCACAAGTTGCAAAGGGACATCAAGTTTATTTTCTCACCCAACACATTTCTAACAAAATTCACACTTTCTAGTATAGGAATGTGCATCTCTAAATGATGTAGGCCAATAATGGCCAAGATTCAATATTTTGTGAGTTCTAGTCTCAACAACAAAATGACCTTTTAGAGGTTCGTCTTGTAGCTCTACCGGGAATTTTTTAGAATTGGAGTTTTCAAGGCATCTAAACAACACTCAATCATAAATATTCCTGAACAAGATGTCATTTATGAATTGGTATTCATGTGACTAAGAGAATCTCCATGTCAAATATATTTTCTCAACTCACTATACCAAGATTTTATGCCAGGAAGAATGTAAAGAACATCTTGGCTGTATAGTGATATTTCATTGTCCTAACATTTTTTATATTCATAAGTGAAATTGAAGGAAGTGGAAAATTTCATGATAATGCAAAAAAAATTCAATTCTCTCTTCACCTTTCTTAAACAACCTCCTATCATGAAAAGACAACATTAAACTAGAAATAACACTATTTAAGATCATTGGGGATGAAGTGCAGGAGTTAATATATGCATGTAAAACCACCACTAAACAAATCTACAGAACAAGCAAGCTTCATTAGTGCTACTTCATCCCTGAATCTTTACTTGATTGATCTTGTTTGGTATATCTCTCTTTTCAAGCATTGGTCAGGCCTAATAAGTTCACTATCTAATCTAGAATTAGATATTTTACGTTTGATGAACATTTTAATTTAATAATGTAAATTACAATAATATTCAAGTAAAATAATGGGTAATAAGATCTCACCTGAGGAAACATGGAGAACACCAAAACAAAGTATATAATACCATCGATCACAACAGAACACCAATTTTTCTTCTAAAACTTGAAAATGTGACCCAAGGCTATTTGTAACAAGTTCCAAGGGATGAGTGTAATAGCCATAGAAAAATTTCAACACTACAACTATACACTAGAAGAAATTTTATAAGTCATGGCATACATGCTATGACAATAATGCATCAAAGAAATAACTGTGAGAAATGAATAATTCCTTACCTTGTTATAAGAGGATTGGAAAGTAGGATAAGATGCTTTAGTTTCATAACAAGCCCCAATAAATCACCCCAATACTGGTCATGAATCCAATTTGGTTCATGTGTTATTACTATTATGCAGTCAACTTTCCCAACCTGCAATACCCAGTGATAAATTTGATCAACCCAAACAAAAATAGAGGAAAAAAATGCATTCTTATCCTTATATTCTAGAGACCAAAACTCATATATATGAGATGATACTGCATGTATGGGTGTGCATACAAGAGGAATATGAAGCCTGAAAAGTTAGTTAAAATTATGAATTTATTATCTATAAAGACAGTATATATTTTTCTTAAAACCTCTTCTTATCCTCATTACTCATTTCCAAGGCAAGATATATTAAGCTTCTTCCTTTCTCATAAAATATGCATTATATTTCATGGCTACATTCGTGATTTCTATTACTTTATCTTAAGTAATACATATTCATGATGCAACTTTATTGGTATCTTCTCTTAAATCCCTACACTATTAGGTATGCTCCTTTCAAAATGGATGAAGTGATGGAAGCCAGTCACAACTTGTAAACATTTGAACACATCATTACACAGGTGCTTTCTCTTTTGTTCAAGGTTTCTTTGAGCTAGAAGTACGTTTGCACATGTTACTATACCATATTACCATGTTTCATGTACTGTATGGGTGTGGCTACTAAGCATTGTTGAAAAAATCAACACAAGCAAAAAATCGACAAAAACAACAAAATTGTGACAAGCATTAAAAAGTACAAAATAAATTCATTTTTCTTATTTTTTCTAAATATAAACCAAGAGCAACATCAAATAAGCACATTAACACATAAATATGGGAAAATACAACAAGATGTATGATCTAGTGGATGTTAAGCATAAATGATACATTAAAAATAATATTGATTCTTGAAAGTTGTCCACGCAAGACTATTAAATACAAAATTACAACAAATATTTAATAAATGTATTACATCAATGTTACCCCTTGAAAATGCATGCTCGTTTTGCATCTTTGGAGGCATTCTTTTCAGAAACAATGTGCCAAGAGATGTGGACTTTGGGGGTTTGGTATGAGTCATAAGCATTGTATGGGAAATATTCTTTTAGCATCATCTTGTTTTTCATGCATAGGAGTGATAGTGATGGAGATTCATGTGTTATCATTCTTTCACTTTTTTTGTTTAGTTCATATGTTTGGAGGCACAAATGCAAATGTTGTAGCATCTCACCTATGGGGAACTTTTCTTCATATTTTTATGCATATTTCTCCATTGAGGATACCTTTCACAATCCTAAGGAATATTTGCATCTTTGGAGACGTGACTCATCATCATCTTGTCAACATTAATGAAATGTTTTACAAGAAATGTTTGGGGTTTATAGTAGTACATCATACCTTGGAGGTTGGAGGTAGATTGTTATCCTCTAGATTCCACCATGGCAATTAGTATCATATATGATGATCACAAGATTCCCAAATTGCACCAAACTGGCCTCCACTTCATTGTAGCCCCTTTGTCGCTTGATCCTTAGAAGAATAAAATCAAATGGATGCTCTTGTGCATTGTTTGTTTCATGATCTAAAACATGTTTCTAACTGTCAGTACACCTATGTGGATTCTAGAATGTAACATTTTATTTGTGAGACACAATGCATTCCGAGGAATGCTAAAAAATACATCTTCCTAATTGACATCGGGACTAAACCTCTACTCCAGATTTAGCTTATCAAGGATGAAATACTTTTGCTCGTTATGGGTCTGAATATAGCATATGATAAAATGTTGGCAAACAACACAATAGCACTATGGAAACTATGACAAGTTTCCATTGGGACAAATTGTAAATGTTTTCAAACTAGATCATATGATAGGTTATAATGATATCGCGGAATCTTGATGTTGTTATAGATGTCTAATTGCAAAAGGCGTTACACTCCATTAGAAATTTGTTTTTCTGTCTTCTTTATAGACCCTAGGTGTGCTAAATCCAGTCTCCATGTCATGGATGACTTCTTTCTATGGGTGCATCGGTATCTTTGAGAATGAGAAATGTAGTTGGTTTTTGAAACTTTGAAGGCATGATTCCTTCAACCTGTTCAAAAAAATTTTCTAGTATGGAAAACTTTGGGCATCATAATCATGTAATCTCTAGTATGGGAAAACTTATCTAGTTTTGGAAAGACTATATATTGTAGAGGGTAGGTTTTATCGTTGATAAATGGACCTATTGCCGAAAAGATCACTAAGGCGAAGACCTTGAGCATGGTGAGATGCTTTGTTTGGAGGACTTGGAGCTTGATGTGATGTCATGATTGATGGAGTTTGGAGAGACGCCTTTCTTGGGAACGTGATGTGATGATGTACTTCGATGTTCACTTCTATGATACGGATGATGAAGCGACCAACTTTGGTTGGAATTGACTTCTTACATCTAGGGGGGTTTATTGGGCTGAAATTTCCTTCTTATTGTTTTGAAAGACAAGCATTTCGGTTGGTGAACCTAGGAGTGGTTATTTAATGGTGAAACCCTTGTGTGCTTGAGATGAGCACTTGCATGTGTGAAGGATTTGATGGGTTGAAACCTAGCTGATCTTGTGATCAAAATATTGTGGTCTCACTTATGATAGGTACTGAAGAGATCCTCTTTGTTTCGAGAATAATTTAATATTCTCTATTGAACAGGGCTAACCACGTGAAGGTGGAAGCTCTTATGGCCCCTCCCCCCCTCACATCACTCTCAATTCCCCATACCCAATGCATCTACTTGAAAAACAAAATTATGTGAAAACATGCGGATTTCATCATAAAGAAACATTTACCATTCATTCAATAAAAGGTAACATTCATTAAACCAGTCATTCATTTAGTAGGAAAAGAATTATGCATGACATTATATTATCAAAAAAAGTACACAGTGTTTCTTCATTCACTTCTTCATAGGTTTTTTTCTCTTGACAAAATCAACAAGAAACTCATCTTATGGAACTTGTTGTTCATTTCTTGGGGCTTCATCAACTTGTCATGTTGTCTACCTAGTAGAGTACTCGTGACGTGGATGTTGCGGCAACGGGTCCCGATTTGTTGCAGTAATGTGAAAATATTACATTGATATCTTCTAATATTATAATGACAAGTATTTCATTTAAAAAAACATTACAAAGGTGTTTTTTTAACCTGTTGTGGCCACATCATGTACTTCATATTCCTGTCTAGGCTCATCATGTACAATGTGACCCTCTACATGCTCTGAAGTTGAAACATGGAAAAGTAGAATTAATATTCACCATCTGCAATGCAATATTTAAAATTGTAGTATATGAATAAATTCATTACCAGGATTCGAAGCATGATCTTTGATTGGTTTTTCTCCATACTCAACATTAAGTGGATTGTTGCTTTCCTGCTCAAAATAGAGTGAATATTTTATGGAAAATATTTATAACGAATAGATTGCACAAGTAATAAATATTCATTAAACTATATTGATTTTATATACCTATGCGCAAGATGGATCACTAGAAGACTGTGTTTTCCCAGACAAGATTTTTTCGACCTTCAACAACAACTCCAAAGTCATGCTAGAAGCCAAGCTTTAAGTCTTCCTTAGTGGGAACTTCCTTGAATCGGCCGACCTGCATATTTGCATAACGTCATGAATTTACCTTTTGCAGTGCAATAAAACGAAAATAATTTGCAATTTATTATTTGGATGCAATATTGGTTTTTTGATACTTACAATTAGTGCCGCCAAATTCGAATAACCACTAGGCCCAAGCTTATGCTGACCAATTTTTTCTTGTCTTGCCTTTGTGGCCTTTGATGTGTCTGACAACCTATGAAAGTGTTGAAATACGTTAGATGTTTCAAATTTGATCTAAAAATTAATAATAATAAGGTTTAGAATTACATTGTGGAAAGTATTGCATACCTTCATGTGCCCTGTGGTAGCTTTCATTCTTTTCTCATAGCCCTCTCCTTTCCATCTTCCACTAGGGATTTCCACTCTCTTCTTGGAATCATTGGAGGGTGCTCATACCTAGGGTTCCTTTCTAGATGAACCCAATATTGGTCCCTCACAATCTTCATATGTTGTCCATCCTTCTTAAGGACCTCGGCTTGATTAAAGGTCTCGTTTCCGAACAGGCCAACCAAGCAATTAGTGAGCTCATATTTTAAATTTTTACTTTGTTTATCCCATATTGTGTGGATGGTGGGCCCAAATATCTCGAATGAAAAATCATTTAGATGTTTATAAAAAACACAATTTCCTGCAAAATGATGATGCCATCATTAGTTGAAAAACAATGTTTTATCATTATATTGCAATCAAATTATAAACACTAACTTGAACAATGTATAAATACCTGGGATCTTCTCTATCTTTATTGGAACGATCTCTTCGTCCACCAAAAATTTGGTCTATAGTGTACCCATGCTAGTGACACGAGAAGATCCAGGAAATTCTACTTCAGCAATATCAATACTAGCATTCTCTGCATCGACCCCTTCTTCTGCATGATCTGGCGTGCACCGGTCACTAGCGGGTGCACTCACATCTGGACAGGGGGGTGTCATGGAACATGTTGCTGAATGTTCAGTCGATAACAATGTCCCATGAGATGCACATGGAGTCATTTTCTCATGCGATGACTCTCCACGAACTTCAATAGTGCCAACACCACCTTGACCACTAGTGTGTGGGCACAAAAAATCCTGTAAATACAAACCATATTTTATTTCACCATCATATACAAGTAAAAATTATAAAATAATAAATGAATTTATATTCTGATTCAAGATTCCGCAACTTACTTTCACGGCCTGAGATCTATTTACCAAAACACCGACCTTTGCTCTAATCTCATTTGTCTACGGCTGAATGAAAAACAAATGAAGGATATCCTCATGAATTTTTTTTAAGGTATTATCTATAATCTTAATTGGGTATAGAAAAGATCCAATGTCAGAATCGCACATCATATCATCCACATAAAAATCTATTGATTTCTCTAATGATGGATCATATGTCGAATCAGTAGTCTGCAACAAAATATATAAAACATTACTGGTGTGAAAGCAATAGAGTGAGGAAAAAAATATATTCAAAAAAACATATGGATCATGATAGATTCCTAAAATTACAATTAGGTATACCTAATGCCTTGAAGTCGGTGTCGTCTGATCCACAGCTGGGGACTTGCCCCAATCATCCCCCTGCCAAAAAAATGTAGAAAACATTATCATAATGAAACCAATATACACACGAAAAAGACATAACAAAAAAAATATGATGCTCCATATTATATTTGTACAATTCCAATGAATTATACATGTTGCCTCGAGGATCATTTACTCATATGATCAATGGTCGGGGACTTTCCCCGATCTACTGCTAGGGAGGTGCCTCGATCAACACCCTGCAAAAAAAACATAGAAAAATTATCTAAATGAATCCAGAATACTCGCGAAAAAACATAATAAGAAAACATATTGATGTATTTAAATTGTACAATTACAATCAGGTATACATGTTGCCCCGAGGTTATTGTCGTTTGATCAACAGCAGGGTGGTTTCCCTGATAAACACTTTGCAACAAATATATAGGTAACATTATCTAAACGAATTGAATATACTCATGAAAGAACACAACAACAAAAAACTTTTTGTTCATATTAAATTTGTACTATTACATTGATGTATACCTACTGCCTCGAGACTGGTCTGGTCTCATATACTACTAGGGAAGTGCCTCGAACAACACCCAGCAACAAAAACATAGAAACAAATATCTAAACAAAACCAAAATACTCACGGAAAAAAACATAATAAGAAAACATATTGATGTATTTAAATTGTACAATTACAATCAGGTATACCTATTGCCCCGAGGCTGTTGTCATCTGATCAACAGCTGGGTGGTTTCCCTGATCAACACTCTGCAACAAATATACAAATAACATTATCTAAATGAAATGAATATACTCATGAAAAAACACAACAAAAAAAACTATTTTTTCATATTATATTTGTACAATTACAAAGATGTATACCTGCTGCCTCGAGGATGTTGTACTCCTCTGACCAGTTGTTGGGGAGATGCCCCAATCACTACCTTGTGATGTAAATATAGAAAATTTTAACGAAATTATAACAATAGACTAATAAAAAATCCTTAAGATGTTAAATTCATTAATAAAAGTGTTAACACCCATATATTTTTCTGTAATATGCAATTGAATGGAAAGAATGGAGGGTCAAATGTACCTGGTAGTAAAACTGAGACATCCTCCATGCTCCAGGACTAAATGATCTAAGGAGAACCTAAGGTACGAAGAATGAGAAGATGTTGGAATATAGGCTAAAATAAAACATGAAACATATTTTATACCCTATGGTCCGTCGGTCAAATCAGGGGGAGCTAAGCGTCACGCCAATCTACGTCGTAGATTTGGCGCAGGGATTAGATCCACGGCCCTACATGGGATACCGCACAGACAAGTGCAAGGGAGATAAGGAAAGGACGGATGCGATGATCCATCTCCACCAGACAAGTGTCAACCGCAGACGATGTCACAAGGAGACAAACCAAAAGGCGATATGTAAAAGCAGACGCATGCGATGGCATGAGTTGGTAAAAATATCCACGGCTCGAAAGGCTGTCGGAATATACATCAACGACCCTCATAGAAAAAGCAGCGCACTAGGTAAGAAAAGGGTGGATGTGATGACATTTTCCCGCCTGCCAGGTGTCAGCTCCAGAGTCCGTCGCACGAAGAAGGAAAATCATAGTAGGGACCACCCGCGGACTTGCGAGGTCGTCTTATGGGGAAGTGTGGATAAGAGGGATGGCGTAGATGGAAAGTTATGCCAGATCCAACGGTAAAGAAGAAGCGAAGGTCAAATCAAGAGATAAAGAGGCAATAGATCCGATGAAGGAAAGCTAGCATGTGATAGATCAGCGGTTGAAACTAACCGACAGCTTACCAAGAGAACCGACGTTACAGAGATATAGTTATGTATGTGAAAACACCTTTCAAAGTTTTCATTTTTACCCTTTCTAAAGCCTGTCTGAGTGGAGGACGTTCTTTCCAGGGAATGATGCTCTAGCCCAGGTGCAGGAGTTTGATGGTTGGTCACCGGGCAGTTGGATTGAGGCGTGGAATTTTTGCAGTCATGCCCAAACAAGGAGCTCCCCGGAGGCCCTGTATCAGTTTCAGTCCGGGCTATGATGGCTTGCGGAGAAGCTATTTTTCAAGACCTCGACAATGTGGGCCTGGAGGTCATCTCAGGAATAGCAGTGGTTGCCTTGTTCCGCCAAAGTCCGTCCAGAGGTCATTGGACCTTTGTAATTCCCCGCCATGGTTCTGACCTGGGAATTAGGGATAATTCCCACGACTTCTCGAATGTCCAAAGTAGCGGTTGGTCTGTCCGAAGGCATATGTGGGTCAAGATTAAACCCCGATATGGGAGAAGTTCTGACCAAAGTTATCCTTCCACAGGTAACATTTTCCCCTGGTACTAATAGTTTCTAGCCCAGTTTCCATACAAAGGGGAAGGATTGAAGCAAGTAGGTAGAGAAGACATCGGTCCCAGCCATACTAGGGCAAGGGCTGTAGTTTTCTGGAGGTTATGAGCATCCCAAAGGTGCTGGATGCTTATGACCGAGGAAGTTGGAAAACGTGTGGAGGCTCCGAAAAGTCTGTAAA
Organism: Larix kaempferi; assembly: GCA_027924585.1. NCBI lineage: Eukaryota > Viridiplantae > Streptophyta > Pinopsida > Pinales > Pinaceae > Larix > Larix kaempferi. The sequence goes on along the minus strand of BSBM01001174.1, from coordinate 932,122 downwards.
GGAGGTGTAAAAAGGAAAATTCCCTTGCGTGGATTAGAGGTTGGTTCGAAAGGTAATGGAGGTAATGTGATCCATGTCTTTCGGAATGTGTGGGAAAGCATGAGATTAAGTATTGTCACACAAGAGAAGTCAGAAGGACGGACCTGCAAAAGCTGAGTGATATCCTAGAGGATTACCGGTGTGATGGAAGGCACTTTTTTGCATCATCATTGGCTACATCGTCTATCTGGGACAACATCACAGGGCATGTGGAGGGTTAGTTCAGACCCTAAAGCGTTTTGGTTATCTGATTGCAGAATCTGATAGAGCTATCATGACGATCACAACCACTTGCAGTTGTCGTCATTGTTAGAATAGTAATCCATACTTAGTACCATAGTCCATAACCATAGTCAATTTTTATTGCTCATGTGCTTCATTACACCATAGTTTGGACTAGGTGACTTTAGTTGGTCAAATACCCACATTTGAGAGTGTTCACACCCACTTCCAAGCAAACCAGTTCACCCAACCTCCTATTTTGTCCACAAGTGCACCCTCATTAAATGCTGGAGTGCTCTCTCTCCTTGATTTGGGGAATTGCTGTTGACTAGGAGCGCTAGGGTGGATTTTGCCCAATTTTGGCTAGATTTGGAGCATTTAATGCTCCCTTGGTCCTCCCAAACACCTCTACTTGCTCACCCACGCCTGCCTTGGCCTCATTTATGACCCAGCATGCTTCGAACACCTTTACACCTAAATTCATGACTGTTTGGGATGATTAGGACTGAGTTGGACCCACCTAGGGGGGATTAAGGCCAATTTCGCAATTTTGACTTGTACACTCATATTGAGCTATCTAATGCTCTCGAATTTCTCATGGATGTAATAAAAACATGTTCTTAACATTTTCACATGTTATAAAGTCAGTTAATGCAAAGATTAAGCTCACATTGTGTGTAAAATTGTCTCCTTTTTCAAGCTTTTTCACTGGTTTTGCAAATAATTTAATTTTGTGAGGTTCTCCATAGCTCCTAGATCATACTGTGATCAAAATACTCACATGGTATCAGATCCATTGTGGATTTAGTGATTTGCAGGTCAATATTGAGCATTGAACTACATTCTAGAGAGGATTTCCAGATAAAAATTGAGTGTTTTTTGCAGGTGTTTCAATATTTTTCTCACCATTAACACAGCAGTAATGGAAGAAAACCAAATGTTGCTCACACCCTTCAATTTATTTGATTGGAAGGCTGAAATAGTTATCAAACTGAGATCTAAGGGTCTCTATAGAGTAACCATGGGCACAGAAGTGGAGCCAAACTCTACTGTGGAGAAAGCAAAGTACTACAATCGACTTGATGAAGCTTATGGATTGCTATGCCTGAGCATTTAGAGGGAACTCTTGTTTCATACAGACAGTTTGACAACCCCCAATGAAGTATGGGTGAAGCTAGAATCACTCTTTGGGAAAACTGATGAACTGAGAGGCCACCAGCTTGAAAATGAGCTCATTAGCTTGAGCCCAGCGCATTTTGAAACCATCTAGGAGTTCTTCACTAAGTTCAAGTCACTAGTGCTTCAACTGCAACAATGTGGAATTGTTAAGGAGGAATAACTGATTCTGTCCATCCTTTCGAAGCTAGGCCCAAAATTTTCTGTATTTGTTAGCACATTTCACTCAGCCAAGATGACCCTTCGAAATTGGCAAATGCCATCACTAGCTACCTTCATGGAGTGTCTCACTCAGGAGCAGGACAAACTAGTTCAGATGGGAACCATAAAATCAAAGGACCGAGCACTGGAAATGGGTGTTTCAAATGCCAACAAAGGCAAGCAGAAAGCCAAGAATTTGAAGCAGCAAGAGAAGAGGAAGTTTGAAAAGACCAAGTCTGCAGATCGAGGTTCGAATCTATCAAAGGAGAAGGACAAGAAGGGAAAGGAAAATACCAAATGCACCTATTTTCATAAGGGATGGAATCCAGAGATCTCATGCATGAAGAAAACCATTGACTCAATGGTGCAGCTACTGGAGAAGAACAACATCCCAGTCCCTGAGGGCGCAAGGAAGAAAGAGAGCACCTCAAATCCTGACAATAAGGAGAAATGTCATGCTTTGGTAGCAGGTATTTTGAATCCCTCATCCTTTATCATTGATTCAGGAGCTTCCAGACATATGGTTTCATCTAGAGAGCTCTTCTCTTCTATGCATTCGAATGGTGGCCCAACAGTTCGAATGGGAGATGATTCATAAATCCAGACCAAGGGGATTGGTAGGATTGACATGGAGCATGGCTATTTCAGTGATGTGCTCTATGTACCTTCATTGGCTGCAAATTTGCTATCAGTTTATCAAATGACCCATACAGGAGAAGCCAAGAGAGTAACATTTACTCCATATTTGGTAGAAATCTCAGAAATTTCTTCAAATCAAGTTGTGGCAGTGGGGTATGCTGATCATGAAGACAGAATATACAAATTCTCCAATTTCATTCCAAATTCTAGTGACCATGCTCTTGTCTCTCATGCCAACGAGACCTCCAAGTTGTGGCATGAAATATTTGGCCACATGAACTACAAATATCTCTAGACATTGCACAAGGACGAGATGGTGGAAGGGCTTCCAGAAATCAAATCTTCAAATGGTGCATGCATTGGTTGTGTAGTTGGAAAGCATCCTGAGCACAGCTATGAGAAGGGAATGGCAAGGAGAGCCACTCAACCACTTGTATTGGTACATTCATACCTCATTGGTCCTCTTCCCACTCCATCATATGGTGGATCAAGGTATGTACTCACATTCATAGATGACTACGCTCGATTTTGCTGGGTTTACTTCCTTAAATTGAAATCAGAAGTGTTTGAGAAATTTAAGATTTGGAAGGCCTTAGTGGAAAATCATAGTGGTCATAAGATAAAGATCCTTAGGACTGATAATGGAAAGGAGTATGTGAACAATAACATTCAACATCTTTGTGAGGAATGTGGAATCCAAATGCAACATTCAATCCCCTACACACCTCAACAAAATGGTGTGGCAGAGAGGAAAAATAGATCTCTCAAAGAGATGGCCACTTGCATGATTGAAGTTAGGGATCTAAGCCCTAAGCTATAGGATGAAGCCATCAATTGTGCTGCTCATATTCAGAATAGATCCTTTCACAAATAAGTCAAAGGAAAAACCCCCTATGAGGCATGGTTTGGCCAAAAACCAAATGTGTCAAATTTCAGAATTTTTGGGTCTAGAGCATGGGCTCGAATTCCATCAAAAAAGAGGAAGGATTTGGAGCCACAGAGCAGAGAATGTATCATGGTTGGATATGGTGAATACACAAAGGGCTACAAGCTCTTTAACACATCCACACTCAAAACTTTCATTGAGAGAAGTGTGCAATTCGAAGAAGAACCAATTCCCGATTTTGAGCTTGCACCGGGGGAAAGCTCTTCTCCTCCACACCTTAATGAAATTAGTGATGATTCCACTTCTAATTTTTCTGATATTGATGAAGATGAAATGGCTGAAGATGACATTTCTGTACATGAGTCACCATCAAGGCCTAAGTGGGCTGAAAAAATCATACAAGCTGCAGGTGAATTGGCAGGCAATCCCCAAGAGCCTAGGAAGACTAGATCTCAAACAATCAATGCTTCTTTTGCAAATGAAAATGAACTTGCTGATCACTATTATATGATGATTGGATCTGATCCAACATCATATCAGGAATCTCATCATGATCCAAGGTGGAGAACAGCAATGCAAGAAGAATTCCAATCTCTCCAAGAGAACAAAACATGGGATTTGTTGCCTCTTCCTCCCAAGAGGAAACTTGTGCAATGTAAGTGGATTTTTCGAACCAAACCTGTTGCTGATGGTTCTGAAATGAAGTACAAGGATAGGTTAGTGGCTAAGGGCTACTCACAGATCCATGGTGTGGATTATACAGAGACCTTTGCACCGGTTGCAAAGATGGACTCAATTAGACTAGCTCTAGCCATGGCAGCTAGTAAGGGTTGGGAAGTTCACCATATGGATGTTAAAAGTGCATTCTTACATGGTGAGCTACAGGAAGAGATATATATGTAGAAACCTGAAGTATTCCAAGAGTATCCCACACTTGTTTGCAGGTTGAAGAAGTCACTCTATGGACTCAAGCAAGCCCCCAGGGCTTGGTATGCCAAAATGGATGCTTTTTTGCTCTCAATTGGTTTCTGTCGATGCAAGTCTGATCCAAATGTTTATTTGCAGCAATGTGATGATAATTTGTAGTTAATTGTACTATATTTTGATGATCTTTTAATTACAGGGAGCTGCAACAAACAAATTGGTTCAATTAAAGCTTCTTTGCACAGTGAATTTGCCATGAGTGACCTAGGATTGCTAAGGCAATTTTTGGGTTTGGAAATTGAGCAATCTGAGAGAGGTATATTGCTAATTCAACCTAAGTATGCTTCAAACCTGTTATTGAAGTTTAAAATGTCTGAATGTAAGGCAGCCAAGTGCCCATTCCTTTCAGGAATAAAACTAGGTGAATTTGAAGGCTCTCCATTGGTGGATTGCACACTCTACAGGCAGCTAGTTGGAAGCTTGTTGTACCTTACACATACAAGACTTGATTTGTCTTCTGCTGTAAGTTCTGTAGAAAGATATATGCAGCAGCCACATGAGATCCATTGGAAGGCAGCCAAAAGGATCCTTCAATATGTCCAAGGAACAAAGAGCTTTGGGGTACACTATGCAGTTGGTTCTTCACTACAACTAGCCGGATTTTCTGATTCCGATTGGGCTGGAGATCCCATTGATAGAAAGTCCACTTCAGGTTTTGTTTTTATGTTTGCTGAAGGTCCCATTTGCTGGTCAAGTAAGAAACAACACACTATTTCACTTTCATCAGCAGAGGCCGAGTACAGGGCAGCAGTGAACGCAGCCACACAGTGTGTTTGGTTGCAAGGCATTCTTCTGGAGTTTGGTGTTGCTATTGATTCTCCAACCAACATTTGGGTGGATAATCAAAGTGCCATCAAGATATCTACTGATCCAGTACAGAGGCAAAGAACAAAGCACATTGAAATCCATATGCACTACATTCGGGGCTTGGTGCATGACAGGGTGATTTCCTTGCAGTATTTCCCATCCACCGAGCAAACTGCAAATATTTTCACCAAGTGTTTTACTAAGAATACCTTCACTCACTTAAGAGCTTTTCTTGGAGTGAGTGATGGATGGTGATTGCTTCAATTTAATTGCAGGTTCAGCCCCATGTCCATTTTAGAGGGAATTTTTTATCCCATGTGGTTTTACTTCTTGTCCTCGGTTTATATGGACAAATAAAAATTCTCTTTGTAATGAGGTGACTTGAGCCTTTGTTGCCAAGGCCTCCCACTTATTTTCATGAGTTGTACTAAGTTCTGGTTAAGGGGGGGTGTTAGAACAGTAATCCATACTTAGTACCATAGTCCATAACCATAGTCAATTTTTATTGCTCATGTGCTTCATTACACCATAGTTTGGACTAGGTGACTTTAGTTGGTCAAATACCCACATTTGAAAGTGTTCACACCCACTTCCTAGCAAACTAGTTCACCCAACCTCCTGTTTTTTCCACAAGTGTGCCCTCATTAAATGTTGGATCTATCTCTCTCCTTGATTTGGGGAATTGCTGTTGACTAGGAGCGCTAGGGTGGATTTTGCCCAATTTTGGCTAGATTTGGAGCATTTATTGCTCCCTTGGTCCTCCCAAACACCTCTACTTGCTCACCCATGCCTTCCTTGGCCTCATTTATGACCCAGCATGCTTCAGCCACCTTCACACCTGAATTCGTGACTGTTTGGGATGATTAGGACTGAGTTGGACCCACCTAGGGGGGATTGAGGCCAATTTGGCAATTTTGACTTGTACACTCATCTTGAGCTATCTAATGCTCTCGAATTTCTCATGGATGCAATAAAAACATGTTCTTAACATTTTCACATGTTAGACAATCAGTTAATGCAAAGATTAAGCTCACATTGTGTGTAAAATTGTCTCCTTTTTCAAGCTTTTTCACTAGTTTTGCAAATAATTCAATTTTGTGAGGTTCTCCATAGCTCCTAGATCTTACTGTGATCAAAATACTCACATTCATAATCACAGCAATTATGGATAGTATTTTCATGTCTTTTATCTGAAGTTGATATAACATAAAGATGGTGCACCTGGCGGTTCAACCATCTTATCTGTTACTATTGGCCCATGGAGAGAAGACGAAAAGGTGAAGTGGTATTCATGCCAAAGCAAGTGTGGGATGAGATGGAGGAAATTTCTACCTTTCCACCTCTTATGATACTTTGCCTCATAGAATCCAGTTATGCCAGCAAGGACAAGAATCCTGATAAACAACAAGTGTCCAAAGGAAAGCGGCAAAGAACGAAGAAGGAGAACCCTGAAATCGAGTGAAGTGGGAAGCCGGGTGCAGAAATAGTTCACGATTTTGTACTCTCCACTAAGAAAAAGACACCTATCATACCTGACAATGCATCACAGACTGACAGCTCATTGAAAGTGGAAGACTTCTTTGATTCGCAAGGGCACTTGCAAAACCTGGGTTAGGATAGTCCTCTGTCTATGATATTCCGTTCATTGTCTTAGTCATTAGGTTAGAGATGTGACACCTATTTAATTTTTCCTAATTTTTAGGGGTGAAAGGTTAGTTGAGCAAGAAGGCTCTAGGCATATATATATGCAATGTAATAGAATGAAAAAAGGGTTGAAAATTTTATGTTGAAAGCTTTTGGTAATTTGAGAATTAGTCTATAAGACATTTTTGAGCTGTTTTAATAAAGTTTGCAGAGCTGAAGCCTACGTTTTGACAGGGATTCCTGTGTAATTGGTCTGGTAGTATGTATTTTCTCTTTTCCCATGTGAAATTGTATCTTCTCTCTTTCGTAACTCCATTTTTTTGTTATTTCCTTCATGCTTGGAAACAAGGTAATGATTAAGTGGAATTCATAGAGATTATGCTCTGCTTAGTTTTTTCCAATTATTTCACCAACATATTCTGCTAAAGTTTATGTAGGATTCATCTTGGTATTCCTTACATTGATGGACTGTTTCTTTTCTCTTCTATCCCATAAAATAAAAATCTCTTTGACTACCAGCTGCTTGCTACCTTGCCCCTGTAAATGCGTTTGCATAATCTTTGTGAATGATGTTTCATAGTTTGTAAAAGGTGACTCCATTTGCCCAAACTAAATCCCATACGTTTTCAACCAAACTACGCATGAATCATTTTATTTCCAAAAGAGAAAGTTGATCTTCTGTATAATTGTTGTAATTGAATATCTTGGCCGTGAATGCTGGTGTTTCTTTTTCATTATTGACAATCTTGATTATTCCAGTCTTTTCATGAGATTTTAGAGAGAGCCCTCTTTGTCTGTGTTGGGTCAGTAGCACAGGCCAAATATTGATTAGTGGTTACCCAGAATTACCCTCTTTCATCCTTGGGGGTCAATTTCGGTATTAACAAAAAGGTTTGGTAAATTGTTAGATGTACCACTCCCATAGTAACCGTGTTTGTATCTATTCGATTCAAATTATAATCAATAAGAAAATATTCCCCTGCATCTATTGATTTAATGGCACAGACAAAAACACAGTTTCCTTCACGCCCCTCAAATATGCAGTTGGGTTGCTTAATTGTAGACCCTGGTTGTGTACTATTTATAAACCCTGCAATATTCCTTGTAGCTTTTGGCCTTTCGTCAATGTACAATGTTGCTCCTTTATTTTGATCCTTGTCTTTCAGCTATAAATAATTTGTTGGCAATCCATATATGTGCATACTTCGTGTATATTGGACCAGTCGCATCCAATATTTGTAGTTGTAATAGGGTCCAACATACTCTCTCAATTATGTACATCTGTCATAACTGACCTTTATGCCATCCATACAAAACAACCCCAAACCATGTAATGACGATGGTGCAATTCGATATATCCTCTCATTCACATAAAAATCAGTGTTTAGTTGAGGAAGAACCTTGGGTACCCATTGTTTCACTAGATGTTTGTACCTCAAGGGCACCTCAATGTCGCCTATTGTCTCATCATCATAGGAACATGACCCCCCTTCAGCGAGAAAAAATTCCATGCGTTTATGGAATTTTCTTATGATATTTTGACATCTAGTTGATATAAATCTTGTATACCTACTAGATGTATCACTTTCCTCTAGTCTTACTAAAATCCCCTCGCTCAAGGAAGACAGATCTGACAAATACCTGTTTGATTCTACCTGCACCATGGGAAAAAAGTTCAAATGGGACCTTGTTGGGTATGCATAATTCACATTAGAAAATTACAAGGAATTAAGGCATGCATTTTCCACTATAATCATACATAGTTACCATGCCTCCCCCAAGCTTGAAAATGCATTTGTTGATTATTAAGGGATTTTTCCTTTAATTGTCTTGCATGTTCAAAATTGGCAAAAATGGCCAAAATTAATTTTTGAATGCCTCGAGTTCGTATAAGAAGGAATCATCAAAATTTTGAGCCTATGTGTTGATACACTATGTGAGACATAGTTTGAAATCATCATGGAATATGCTTTGATATTTGGAAATAAAAAAATTAGACATAAACTAATGGAATATGCTTCGAGATTTGGATATAAAAAAGTCGAAAGGTGATCCCAATTCTAAAAGAGGAACAAGACAAAGGCACATTGCAATATCAAAGCACCATGAGGAACTTCCAGGATAGAGTGTTATAATTATGCCAAAATAAGTGGGAGGATTAAATTGCACTCAAAAGAGCAAAACATAACTCTCCATAAGGCCTAAAAATTTCTCTATACAAATCGCAATTGTATGTGGACACTATCAAAAGATGAATCTGAATTAGATTGGCCTAAGATTTAGACTCCCACTTGTTAGTTTTTCAGAATTTACTTCAATCTGATCTAGGATCTTAATTGAGAGAACAACATGTACATCATATCAATCATGGACACAATAATGCAAGCACACAAGAGACACAGAGTTTCATCGGGGAAAACCAAGAAGGTGAAAAACCCTGCAACTTCCTCAGAAATAGATAGAGTAATGATACAACCCAAGCATAAGAGATAGTCTTCTCCTAGCAGCAACTTCTCCTCCTCCACAAGTGTGCCACTCTCCAATGAGAGTATGAGTGAGAAAGTGAATGATCAAATAGAGTGCCTCCTGCACTCTATTTATACTTGACTTGACTTGCCTAATAACATTTACTAGGTCGGCCTTAACTTAACCACATAACATAATGCTGATAGGGCCGACCCCCAATAGGGTGGTCTAATAACCCTTTAACCCACATGACTTATACAGGGCCAACCCCATCAAGGTGGTCTAATAACACATCAAGTATAAGTTACGACACTTACAATATAAATGACGACACTTCCGTATAGAGGAATAATAACATCTCTATAGGAATACAATATACATATATGAAATACATTCCAAAGTTACATATACATCAACACTCTCTCTTAACGACAAAGGTATTTCTTGACACATATCTACTAGCACAAGTCTTCTTCTCTGGATCATCGTCATCGAATCATCGTCATCGTCACTGTTGCTACTATCTCGATCAATCTCCAATCTACTCGTCATAGGAATTTCTACAGAGCTAGTCCTTTTCATACTGGATGTAGGCCCACCACCTATAGGTCTTCATCATCACTGGCCATATTGTGGAGTCCTCAGGACTGATTACGTGCGTTAATCCAAAACCTTGAAAGAGCATCCCAGGACTGATTACGATAATATTGCTCAACCTATCGAACCTGCCAAGATATTTTACATGTGACTGCACAACCTATCCACATCCATGGAGTATCATCCTAATACTCATGATCATACTAATCATGTTATCTCAGTGAGAAATCCATCAAGTAGGTACACCTCAGGACTGATTGCACTGCCTCTGCAAAACCTGCAAGATCTCCCAGGACTGATTACACTGCCTCTGCAAAACCTGCAAGAGCATCTCAGGACTGATCATATGCCTCTGCAAAACCTGTGTACCATACTGTCACATCATCGTCTTTAGATCTTTGTCATCATCCATGGAGCACAACCCAGATGCACACACAACAATTACACTCACCAGCATGGGAGGACCAACCTACTACCATCTGTGAAAGGCTAGAATCACTTACATCAATGACCATGGGAGGACGAACCTACCAGCATGTCGAAATGTCTCAGCAATTACATCAACGACCATGGGAGGACTAACCTACCACCATGTTGGAAAAGCTCATCAATTACATCAACGACCATGGGAGGATGAACCTACCACCATGTCGAAAAAGCCCGGCAGTTACATGAACAACCTGTTAAATTTTGAGCATTAATTCACAATACTCTAGGATCTTCACTGAGAGAATAGCATATACAGTATATCAATGCATAACAATCACAATAAGCATCACAAGCATCACAAGAATCAAAAGCATGAGAGACAAGAGACACAGAGTTTCCGTGGGGAAAACCCTAAGGTGAAAAACCCCACAACTTCCTCAAAGATAGAGAGAGCAATGGCTCAACCAAAATACACTTGAGATAGTCTCCTAGAAGCATATGATCCTCCTCCTCACTAGTGCGCCACTTTCTGAGTGAGAGAGAGATGACTTTCCGAATGATCTAAATGGAGATCTCCTGATCTCTATTTATACTAACCTGTTTGCCCAGTGACCTTATGGGGCCAACTTGTCTAGCTATGTACATCCACAATATAATATATATATTTCAGGGCTGACCCCACACATGGTGGTCTAATAACCCATCGGCAAGTACACACACTTGCAACACTTGTCAATCCACATGACGACACTTCCTTATAGAGGAATAACACATCTCTAATAAGGGTACAATAAATATATATGAAATACATAGATGAAATACATTCCGAAGTTACATATACATCAACACTCCCTCTTAACTAGGAAGGTATTTCTCGACACAGATCTGCTAGACAAGTCTTCTTCTCGTGATCATCATCATCGATGCATCGTCATCATCATCGTCACTGCTGCTGCTATCTCAACCAATCTCTAACTCTACTCGTCATAGGAAGTTCTACAGAGCTAGTCCTTTTTCATATTGGATGTAGGCCCACCACCTACAAATCTTCATCATCACTGGCCATACTGTGGAAATATCAGGAATTATTATGTGCATCACAAAACCTTAAAAGATTCTCTTGACTAGCAAGAACCCTAAAGAGCATCTGAGGCCTTTTTCATCCTATCCAGATCTCCAGGACTTATTACATGTGACCCCACCACAAAACCTCGAAAGAGAATCCCAGGACTGATTACGAGCACAAGGCTCAACCTATCGGATCTCCCAGGGCACAAATTACATGTGGTCACCACAAAACCTCGAAAGAGCATCCCAGGATTGATTATGAGCACAAGGCTCAACTTATCGGATCTCCCAGGGCACAAATTACATGTGGTCATGGAAAAACCTCGAAAGAGCATCCCAGCACTGATTACGAGCACACGGCTCAACCTATCGAATCTCCTAGGGCACAAATTACATGCCATAGGACAAAACCTCGAAAGAGCATCTGCCAGATATCCCAGGGCACAAATTACATGCCATAGGCAAAACCTTGAAAGACTATCTGCAGATCTCCCAGGGCACAAATTATATGTCCTCCCAAGCAAAACCTCGAAAGAGCATTTGCCAGATATCCTAGGGTACAAATTACATGCCATAGGCAAAACCTCGAAAGACTATCTACAAATCTCCCAGGGAACAAATTACATGCTTATCTACACAACCTGTTCCACGGCCACAGAGTATCAACCTGATACTCACCATACATCATCCTGATGTACACATGATCATCCTGATCATCATCACTACAACATCCTGCTGCATGTCATCTGGAGCAACATCCTGAAGCTCGTCATCCATGATCATCCTGATCATACAATGCATCTACCTGATGCATACCAAGTATCTACCTGATACATATCATCATACATGTTCCACCTGATCACACAGTGTATCCACCTGATACAAATATAAATACATGATACATATCAACATACATGATCTACATGATCATACAATGTATCCACCTGATACATATACAGATACATGGTCCAAGCATCCAACATGATGCATATACAAAATACATACACATGATCCAACCGAAATTATCCAGCATCAACATGATGCGTACATACATATAAATGATCCAACTGATCATATACAACATCCAACATGATGCATACATACATATACATATAAATGATCCAACTGATCATATCCAACATCCAACATGATGCATACATACATATATGAATGATCCAACTGATCATACAAAGCAGAAACCAGAACATCATCCTGATGCTCATCATCCAGCACTTACATCCACAGCCATGTGAAGGATCCTCCTTCCAACATGCTTGGAATGGCTTGAGCAAATGTATCCATCACTTCTTCCTCAAAGTGTCCTCAATCTGAAGAACACCAAGCCTCTCCCTGAAGTACTCGAACTTCACCCTGGCTAGTGGCTTCGTCAGCACATCTGCAATCTGCTCGTCTGTCACATCATATAGGAGCTTCACAGCTCCTCTCTACACCATATCCCCGATGTAGTGATATTTGATCTCTATGTGTTTCGACCTGTCATGAAACACTGGGTTCTTGGATAGCTTCACACAACTCTGGTTATCACAGAAGATACCAGTAGCATCCAACGGGAGATCAAATAATTCAGACAGTAGCTTCCGTAGCCATACTGCCTCACAACTAGCTAAACAGGCTGCAACATACTCTACCTCAGCTGTACTCAGTGCTACGCAGGACTACTTCCTGCTAAACCAAGAGATCACACCTAATCCCATACTGAAGCAGCACCCAGATGTGCTCTTCCTATCTGCAGCACTGCCAGCCCAATCTGAATCAACATAACCCTACAGGTTAAACTTTTGATTCGCTTCATACTTGAGCCCATAATCCACTGTACCCTTCAGGTACCTCGGAACATGTTTTACAGCAACCAAATGAACACTTCTCGGATCCGTCAAGAACTGGCTCAATGTGTTCACCGCAAAACAAATATCTAGTCTCGTGTTCGTCAGGTACATCAAGGACCCAATCATCTAACGATACATAGAGACATCGACTGGCTCAGATGAAGCATCACATAGAAGCTTCAGATTCGATGCCATAGGTGTGGCCATGGCCTTGCAATCCATCATCTCGAATCTCTTCAGGATATCTACTGTGTACTTCCCTTGACCAAGGAAGATCCCACCTGCATTCTGCCACACCTCCATACCTAGGAAATAATGCATCATTCCCAAATCTTTCATATCGAACTCAGCAGCAAGCTTCCTCTTTGTATCACACCAAGTTCTGGGAGCTTGCTACAAGCCATATAAGGCTTTCTTCAATCTGCACACATGTGACTCCCTGTCAGGTCTTGGGACTGCATCCCAAACATCATCTTCATGATCGACGGATCATGGCATTCCATTTCTTCATCCCAGATCCTGGGAACTTCAATATCTTCAATAGATATCTTTGTTGCTGGAGCAAATGTTGTAGTTCTTCTTTTGTAGGTGAAGATATACGGTCTTTCCTACAAAACAAGTTAAATTGTATGATTAAAAACATCTCATAATTTTCAGAACAAATTCTTTACACATAAAGAAATATGTCATGTAGTCATGCAGTCATGCAATTAACTTAGCCAATTCTTCAATACAACATTTATCCATGTTCCACAACTTTCTAGATGCCTTCAAGTCTCTACCAGAACATTGTTAAGAGTTTGCACTACTCCCAACATGTCAGCAAAGAGGTTTCATTCTAGATAAGTAGCATTGGAATGTTGTACAGTGCCATAGGCCACTTACCCATCACATGCATATTAGTAGTATACTGTTCATTAATGCAATCATTCTAATATGCACAATACATCTCCTAAGTCTAGGAACATAAGCATAATATTATTTAAACAAAAATAGGCAAAAAATGATAATTGAAGTACTTATCTTTGTTTGTTTGTTGGGTGGAATCCCTCTGAGTCTTTGCTTCTTGGTAGGAGCTGCTGAAGTAGCTTCTTCTACACCTTTCTGTTGTGGAATGTAGGAAGATGGTCAACTCCCCCTGAAAATCTGTATCCTTGCAGGAGCTGCTGGAGTGTGCTCCCTCTTGATCTTTGCTTCTTGGATTACCTGCCCTTGAACTTATATTCATCAATATTCTTGAACCTTGGAAAGTATATTCTGTAAGCCTTCGAGCTTTCACTGTAACCCACAAAGATACCCTTCTTTCCTGAAGGATCTAGTTTAGTCCTCTTTTCCTTTGGGACATGAGTGTATACTGGACAACCAAATATTCTGAGATGGTTGACTTCAGGTTTCTTACCAGAAAAGACCTCTTCTGGTGTCTTGGTATCCAATATCTTGTGGGGTGTTCTGTTCTGCACATATACAAATGTTCTAGCTGCTTCTGCCCATAGATGCATAGGTAGATCCTGGTCATGCAACATTGCCCTTGCTGCTTCCATGATTGTTCTGTTCTTCCTTTCTACAACTCCATTCTGTTGAGGATTATAAGGAGTAGTCAACTCCCTCTTAATCCATGAGTCACTACAAAGCTTCTTGAAGTCACCTGAGGTGAATTCTCCACCATTGTCGGATCTGAATGTTTTGATCTTCTTGTTAGTTTGATTCTCCATCAAGGTTTTGAATTCCTTGAATTTATCAAACACCTCATCTTTTCTCTTCGAGAAGTATACCCAAGTCTTCCTGGAGAAGTCATCAATAAATGAGACATAGTAAACATACCCACTCAGAGAACTGGATGACATAGGACCACATACATCTGAGTGGATGATTTCCAAGATGTCTTTTGCCTTGCTTTCACTGCTTGGGAAATCCTTCTTAATGTTCTTACCTTTTGCACATCCTTTGCAAACACCTTCATGTTTGGTCTTGATTTCAGGAAGACCCTCTACAGCCTTGCTTGCAATTAGAAGTGCCCTATAGTGCATATGAGCAAGTCTTCTATGCCAAAGTTCACTTGGCTCCATGGATTCATGTACCATGGCATGTTCAGGTTGTTCCTTCAATTTATACAAACCTCCCTCTTCCTCTCCAATCACTACTGCATCATCAATAGTTTTACCTTTTGGCCACATTAGGACTTGGCCATCCACAAATGCAACCCTCATACCTTTTGCATCCAATGCGGATATGGAGAGTAGATTCTTCTTGAGCCCATGTACATACAAAACATCTTTCATCTTCAAAGACTTCCCAGAGTCTATATTGTAGGAGGCCTCACCACTTCCTTTGATAGGGTATTGGTAGTCATCCCCAAGTTTCACCTTATGGGGTGACTCATGTCCAGATAGATTCACAAAAGATTCCTTAAACCCAGTCATGTGTTTGGAAGCCCCACTATCAATCAACCAATCATTACAACCATGGGAGATAGTACCTATGAGAGCAGAAATTAGAACATATTCTTCTTCACTTGATGAGTCATCATCACTATCACTTTCTTCCCTAGCCTTCTTCTTTGGGGGTTCATCATCTTCAGTAGCATGAGCATGATATCTTCTTTTGTTATTCTTCTTCTTCTTATTGAAGTCGTTGTTGTTGTCTTTCTTCTTCTTTGGACAATCTAAAGCAAAGTGTCCCTTCTCATTGCAATTGAAGCATCTAAGATCTTTCTTATCTTTATGATAATGGTGGTGTGAGAATCTTCTGTTATGAGATGATTCCTTCTTGGGCTTGCCTTTCCTGGCATGTGTTGTGAGAGCTTGATCTTCATTTCCCATCTTTTCTTCTTGGGCCACAAGCCTAGCTTCTTCTTGAGAGCATTCTTCCCACAATCTGTTGAAGGAGATCAACTTCTTCCTTGCACAAATTCCTTGAATAAAGGAATCCCATGACCTGGGTAGGCCATTTAGAGTGGTCATCACCACTTCACCATTCTCCACCATTTCATCCACTGCTTCTAGTTGTTCCTTGATCTGGGAGACCCTTGAAAAATAAGATTGAATGGTTTCTCCATTCTGAAACTTTACTCCTTTCAATTAGTTCCGCAGGGTCATCTTCCGATTTATGTTCTTCCCTTCAAATAGCTTGGACAAAGAGTCAAACATCTTCTTGGGTGTCTTTAGAGAAGACACATGAGGTATGAGATGGTCTTTGATAGAATCAACAATGATTCTCTTTGCCTTGATCAAGTTTTTCTTATGCAATACCTTAGCCTCTTCATCCTCTGGGATAGGGATGTCTTCTTTTACATATGAGTCCAACTCATTCTCTTCCAAGATTAACCCAATCCTATACTTCCAAGCTCGGAAGTTATCAGCTCCTTCAAGCTTATCCTCAAGCTTTGTGTGGTGAGACATCTTAAAGAGTACTTCAAATGGAAATAGAAAAGATTTAGGTCTTACCACTTGAAATGCTGAAAACTGGATCTGGTCCCGGATTAGGGTTTGTCGAAAAAACCCTAAAAATTCAAAATGTGAATTTCAATTTTCTGAAAGGATAGAAAGATGTGCCTCAATGAGCTGATCAGCCTAGTGTATTCAAAACTTGAGATCAGCAAAGATTTACCCTTCAGATTTGCCTTTTTGTCCTCCTGGGTTCACTAGGGAGAGCCCTAAATTAGGGTTTGAGTTTCCCAAAGATCTACCCAGCCAAAAATCTCGATCCAAAGCTCTAAAATTTGATTTTTGCAAGGATCTTCCAGCTATGTCTTCAGATTTCAGAAATTCCTATTTTTGTGGAAACCCTAATTTTTAGGGCCAAATCTGAAAATGCTCAGAATTGAATTCTGATTGGACAGATAAATTCCCCTTGATGAGTAGTGTCAATCTACTATACTGCTTTTCCAAAATCTGTGGAGAGAAACCCAATAAACAAGAAACTCAAGTTTCTGTCACTGCAAAATGTCTTCTTCTCAGGTTAGCTCTGATACCATGTTAAATTTTGAGCATTAATTCACAATACTCTAGGATCTTCACTGAGAGAATAACATATACAATATATCAGTGCATAACAATCACAATAAGCATGACAAGCATCACAAGAATCAAAAGCATGAGAGACAAGAGACACAGAGTTTCTGTGGGGAAAACCCTAAGGTGAAAAACCCCACAACTTCCTCAGAGATAGAGAGAGCAATGGCTCAACCAAAGTACAACCAAAATATACTTGAGATAGTCTCTTAGAAGCAGATGATCCTCCTCGTCACTAGTGCACCACTTTCTGAGTGAGAGAGAGATGACTTTCTGAATGATCTAAATAGAGATCTCCTGATCTATATTTATACTAACCTGTCTGCCCAGTGACCTTATGGGGCCGACTTGTCTAGCTAGGTACATCCACAATATAATATATATATTTCAGGTTCGACCCCACACATGGTGGCCTAATAACCCATCAGCAAGTACACACACTTGCGACACTTGTCAATCCACATGACGACACTTCCTTATAGAGGAATAACACATCTCTAATAAGGGTACAATAAATATATATGAAATACATAGATGAAATACATTCCGAAGTTACATATACATCAACACGACCATGGGAGGATGAACCTACCACCATGTCGGAAAATCCCTCTCAGCCCTTACAACTCACCATGGGAGGATGAAACTACCACCATGTGAGAATGGCCCAGCCCTTACATCTGCACCATAGGAGGACGAACCTAACACTATGTGAGAATGGCCCATCCCTTACATCTACACCATAGGAGGATGAACCTACCATTATGTGAGAATGGCTCATGTGCATCTATGTCTTCAGACTCATCACTTCCCCTTGGAGGTATCTCGATCTGAAGTACACCAAGTCTCCCTTTGAAGTATTCAAACTTCACTCTGGCAAGTGGCTTGGTCAACACATCGGCTATCTGCTCATCCGTCGCAACATACAGGAGCTTCACTACTCCTCTCTGCACCATATCCATGATATAGTGATACTTGATCTCAATGTGCTTCGACTTGTCATGGAACACTGGGTTCTACGACAACTTCACACAACTCTGGTTGTCGCAATATATACAAGTAGCACTCAGTTGGAGATCAAACAAATCATATAGTAGCTTCCTATGCCATACTGCCTCACAACTGGCCAAACAAGATGCGACATACTCTGCTTCGGCTGTACTCAGTGCCACACACGACTGCTTCCTGCTAAACCAAGAGATCATACCAGATCCCATACTGAAGCAGCACCCCGAAGTGCTCTTCCGATCAATGGCACTACCTACCCAATCCGAATCAACATAACCCTCCAGGTTAAACTTTTGATTCGCCTCATACTTGAGCCCATAGTCAACTGTACCTTTCAGGTACCTCAGAATATGCTTTGCAGCTATCAGGTGAACATGTCTCGAATCTGTCAAATACTTGCTCAAGGTGTTCACCGCAAAGCAGATATCTGGTCTCGTATTCATCAAGTACATCAAGGACCCAATCATCTAATGATACATCATCACATGATCATCATCATAGCATCATCCTGATGCATATCATATGTAGCAACACCCTGAAGCTCATCATCCATGATCATCCTGATCATATAGTGCATCCACCTGATGCATACCAAGTATCTACCTGATGTATATCATCATACATGATCTACCTGATCATACAATGTATCCACCTGATACATATCATCATACATGATCTACCTGATCATACAATGTATCCACCTGATACATATCATCATACATGATCTACCTGATCATACAATGTATCCACCTAATACATATCATCATACATGATCTACCTAATCATAACAAGCATCCAACATGATGCATATACATATACATGATGCAATTGATCATAACAAGCATCCAACATGATGCATATACAAATACATGATCCAACTGATCATAACAAGCATCCAACATTATGCATATACAAAGCAGTAATTGGAGCATCATCCTGATGCTCATCACACAATGCTTACATCCACAACCATGGGAAGGATCGTCCTTTCACCATGCTTGGAATGGCTCCTACAAATATGTTGCATCACTTCTTCCTCGAAGTATCATCAATCTGAAGAACACCAAGCAAGAAAGCTATCTTAACATCCATCTGGTGTATCTTCCATTTCATCACTTGCTTTGTATTTCTCTATGTTGCCTTCTACAGCATGCTTGATCTTATAGATCCACTTGGAAGTCACAACAGACTTCCCTTCAGGTCTTGGGAGCACATCCCAAACATCATTCTTCATGATCGACGGATCATCACATTCCTCCCAGATCTTGGGAACTTCAACATATTCAATATCTTCAATAGATGACTTTGTTGCTGGAACAAATGTTGTAGCCCTTATTTTGTAGGTGCTTGTATACAATCTTTCCTACAAAACAAGTTAAATTGCATGATTAGAAACTTCTCATAGTTTTCAGAACAAATTCGTACCCATAAAGAAATATGTCATACAGTCATGCAATTATTTTAGCCAATGCTTCAATACAACATTTATCCATATCCCATAACTTTCTAGATGCCTTCCAATCTCTACCAGAACATTGTTAAGAGTTTGCACTACTCCCAACATGTCAGCAAAGAGGTTTCATTCTAGATAAGTAGCAATTGAATGTTGTACAGTGCCATAGGACACTTACCCATCACATGCATATTAGTAGTATATTGTTCATTAATTCAATTATTCTAATATGCATAATACACACCCTGAGTCTAGGAACATAAGCATATACATCATTGAACAATATTATTTAAACAAACAAATATGCAAGAAATGACAATTCAAATACTTATCTTTGTTTGGTTTGTAGGGTGGACTCCTTCTCAATATTTGCTTAGTATCATCATTGTGTTATCCTCGAGATCTCATACATACATTCATTAGTATAATCCTAATACTATCAAAAACATTATGATTCTAAGTAATCTCAAACATGTATGGTCAAGATCATTTCATACACAGATAATAAATATTAGTATTCAAGATTTCAGGGAATACTTCTTTTACTCATGCATATTCTTTATTTGACCAAAAGACTTTTTGGTTAGTCATATCATCAATCAATGTAAGAGACATAATATGCATAAACCCTTGATTACTTACATTTCTAACTTCATGAATATCATTATCAACCATACAACAGTATAAGATCCTAACACAAGGTAGGATTCTAACTTGATATAGGAAAAACATACCTGGATTAATATGTTAGCTCGTTATGTCTAACATACCCACATGTTGTCTTCTTGTTCTCTTAAATGACTTGTGCTAGTAACTTGCATATCTCATAGGTTAATGATTATAGAACCAAGTTATACATACCTCGTAAGTAGATCTTCTATGTGATCCATGACAATGGATGAATCTTTGTCTTCATGTCACCATGGTCATATGTTCTTGAACTAGAACATGATTTGTCTTTCTTGATGTACCTTTCATGTTAGAGGACAACATCAACCTCATACAACACCACAATGCATTAGTACAATCCTAAGTGTCAAAACCCTAATCAATGAATATCTTCTATCATGCATTCATATTTTATTAAGGTTATACAACAAGTCTAAAGTTAATCAATATTGTACTAACCTTAATGAAGACAAACATACCATAATCTTAATCATGAACAGATCTCGAAACATGCCTGGATAAGTCATACCTGTCAAGATTGCTTGTAATCTTCTTATGTAAGGCCTTAGCCTCATCTCCCTCTGAAACAAGAACTTCTTCACTTATGCAGGTGACCAAACCATTCTCTTCAAGGATTCACCCAATCCACTTGATTTGCAGAAACTGCATCTGGAGCTAGATTAGGGTTTGTCAGGGAAACCCTAAAACTTCAAACTTTGAATTTCAAACTTCTGAAAGGATAGAAAGATGCACCTTGATGAGCTAATCAACCTAGTACACTCAGAATTTGGCAACTGCAAAGTTTCACCCCTCAAATTTGCTTTTCAATCTTCTGGATTCATTGCGGAGGACCCTGAATTAGGGTTTGAGTTTCCTGGAGCTTCACCCAACCAAATAGTTTGATCCAAATCTCTAAACTTGGATGTTTCTAGGGAGCTTCCAGCTATGGTCATAGATTTCAAAAATTCTCATTTTTGTAGAAGCCCTAATTTTCCTCTTTTCCGATCAAAGTCCCGAACTAGAGTTTGATCAAGCCCGACCTTCTGCCCAACCAAAAAATTCGATCTTGGTCTCTAAATTTTGATTTTGATGAGGAGCATCCAGCCGTGGTCTCTGATTACAAAAATTCCAACTTTCTCTGAAGCCCTAAATTCCCGGAGATGAAGGTGCTCAAAATCCAATTCTGTTTTGATAGAAATATGCACCTGATTGTTTCTGGTGTAAATCCAAAATTATGAATCCACAGGGCCTAAATATGTGAAATGTGGTATCCTGACCTGTCATCTTTCCAACCCCATAGGTCTGACCTTGATTGGATACTCTGAGAGAGAGTTATTCCAAGTGTTGCAACGTGACCTATTTATGGGATAAAACATGAGAGAGAACTTGTACGGAGTCCCACCTGTCACTAGTTCACTTTCAGCCTTTGAACCTTTGGCCTATGAAAGTACAGTTCGTACCCTACCTGTCACGTTTTACAAAATTTCATTTGGGGCTTCCTATCCCAAGTTGTGACCTTTTTTCTTAGGTCACCTGTTTATGACTAAGATATGGAAGAGGCAGAAACCCTAGATTGTACAGATCATAAAACACAAATTACAATGAATTAGAAGTTGTTCTTCGGACACAAGGTACATTGGGATCTTATCTTCGACCTGTAAAATTTTCATATCCTAAAACTTTGCCAAAATGGATTTATAGCGAAAGGGCTACGATGACTGGTTTTTTCTATATCAAGCCCTAGCTTCGCAAGTGCAACAAGTGTCATAAATGCCATACCATAGATTCTTTCAGGATAGCTCTGATACCATGTTAGTTTTTTAGAATTTACTTCAATCTAATCTAGGATCGTAACTGAGAGAAAAACATGTACATCATATCAATCATGGACACAATAATGCAAGCACACAAGAGACACAGAGTTTCACCAGGGAAAACCAAGAAGGTGAAAAACCCCACAACTTCCTCAAAATAGATAGAGAAATGATACAACTGAAGCATAAGAGATAGTCTTCTCCTAGAAATAGCTTCTCCTCCTCCACAAGTGCGCCACTCTCCAATGAGAGTATGAGTGAGAAATTGAATGATCAAATAGAGTGCCTCCCGCACTCTATTTATACTTGACTTGACTTGCCTAATAACCTTTACTAGGTCGGCCTTAACTTAACCACATAAAATAATGCTGACAAGGCCGACCCCCAATAGGGTGGTCTAATAACCCTTTAACCCACATGACTTATACAGGGCCGACCTCATCAAGGTGGTCTAATAACCCATCAAGTATAAGTTACGACACTTACAATATAAATGACGACACTTCCGTATAGAGGAATAATAACATCTCTATAGAAATACAATATACATATATGAAATACATTCCGAAGTTACATATACATCAACACTCCCTCTTAACTAGGAAGGTATTTCTTGACACAGATCTACTAACACAAGTCTTCTTCTCTGGATCATCGTCACTAGATCATCATCATCGAATCATCATCATCATCACTGCTTCTGCTATCTCAATCAATCTCCAATCTACTCGTCATAGGAAGTTCTACAGAGCCAGTCCTTTTTCATACTAGATGTAGGCCCACCACTTGTAGGTCTTCATCATTACTAGCCATACTGTGGAGTCCTCAGGACTGATTACGTGCGTTAAGCCAAAACGTCGAAAGAGCATCCCAGGACTGATTATGAGCATACTGCTCAACCTATCGGATCTCCCAGGATATTTTACATGTGACTGAACAACCTGTCCACAGCCATGGAGTATCATTAAAATTAAAATTAAAAATAAAATATAAAAAAAAAAAGTAAAAGTAAAATAATAAAATAACAAATAAAATATAAAAGAGTCATAAATAATAACATAAATCGTAAGTGGGGTTCTAGGGTCATTTAGGTGAGGGTATGAAGACCCAAAACAAGACCCAACATAAGATACGTGTGGGTAGATGACCCGTAGCCCCTAGGACAAGGGTAAAACACAAAGTGGACAAACAACCATAGTACCCAAAGGACCAAAAACATTAAAGGGTGGTACAAACAACTCAAGGTAGCACCAGACCAATAAACAACAAGGTGTAAGGACCAAAAGTAAATCAACCAAGGCGGGGAAGGTACAACTAGTCATCTCTCTGAAATGTACAAATGTTCCATATAACCTGAATTTCATCATCATTGTATGAAGAAGGGTCCACATGGATCATGTGGTCATGATGAGGTATATGTGTGAACATGGACTAATGATGGCATCCCACACATCATGATGATAATACATTTTCAAAGAGAAAGGAAATCAATGAGTCCATCATCAACTACATCATAATGTCAAAAAATTGGAGAAATTGGCATAGTATGCATAAGGAAGTGTTACAATATCTTGGGTACATTTATTGCACTTGCTTTGTCTCAGAACTTAAGCATGTGTAGAAAACAACCTTGAAACTGTGATGATTTTAGTGCAGGGCCTACCATAGTAATGGTTCTAGGAAGATTGGGTTTTGTAGGATTTTTTCAACATTAAACTACCTACGTCATTCCATCACAAGAGAGGTTATTGCTTATTGTTAAAAAGTATATATATTTATGTGTTATTATAGGGATCCCACAAGGGGATCCTAAAAAACTTTTACTTAAAATATTGAGTTACTAATAAAAGTGATAAGTCCCCTATAGCATACTAGTGGCCTTTTACTAATGTTTAGAAATGATACAATATGAGCATACATACAAAAAAAATAATACGTAGAGTATAATAGCCAATAAAGATTTCATGGTTAAGTACACAACATGGCCCCCTAAAAAATATTTTCCCCTGGAGTTGAAAACTAGAAAAATAAAGGCCAATTTTATAAATAAACATTGGAATAATTTAAAAGGTGCTCTTTTTCTCAAGTTCAAAGTATGTGAATATACATAACTTGAAAGATGAAAAACATGCCCCTTGATTTAGAGGAAGCATTAGATTGCACAAATTTGGTAATGGTACCCACCTTTTGGCCTCATCGTTGATTTTCATGGAGGATGTGCAAAGAAGAGATGGATGCACTTTATGATTAAGTCATATGAATAATAGAGAGAGTTTTTTTGGGAGAAAATAGAGAGAGTTTTGAACCTCAAACCACTTTATTCCAAAAATCACTATGTCAACTAGTTGTACTAGAGACAATATTATATAATCAATAAAGGAGAAAGAAAACATTTAGTTTTACTTAATGGCTACAAAGGAGGTGGGAGGTTCCCTACAACATCTACAAATTTGGTGTTCCAACATATGGTTATTGAAGACTTGTTGAATTCTAATGGAATCAACAATCTTACCAAGGAAAAAACAACAAAATATAACCTACATCGAGGCCTAAAAATGTGTAGTCAACAACTATGGAGAATATGGGAAAAACCATACATAGGTATGAGTACATGAATAACTTAGGCATCCTTGTGACTCCCAACCCATACATAGCTATGATTACATGAATAACTTAGGCATATGTGTGACTCCCAACCCATACATAGCTATGAGTACATGAATAAATTAGGAATCCTTGTGACTCCCAACCCCTACATAACTATGAGTACATGAATAAATTACAATCCCTTATTTTAATTTTATATTGTCTGTTAAGGTTATGTGGATCCCCTTATCCTCACGAGGGTTTAAACTAGGTTTTCATTCCTAAACTGAGTTAACCTTGCAATGGTTGGAAACTAACCCATCACGTGTAACCATGCATCCATGCAATAGCTGCTTACAATCCTTTAGTCTTTGGTAACTATTGTAATAACATTCTTATGTAACTACCTCTTATTTGACCTTCCAAACTACTAAAACCTTTCCAACCTTGTTTGACACAATGTCACCCCTCAATCCACATTCAACTCTACATATGTGAAGCTTAGGAAGTTGTTTCCACATTCAACACATTCATCTATGTTCATGCTTTTCATGTTTTCTTGAATTCTCTCTGTAAATTCAAATAAATTTTGAGTATATAACTATGAAACAAATTTCCAACCCAAGGCTTTAAGCATTTTGCTACAAAATCAAAAGAAAATTGTCACATATATTCTGGACTATTTCAATGGTTTCGTTTTTCAATTCTTGCTCTATATTAGAATAAATTTGCAATCCAGGCTATCATGCATTCTAATTAAGGTCTGCAACTATGTAATCGCAAGCAAATTATCACATATTCACCTATTTTGAGTCTCTTAAAATACACCAGTCATCCTCCCTTTTTTTCATGTTTTTGGGAATTTTCACAATAAACTCGAAAAAATCCCATGTAATTTAATTTGCTTTTCCATATTCTTTGTGATTTGATTTCAAGAGACTATTGGCCAGTTTTCTAGAAGCTTATAATGGATAATTAATTAATTCTTGATTTTTCTATCTATTTCACTGGATTGTAAAGGAAATTACATAAGGAGAATGAATGAAAGAAAGAATGTGAGGAATGAGCAGTGTGTCAACTGTGAACTCAAGCAGTTTAAACGTTAGATGACAGGGATGGAGGAAGTGGCAAAATCCCATCGAACTGGTAAACCTGGCAGAGCAGGCATGGTGAAGCAACATGGCAGAAAATAACCTAGTAGATGGGTAATTTGAAAATTATCGACATTCCCCAATTTTTCCACATTTTATGTTTTCGTTTACGTTTGATAAATATTCGAAACTTCTAAAATAGGAAACCCTCCCAATGAATTCATGGCCAAAGGAGAGAGATGGGGTTCAAATCTGAATCAATTTGGCATTTATAGTGATTTCTAAGGGAAAACGAACATATACAATAATGAAATCAACCCTACAAACTATGAATTTGATCCCATAAAATTTAGGGCTTGGTACTCACAGATTTGGGAGGCATTTCATCCTCTCAAATTTTCTCTGATCGGCCTCCCTCTCCCCTACATGGCCACAATCCAACTTTGCTTTGCCCAATCTTCGTGGGCCCAAATCGTTGGAATCTTCTGCTCAGTAAATGGCCAGAATCCTCTGCTCGTAGTTCATCGGGCATTGCCTCCTCTAAAAGTTGTTATGTCGGTCTCCCTCTCCCCTACACGGCCACAATCCAACTTTGCTCTGCTCAATCTCTGCGGGCCCAAAACGTCGGAATCCTCTGCTCACAGCTCACCGGGAATTACCTCCTCTCAAAGTTGCTCTGATCAATCTCTGCGGGCTCAAATCGTCGGAATCCCCTGCTAATTAAATGGTCCGAATGGGTGCACGTGCGAGAGGCAAAGATGAAAATGAAACATGTTTGGCGTGGGAGGTAGAAAGGTGAGCTTCATTTGTTTGTTTTTTTTTGTATTATTTTTGTATTATTTTTATTGTGTATGTATTTAATATACACACACACACACACACACATATATATATGTGTGTTTGTATATATACATATATATATCTACATACATATATGTATATATATATTGAAAAACAAATTTTAATTTAAAATTAAAATTAAGATTTTATTTAAAATATTGATAAAAAAAAATGAAATTTAATCACAATGTTAGTGATGATGGCGTTGATTACATCGGTGTCAATGATGATGATGATGATGATCACCATTACCACCATCCTGATCATCATCATCATCGTCATCATCATGATAATCATTGTCATCGTCATCATCAACATCATCATCATCAAGAACATCATTGTCATCATAAGCATCATCATTAATGTCATCGTTCTCATCAATCATCATCATCATCATAAACAACACCATCGTCACCATCATCATCATCAACGTCGATATCATCACTATTCATTAGCACAATCATCATAAACAACAACATCATCATCATCATCTTCTTCTTCATTATCATCATCATCATCTTCTTCTTCATTATCATCATCATCACCATCACTATCATCATCGCCATCATCATCTTCATCATCTTCATCTTCATTATCGTCATCATCATAATCATCATCATCATCATACCTATCATAATCGTCATCATCACTATTCATCATCATAGTCATCATAAAGAACATCTTCATAGTCACCATCATCATCATCATCATCATCGTTGTCATCATCATCACCATCATCATAAGCATCATGATTAACATTTTTATCGTCATTAAACATCATCACCATCATCATCATCATAAGCATCATCACTAACGTCCTCGTTGTCATTAATCATTGTTAGTTTTTTAGAATGTACTTTAATATGATCTAGGATCTTAAATGAGAGAACAACATGTACAGCATATCAATCATGGACATAATAATGCAAGCACACAAGAGACAATAGACACACAAAGTTTCATTGGGGAAAACCATAAAGGTGAAAAACCCCACAACTTCCTCAGAGATAGATAGAGCAATGATACAACCCAAGCATGAGATAGTCTTCTCCTAGTAGCAGCTTCTCCTCCTCCACAAGTGCGCCACTCTCCAATGAGATTATGAGTGAGAAAGTGAATGATCAAATAGAGTGCCTCCCGCACTCTATTTATACTTGACTTGACTTGCCTAATAACCTTTATTAGGTCGTCCTTAAATTAACCACATAACATAATGTTGACAGGGCCAAATCCCAATAGGGTGGTCTAATAACCCTTTAACCCACATGACTTATACAGGGCCGACCCCAACAAGGTGGTCTAATAACCCATCAAGTATAAGTTATGACACTTACAATATAAATGACGACACTTTTGTATAGAGGAATAATAGCATCTCTCTAGGAATACAAACACTTTCGTATAGAGGAATAATAAAATCTCTATAGGAATTCAATATACATATATGAAATACATTCCGAAGTTACATATACATCAACACTCCCTCTTAACTAGGAAGGTATTTCTCAACACATGTCTTCTAGCACAAGTCTTCTTCTCTGGATCATCATCATAGGATCATCGTCATCGAATCATCATCACTGCTGCTATCTCAATCAATCTCCAATCTACTCATCATAGGAAGTTCTACAGAGCCAGTCCTTTTTCATACTGGGTGTAGGCCCGCCACCTGCAGGTCTTCATCATCTACAGAGCCAGCCCTTTTTCATGTTGGATGAACATCATCAACATCTCTGCGAGCAAGCCATCAAGTATGTACACTACAGGACTGATTACACTGCCTCTGCAAAACCTACAAGAGCATCTCAAGACTAATCATATGCCTCTACAAAACCTATGTACCATACTGTCACATCATCGTCTTCAGATCATTGTCATCGTCCATGGAGCACAACCCAGATGCACACACACAACACTTACACTCACCAGCATGGGAGGACCAACATACTACCATCTGTGAAAAGGTCATAGCACTTACATCAACGACCATGGGAGGACGAACCTACCACCATGTCGGAACGGCTCAGCAATTACATCAACGACCATGGGAGGACGAACCTACCACCATGTCGGAAAATCTCGGCAATTACATCAACGACCATGGGAGGACGAACCTACCACCATGTGAGAATGGCCCAGCCCTTACATATGCACCATAGGAGGACAAACCTACCACTATGTGAGAATGGCCCAACCCTTACATCTACACCATAGGAGGACGAACCTACCACTATGTGAGAATGGCTCATGTGCATCTGTGTCTCCAGACTCATCACTTCCCCTTGGAAGGTATCTCGATCTGAAGCACACCAAGTCTCCCTCTGAAGTATTCAAACTTCACTCTAGCAAGCAGCTTGGTCAACACATCAGCTATCTGCTCATTTGTTGCAACATACAGGAGCTTCACTACTCCTCTCTGCACGATATCCCCGATATAGTGATACTTGATCTCAATGTGCTTCGACTTGTCATGGAACGCTGGGTTCTCTGACAACTTCACACAACTCTGGTTGTCGCAATATATACAAGTAGAACTCAGCTAGAGATCAAACAAATCAGACAGTAGCTTCCTAATCCATACTGCCTCACAAATGGCCGAACAAGCTACGACATACTCTGATTCGGCTGTACTCAATGCCACACATGACTGCTTCCTACTAAACCAAGATATCATACCGGATCCCATACTGAAGTAACATCCCGAAGTGCTCTTTCGATCAATGGAACTGCCTTCCCAATCCGAATCAACATAATCCTCCAGGTTAAACTTTTGATTCGCCTCATACTTGAGCCCATAGTCAAATGTACCCTTCAGGTACCTCAGAATATGCTTTGCAGCTATTAGGTGAACATGTCTCGGATCTGTCAAGTACTGGCTCAAGGTGTTCACCGAAAACCAGATATCTGGTCTCGTATTCGTTAGGTACATCAAGGACCCAATCATCTGACGATACATCATAGCATCAACCAGCTCAGATGAAGCATCACACATAAGCTTCAGGTTCGATGCCATAGGTGTGGCCATGGCCTTGCAGTCCATCATCCCGAAACTCTTCAGGATCTCTACTGCATACTTCCCTTGTCCAAGGAAGATTCCATATGCACTCTACCACACCTCCATACCAAGAAAATAGTGCATCATACCCAAGTCCTTCATCTCGAACTCGGCAACAAGATTCCTCTTCGTATCAGCAATCAATCTATCCTCACTTGTTACAAACAGGTCATTCACATACAATAGTAGAATTATAGGATTGCCTTCCTCAACCTTGTAGTAAGGGTTGGAATCTGCTTTACTCTTGGTAAAGCCCAAACTGGATAGGAAGTAATCTATCCTACCATACCAGGTCATGGGTGCCTATTTCAAGCCATACAGGGCTTTCTTCAGTTTGCACACATGTGTCTCTCGGTCATGTGTCTCAAACCCGAGTGGCTGCTCCACATACACTTCCTCTTCAACTACACCATTCAAGAAAGTTGTCTTGACATCCATCTAGTGTACCTTCCATTTCATAACTCCAACCAAAGCAAGTACTGATCTAATGGAAGTGTATCTGGCCACAGGAGCAAAGGTCTCTTCATAATCAATCCCTTCTTTGTGTGAGAAGCCACGAGCTACAAACCTTTCTTTATATTTCTCTATGCTACCATCTGCATCATGCTTGATCTTATAGATCCACTTGGAAGTCACAACAGACTTCCCTTCATGTCTTGGGACCACATCCCAAACATCATTCTTCATGATCGACAGATCATGGCATTCTTCCCGGATCCTGGGAACTTCAATATATTCAATATCTTCAATAGATAACTTTGTTGCTGGAACAAATGTTGTAGTCCTTCTTTTGTAGGTGCTCGTATACGATCTTTCCTACAAAACAAGTTAAATTGCATGATTACAAACTTCTCATAGTTTTCAGAACAAATTCTTACACATAAAGAAATATGTCATACAGTCATGCAATTATTTTAGCCAATGCTTCAATACAACATTTATCCATATCCCATAAATTTCTAGATGCCTTCCAATCTCTACCAGAACATTGTTAAGAGTTTGCACTACTCCCAACATGTCAACAAAGAGGTTTCATTATATATAAGTAGTAATGGAATGTTGTACAGTGCCATAGGCCACTTACCCATCACATGCATATTAGTAGTATACTGTTCATTAATGCAATTATTCTAATATGCATAATACACACCCTAAGTCTAGGAACATAAGCATATACATGATTGAGCAATATTATTTAAACAAACAAGTATACAAGAAATGACAATTCAAATACTTATCTTTGTTTGGTTTGTAGGGTGGACTCCCTCTCAATCTTTGCTTCCTTGCAAGAACTACTGGAGTGTGCTCCCTCTTGATCTTTGCTTCCTGGATTACCTGTCCTTTGAACTTATATCCATCCTTGATCATTATGCATGCTTACTAGTATCATTATTGTGTTATCCTCGAGATCTCTTACATAATCATACATTCATTAGTATAATCTCAATACTATCAAAACACAATAATCTTAAACATGTATAGTCATGATCATTTCAAACATAGATAATAAACATTAGTATTCAAGGTTTCAGGGAATACTTCTCTTACTCATGCATATTCTTCTTTGACCATAGGACTTTTCTGGTGAGTCATATCATCAATCAAGGTAAGAGACATAATATGCATAAACCCTTGATTACTTACATTTCTAACTTCATGAATAATCATTATCAACCATACAACAGTATAAGATCCTAACACAAGGTAGGATTCTATCTTGATATAGGAAAAACATACCTAGTTATCATATTTGCTAGTTATGTCTAGCAATGTCCTTCTTGTTCTCTTCAATGACTTGTGCTAATAACCTGCATATCTCATAGGTTAAGCATTGTAGAATCAAATTAGACATACCTCGTAAGTAGAGCTTCTATGTGATCCATGATAATGAATGAATATTTGTCTTCATGTCACCATGGTCGTATGTTCTTGAACTAGAACATGATTTGTCTTTCTTGGTGTACCTTTTTTGTTAGCGAACAACGTCAACCTCATACAACACCACAATGCATTAGTACAATCATAAGTGTCAAAACCCTAATCGATGAATATCTACATTCATAATTTTATTAAGGTGATACGACAAGTCTAAAGTTAATCAAGATTGTACTAACCTTAATGAAGACAAACATACCATAAACTTAATCATGAACAGATATCAAAACATACCTGGATAAGTCATACCTGTTGAGATTGCATGTAATCTTCTTATGTAAGGCATTAGCCTCATCTCCCTCTAAAACAGGAACTTCTTCACTTATGCAGGTAACCAATCCATTCTCTTCTAGGATTAACCCAATCCACTTGATTTGCAGAAACTAGATCTGAAGCTGGATTAGGGCTTGAAAGGATAGAAAGATGTGCCTTGATGAGCTAATCAACCTGATATACTCAGAATTTGAAAATTGCAAAGTTTCACCCCTCAAATTTGCTTTTCAATCTTTCGGATTCACTAGGGAGGACCCTGAATTAGGGTTTGAGTTTCCTGGAGCTTCACCCAACCAAATAGTTTCATCCAAGGCTCTAAACTTTGATTTTTCCAAGGAGCTTCCAGCTATGGTCACAGATTTCAAAAATTCCCATTTTTGCAAAAGCCCTAATTTTTCACTTTTCCGATCAAAGTCTCGAACTAGGGTTTGATCAAGACCGGCCCTCTGCCCAACCAAAAAAATCGGTCTTGGTCTCTAAATTTCAATTTTCATGAGGAGCATCCAGTCGTGGTCTCCGATACAAAAATTCCAACATTCTCTGAAACCCTAAGTTCCTGGAGCCATGAATGAAGGTGCTCAAAATCCAATTCTATTTTGATAGAAATATGCACTTGATTGTTTCTAGTGTAACTCCCAAATTAAAAATCCACAGGATCTGAAACTGCGACCTGCGATAGCCTGTCCTATCATCTTTCCAACCCCATAGTTCTGATTTCAATTGGATTCTCTGAGAGATAGTTATGCCAAGTGTCGCAACGTGACCTGTTTATGGGATAAAACAGGAGAGCGAACTTGTACGGAGTTCCGCGTGTCACTATTTCACTTTTGGCCTCTGAAACTTTGGCCTGTGAAAGTACAGTCCATTCCCTACCTGTCAAGTTTTACGAAATTTCATTTGGATCTTCCTATCCCAAGTTGTGACCTTTTTTCCTAGGTCACTTGTTTGTGACTAAGATCTGGAAGAGGTAGAAACCGTATATTGTACTGATCATAAATCACAAAGTATAGCAAACTAGAAGTTTTGCTTCGGACACAAGGTACATGGGGATGTTATCTACGACCTATAAAGGTTTCTGATCCTGAACCTTTGCCAAAATGTATTTATAGAAAAAGTGCTACAATTACTAATTTTTGCTATATCAAGCCCTAGCTTCACAAGTGCAACAAGTGTTATAAATGCCATACCATGCCTTCTTTCAGGCTAGCTCTGATACCTTGTTAGTTTTTTCATAATTTACTTTAATCTGATCTAGGATCTTAACTGAGAGAACAAAATGTAGAGCATATCAATCATGGACATAATAATGCAAGCACACAGGAGACAATAGACACACAGAGTTTCACTGGGGAAAACCATAAAGGTGAAAAACCCCACAACTTCCTCAGAGATAGATAGAGAAATGATACAACCCAAGCATAAGAGATAGTCTTCTCCTAGCAGCAACTTCTCCTCCTCCACAAGTGCGCCACTCTCCAATGAGAGTATGAGTGAGAAAGTGAATGATCAAATATGACTTGACTTGCCTAATAACCTTTACTAGGTCGGCCTTAACTTAACCACATAACATAATGCTGACAGGGCTGACCCCCAATAGAGTGCTCTAATAACCCTTTAACCCACATGACTTATACAGGGCCGACCCCAACAAGGTGGTCTAATAACCCATCAAGTATAAGTTACGACACTTACAATATAAATGACGACACTTCCATATAGAGGAATAATAACATCTCTATAGGAATACAAACACTTCCGTGTAGAGGAATAATAACATCTTTATAGGAATACAATATACATATATGAAATACATTCCAAAGTTACATATACATCAACAATCATCATCATCATCATCATAAACAACACCATTATCATCATTGTCATCATCATTGTCATCAATCATCATCATCAACGTTGATGTCATCAATATTCATTAGCACAATCATCATAAACAACAACATCGTCATCATCATCATCTTCATTATCATCATCACCATCATTATAATCATCATCACCTTCATCATCATCATCTTCATCTTCATCATCATCATCATCACCATCATCATCATCATCATCATCATCATCATCATCACCATCCCCATCAGAATCGTCATCATCACAATCATCATAAACAACAACATCGTCGTCGTCATCATGATAATCATTGTCATCAACATCAAGAACATCATTTTCATCATAAGCATCATTGTCTTCACAGTCATCACAGCCATCATCATCGTTGTCATCGCGACCATCATTGTTGTCTTAGATATGATTATCATTATCATCGTCATCGTCATCATTAGAAACAAAAACATCATCATCAACAACAACATGATAATAATAATTACTGTCTATGTTTTGTTTGATTTGCAATTAATTATTTAGAGGTAGAGGTAGTCATATAAAAATGTTTTCTTCCACATATAGGTTATGGCCTCATCAATACAAACTAATCCATCTATTTTAGTCTCTTCTATTTGCTATGTTTTCATTGTTATATCTTGGGTTTTCTTTAGATAAACTACATCATTTTGCTCTTATCTTTTTTATTTATTTCTTAAGAATTTTTTATGTCATAACATTTCATATTAGGGTAGTAAGGTCCACTCATGTTATCTTCACTCACATGTTGGGTTTTATAGTTTCCATCCTACCACCCCACACATCCTCTTCAACCTTTTGGTTATTTTGGTTATGCTGGCTCTAGCCCACCTAGAAACTTTCAAGCTTTGGGTTCCCTTGAGGTCGCTTCTACACCCCAACTTATGTATTCATCTAGTTCTCTTGGCCATTGTCTCTATCAAACAAACTAATGTTCAACAACTTCTCCATTTTATTTCTTAGACCCAAATTTCACCTAGATCTATTCATCTTTTATATTTTTTGGAGGCCACCCTCCCACCCTAAACATTCCTATTGTGTTGTATCCCTTCTCCTCGATGGTTGTGCACCAGTTTAATCGCATCCTTCTCAACCTCCTTCATTCAAATCTATATTCCCCTCTTGGTAGTCACCCTAGTGAGATCTTTAACTTAGGGTTTTCACTACACTTAAATTCATCTCTTGCACAACATTAACCTACTAATCACTCCATGAGTCTATTCTTTAATATTCTTTAATCCTTTTTCACCAAGTTTTTGACTTGAGGGTTTGCATTTCAAGAAAGGAAGATCTAGTTGGACTTTTCACTAGATAAACATATGTTGTTGACTCAAGACATCTTCCTTTGATAGCAACATCATAAGGATTACAATGTATCATGTGTTTAAGATGATGATGATTATGATGATGGTGATAAGATTAAGCATGGTTGATCATTTTCAACTTGGTTAACCATGGCCAATATGGTCAATATCATCAATTATGGTTCATATAATGAACACGATCAGCGATAATCAACATGGTAAAAATGAATGTTTATTATCATTGATATTGTTATTTTACTATTTGTTATTTATTATGGACTTTTTTATGATCATTATAAGTGATTATTTATGTTTATTTCGTGGATGTTATTTTGATGTTCATATAGATGTATAAATATCTATTTATACATTAATAATTTGGATTTTATTATGTTAACGTTAATGACATTTATTTAGATTATAATATAGACATTTCTAATGTTATAGTATATGTAACATTGGACTTACATTTAAACCCAAAGATGTCTAGAATTAAGCCCATTGGTTGTTTTAAAATGTCCATAATTATGGGGTGTTGGGTTAGAGATATATTTTTTTTTTTTTAGGTAGTAACTCATTTATAATATTTTAATATGTCCATCATCTTATCTCTTAACAACATGGTAGAAGATGAAACTAAAATTTCAAACAATGGTCATGAAAAGAAAACATCAAAATAGAGGGATGTATTATCATACTTTTAGAAGCCTCAATCCAAGAATCCACATTCTCTTAATGACTCAAGATATTTTGAGCAAGCCATTACTGCAAGAGATATGTAAAATATTTTGAGAATGTGTCTAATATCGATATAATAGATGATATAATGGATCCTCTAGTGATCAAAGTAATATAAATACTATTTCAATGGAAATTGGCAATAACAATGTTGAAGGTTTTTCTTTAAGTGTCGAATTTTCCATCTTCTCATTGGTATGTATTGAGTGGTTTGGAATGGGCAAGATATATAACTCAAGTAGAAAATGATTATTTGAAAGAGAAGATTGCAAATGCTAGGTTTTTTTCACTATATTTGGATGAAGTTACATCTATTGATAATACTTCATGGATCTTCATGAGTATTTATATGGTCAATGATCATATATTTAGTCATTCATATCTACTTAGGATTCATAAAATGAAGAAGAGTTCTACAATTGGAAATATTTATGAACTTGTTATCAAGACCTTGAAGGAAAATAGTGGTATGGATCATTTAATGATTGGAAAAAGGTTGGTAATCAAGTTTCCATTGGTTTCAAAATTTGAAGATCTTGTAGGTGAGACTCATGCATACCTTTGTTGTAGTCCCAATTGATTTATAGAGTTTCAACAATTTGTCGACTCAATTATATTTCCCTCTTCCTACGTCCTCATGTTGTTTCCATATTTCATGTTGTGAGTCATGTTTGAGTCTGGAAACCCTCCCACACTGTCAATGCATGCATCTAGTCTAACCATGCCAAAGTCCATACAAGCACAAATTGACAAAATTTCAACGTTGGCCCCGTGTAGCACATTAATTAATCTATAGGTATGGTTTTTTATTGTCGAATTATTTGTGTCAGTCATGTTTGAGTCTGGAAACTGTGATGAACCTGCAATAATTAATTAATGCAAATAAACGAGATATCAGAAATAATAGAACAGAATCAATTTTATATTGATCAAGAGCCACTTCGAGGGGGCAACCTCCTTTGAGAAAGCTCAATACAATTAACTTCACCGTGCCTTCAATGACCTCAACACACACTTATATACTAAGTCTATGCCCAATACTATGAGTCAAAACCATGGGACATATAATACTACGGGACGACTTACAAAGCATATGCATCCAATACTATGGGCTAATATAAACTACGGATCAACAAGTACTACGGGACGACTTACAAAGCATATGCATCCAACAACAATATACTAACATAGTAAAGAGAAGGGTTGACATAGGTTCCTAACATCCCCTCTCCCTTAGAAAAAGCTTTGTCCTCGAAGCTTTGGTTGGAGAAATTGCTGCAGAATCTGAAGGAGTGGTTCCCCGGGTAGCATCCTCGGTTTGCATTTCTGGCCACTGACGCCTTTGGAGTGTCAAGGAGGATTGCTTGGAAGGTTGTAGATGAAGAAGAACCCTGTCAGCTACATGGAAAATGCGCTCATAACGGTGCTGGGCGGCTTGTTGTTTCAGGCGAATTCTGGCCATGTGAAGATTGTCCTGCAAAATGAGAAGAATCTGATCGTGGTTTCGAAGAACCGAGTTAATTTCCTGAACTGGGGAGCTATTAAGGGTGTATGGAAGAAGAACTGGTGGTGTTTTTCCATAGACTGCTTCATATGGTGTCCTTTGAGATGTGGTATTGTACCACCAGAGCGCTGCTAGAAAATCCATAGAAATAGTTGGCCAAAGCTGTGTAGGGATGGGCAAGGGTTTGAGCAATCCCGAAAGGAGTGTCGTTTCCCCCTTGTTGACTTGGAAAGTATCATCGTCAGCCACCATATATTGAATTGTCATTTTTAGTCCCAACCAAAAGAAGTTACATTTTTTTCGGTCATACATTTTGCAGAACCCAGAGTGCCCTGTTGATGAAGAAGCATGGAGTTCATAGAAGAGATAGCCCTATTAAACATATTGGACCAATTTGGAACAGGCAGAGAAAGAGCTGTAAGATAAACTGGGTCATCGATTGTGCGAGAAGGAGCATCTTCCACCATATTGTCCTTACCCTTCTTGTAAGTGATCACATAGGGATAACCCATGAGTTGGATAACCCATTACAGGTGTGTTGGGGAGGAGACCCATTGTTCCAGAAAAGTTTCCAGACTTGGGAGATCAGTCTTGATGCAGAAATAATTCCCTAATAGGTATGGCTGCCACTTCTGTACTTCATGCAAAATAGCCATCATTTCCTGCTGAGAGGTAGATGTGGCTACATTCTTACCGGAAAGGTCTCTTGAAGGCAGCAAGCGCATTGGTTCAGCAAAGATACCTGCATATCTATCCAAGGAAGTAGTGGAGACTGTTGATGGGTGCATCTAAATGGAATTGAGTTGAGCGATGACACCATGTGAATTCTTCTTAAGGATTTTTTCCAGGCGATGTGAACTGATGATGCAGAGAGACCCTGGTTGTAAGCCCATAAATTTGTGTTGTGCCCCATTGACTTTAAACTGCATCCAAAGTTCAGCAAAATCCCATAAGATGGGGCCAAGTGTGCGTAACCATTGAACGCCCAAAACCACATCACATCCGCCTAAGGACAAGGAAAACATGTCAGAGCGTAGGTTATAATCTTCCATAGAGATACGCACATTGTGACACTTCCCCTTACAAGGTAAGGTGCCCCCATTGGCAACCATGACTTCAAAGTTGAAACAAGGATGGACAAAACAATCAGCTTGTTTGGCAATCCGAGGGTCAATGAAGTTATGAGTGCTATCAGAATCAATGAGTATGGTAAGAGGGAGATTCTTGAAGTATCCCCTGACCCGCATTGTTTGTGGGGTGGTGACGCCGGTTACAGCATGGAGAGAGATCTCGGGTGGGTCATCCTGAGATGGGGTGTCAACAGGCGGGTGTTGAATGTCGACCTGATCATCTACTGTATCTGTAGCTTCTTCACCAAGTTCTAAGGCAGGCGGAGAATCCACATCCAAGAGATAAAGCTTTTGTTGAACACATCTATGTCCCCGAGTGAATTTCTCATCACAATTATAGCAAAGCCCTTTTTCTCGGCATGCCTTCATTTCTATTTCAGACAAATGCTTAATAGGAGTTGGTTGAGGAGCAGGCGTGATGGGAGGTCGTTGGGAACCCATATTTTTGAAGGGAACAAAGGTGGGTTTGGAGCGTTGTTGAGCTGCGATCTTGTCCTCGGCCAGCTTAGCCAACCCTAGGACTTCCATCATTGTGTTGGGACAAAACATTTTGACCTCTGAGCGAATTTCATCCTTGAGACCACTGATAAAACAACTCTTATAGAATTCATCAGACAATCCTTCTATGTGATTGGCTAGTTTCTCAATTCCGTCTGATACTCTCTCACTGTGCCAGTTTGGTGAAGTTTAGTGAGTGCTCCTGTGAAGTCGTCAAAAGCACTAGGACCAAATTGTGGCAAAATGAGTTGGAAAAAATCTGTCCAGTTTGGCTCAGGATGAGCTTTGATGTACCAACGGTACCATTGAAGGGCTTCCTATTCCAAATGAAAGGATGCAAGTGGAACTTTCTGAACATCAAAAGTATTATGCAGACTAAAATATTGTTCTGCTCAGTATATCCATCCAATCAGATCAGTGCCATTGAAGCGAGGAAAATCAAGCTTCGGCCCATGAAAATTGCTAGAAGAAGAGAACCTGATGGCTGCAAAAAATTCTGGCTATCTGGTATTGTTTATGGCTAAATGCTGAAGATGGAGGCTAAGAAATTTTTCATCCAGATCTTGGAGTTTGGTTTGGATGGCTGCAAGTACTTTCTCCATTGTGTGTGCTCCTACACAGGTGACAACCATAACCAGGTTTTTTTTTTTTTGGTGGAATGGGTAGAAAAACACAAACAGAAGCTGATTTAGTAAAGGGAAATTTGGATTGGGGAAACAATCTGATGGGTAATTGGGGTTTGACTAGATTTTGGACATTGTCGAAAGGACAAGAAAGCAAAAAGGGGGATTTCAGAAGCGGGGTGATAGAATGAGAAAATTTGGCAGAGAGGGACAAAGAAGCAGAATTCAGAAAGAAGCTCTGTGGTAAAATTTGAAGGTGATTGAGTGAAATCTGAGGAAGTTATGGAAAACCCTAAAAATAGACAAATGTGGGATTTCAGGCTTTGGGAAGGGGAATTGGGGATAGGGTTCTTAGGAATGAAAGATGCAGAATGGGATGACAGGGGTTCCTCAAAAATTTCAAGGGAAACAGAGTGAAAACAAGGGAGATATCGAGAAAAAACTGAATTTTTTTTTTTTTGGTGGAATGGGTAGAAAAACACAAACAGAAGTTGATTTAGTAAAGGGAAATTTGGATTGGGGAAACAATCTGATGGGTAATTGGGGTTTGACTAGATTTTGGACACTGTCGAAAGGACAAGAAAGCAAAAAGGGGGATTTCAGAAGCGGGGTGATAGAATGAGAAAATTTGGCAGAGAGGGACAAAGAAGCAGAATTCAGAAAGGAACTCTATGGTAAAATTTGAAGGTGATTGGGTGAAATCTGAGGAAGTTATGGCAAACCCTAAAAATAGACAAATGTGGGATTTCGAGCTTTGGGAAGGGGAATTGGGGATAGGGTCCTCAGGAATGAAAGATGCAGAATGGGATGACAGGGGTTCCCTGAAAATTTCAAGGGAAACAGAGTGAAAACAAGGGAGATATGGAGAAAAAAGTGAATTTTTTTTTTTTTTTGTGGGATGCGTAGAAAAACACAAACAGAAGCTAATTTAGTAAAAGGAAATTTGGATTGGGGAAACAATCTGATGGGTAATTGGGGTTTGACTAGATTTTGGACACTGTCGAAAGGACAAGAAAGCAAAAAGGGGGATTTCAAAAGCGGGGTGATAGAATGAGAAAATTTGGCAGAGAGGGACAAAGAAGCAGAATTCAAAAAGGAACTTTGTGGTAAAATTTGAAGGTGATTGGGTGAAATCT
This sequence comes from Larix kaempferi, assembly GCA_027924585.1. NCBI lineage: Eukaryota > Viridiplantae > Streptophyta > Pinopsida > Pinales > Pinaceae > Larix > Larix kaempferi. Next base: position 891,566 of record BSBM01001174.1, on the reverse strand, counting down.
GAGGAAGTTATGGCAAACCCTAAAAATAGACAAATGTGGGATTTCGGGCTTTGGGAAGGGGAATTGGGGATAGGGTCCTCAGGAATGAAAGATGTAGAATGGGATGACAGGGGTTCCCCGAAATTTTCAAGGGAAACAGAGTGAAAACAAGGGAGATATGGAGAAAAAACTGAAATTTTTTTTTTTTCCAAAAATGGATCAGCAACAACGGCGCAACGGCGCGGACCGGATCGGAAATGGCGACTGGATCTGGAATGACTTTCAGAATAGATCTGAAACAGCTGGATCTGGAGTGGAAGTGATCGGCAATAGTTCAACTGAAAATAGATATGGACCCCAGGTATGTACGGCTTCCTAACAGTTCAGGTGTTTCACTCGGCCACCAATGTTGTCTGACGGCTTGCGTATTGGGGCAGTACCCCTCACTCCACGGCTCAGGTAAAACTGATAACCACTTTGCCACAAACGACAGCACTTGGTTTACGTCACGGGTGGGAACTAGTCAATTGGGTAGGGGTCGTTGCCCTTTTCGCTGGCAGGTCCTCTCAATGGGCCAGCTACTTTGGGGTTCCTATGGTACTCCTCACAATGAGTTTTAGGGCTTATGCCCAAGTACTTCCCACAGTTAAGCGGATAGGGATTATTCCCAAATCCGAACCTGCAACAGATGCAAAAAAAAATTTGGCAGAAATTCCACCCAACGAGCCCAAGAAAGTGCTCTGATACCAGATGTGATGAACCTGCAATAATTAATTAATGCAAATACACGAGATATCAGAAATAATAGAACAGAATCACTTTTATATTGACCACGGGACACTTCGAGGGGGCAATCTCCTTTGAGCAAGCTCAATACAATTAACTTCACCGTGTCTTCAATGGCATCAACACACACTTATATACTAAGTCTATGCCCAATACTATGAGTCAAAACCATGGGACATATAATACTACGGGACAACTTACAAAGCATATGCATCCAATACTATGGGTCAATACTATGGGCTAATATAAACTACGGATCAACAAGTACTACGGGACGACTTACAAAGCATATGCGTCCAACAACAATATACTAACATAGTAAAGAGAAGGGTTGACATAGGTTCCTAACAGAAACCCTCCCACACCGTCAATGCATGCGTCTAGTCTAACCATTCCAAATTTCAGTCCATACAAGCACAAATTGAAAAAATTTCAACTTTGGCCTCGTACAGTACATGATCAAGCACGCCATTTGGATTAGCATGATAATTGTGCATTTCCTTACTGAGCTTCTTTTTGTTTAAAGAATAATTTAATATTCTCTACTAAACAGGGTCAACCACGTGAAGGTGGAAGCTCATCTTCCCCCCCCCCGCCCCTCATGTCACTCTCAATCCCCCATAACACGACAAAATCTATGTACAAAAAAATAATTTATTGTGTTTTTTGTCATACTTAAGAAGCAATGTCTCTAATTATAACATATGCCAACATATAGGAAAATGGAAAAAAGACTAAGAAACAATTAATTTATACGTACCAATAAAATTCAATAATTCTATCGCAATATTAAATTAAAATATATAAAGTAGATATATTAAGGCATACCTCATACACTTCATTGGACTACATCATCTTCTTCATCCAATTCATCATTTGCTTCATCTGATCCAGATTCAACATTGTAAGGATTGGCCATATCATCATCGTCATCGATGTCAGTTACAATCATCATGTCATCATCGATATCTTCTTCATGGACATTGTCTGCTACATCATCTGATTCAACTAATTCTTCGACATCTTCCTCTGGAACATGATCATCTAAATCATGTTGATCATCTTCAACATCGTCTTCTTCTTCAAGACCCTCTTCATTACCTTCCTTTACGTTATACTTTACCGGCCTACCCCTTGGATCGTGTCTCACAACAAATGACCAACCCCCTCTACCTGAAATCTCAGAGTAAAATACCTATTCACATTGGCTTGGAAGAACATAGGGCTTCGTTCCTGGCTCAAACAACCTTGTATTAACCATGGTAAATTCGTTATCATATTCAATAATAGTTTTATGGGGATCACGTTGATTCAATCGTAACCTGTACCATTTGACAACGAGCATAACTACTTTGAAGGAGTTAAAGTCACACTGAAAAATATCTTCCAAATACCCATAGTATCAATTTTCTGAGAGTTCTGGATGTCTGTCACTTCTAAAGGAAACATGGGTCACCTCAAAGACTGTAGATATCCCACAATCTGATGTTTTCTTCCTTTCATCCAACTTTTTGATGCGAAATTTACAACCATTTCACCACATAGCTTTATGGTGTTTTACCTACAACAAGCCATATAAGTAAATGTTACATCATGAATTGAAGATTAAGTGCATGTTTATGTCCTGCAATGAAAAAAATCAACGTGTACATCAATATAATTGCAAAAAAAATAAATAGTGTGGTTGATTAATATGCTTTCCTGCTTATATTTTAAACCATATGCTAAATCAATTTCCCTTTGTGTAAGATTGGTATCTCCATTGCGATGAGTTGCTTTAACTAATGAAGCCACACCTTCCCTTAATATTACATGACCATATTGTTCACATCGTTCAATCCATACCTTCATCCAATCAAGATTGTTTGCGATGTATAAATGAAGTGCATCCCACTCTCGACCAACTACTTGATGAAAATAAAATTAAAATTCAGTACAAATGAATATTCACTTAACACAGTATACACTTTTAATTGATGCATACTGAATATTAAAAATAGAATAAGTATGATATATACATAAAAATAAACAGTCAAATGTACTATATTAATTAATCTCCACTAGATAATAATTACTTGTCACCTTCCTCTGTTGATGTATTTGTAACTTCGGAAGATATTCACTTGTATATTATATTTGTACTTTATTGTATCCCCAACGGAGATGTATTATTCCTCCGATTGGAAGTGTCGTCATTTGTATTTGCAAGTGTCACAAGTTACATTGTAAATGTCGTAACTTATATTTGATGGGTTATTAGACCACTGGTGTGGGGTAGGCCTTGTATGAGTCATGTAGATGGGTTATTAGGCTTCCCTAGGAAGTCGGCCCAGTTAGGGTTAAAGGCAGGTCAAGTCATTGTATAAATAGAGAGTGTGTGTCTCTCATTCTATTCATTCACTCACTCATCCAACTCGCATAGTTGAGAGAGAGGAGTGCGCACAAGTGGAGGAGGAGTAGCTGCTAGAGACATCTATCTTTTGGGGATTGATCTTTGTGATCTTTGTATTGGGGCTTATTCTATCTCTGAGGAAGTTGTGGGGTTTTTCACCTTCTTGGTTTTCCCCGGTGAAATGATTTGTTTCCATTGTCTCTTGTGATTGTTATGATGTGCTTGTTATTCTCTAAGTGATCCTAGATAATATTGAATGAAATTATCAGAAAATTAACATGGTATCAGAGTTGACCTAAGAAGAAGACATTGTGTAGCAGAAGAAGCTACGGATTCTTGATTTTTGGCTTTCTCTCCACAGGTCATCAAAGGCAAGAGAAGGCTAGACTAGAGAAGGGCTTTGCATATAAAAACCTATTCATCTTGTCACTTTCGCTATAAACCCATTTATGCAAAGGTTCGAGATCTGAAACTTTTACAGGTCGAAGATAACATGCCCCTGTACCTTTTGTCTAAATCTCAACATCTGATTCGTTGTACTTTTTGTTTTATGATCCGTACAAATTAGGGTTTTTGCCACTTCCAGATCTCAGTCATAAACAAGTGACCTAGGTAAAAAGGTCACAACTTGGGATAGGAATATCCAAATGAAATTATGTAAAAAGTGTCAGTAAGAGCACGGACTTTAGTTTCACGGGTCCTGGGTTCAGAGGCCGAAGTTGAACCAGTGACACGTGGCACTCCATACAAGTTCACTATCTTGTTTCATCCCATAAATAGGTCCCATTGCGACAGTTTGCATATCTCTCTCCTGGAGAATCTATTTGAGCTCAAACCTATGGGGTTGGAAATCTAATAGGACAAGATACCACACGCCAAATGTTCATACCTTGAGGATCTGAAATTTCTGAGTTACACCAGAAACATTACAGTCACTTATGGAAGGTCAAATTTTGGAATGTCCACACCAGCTTGCTCATCCAATTCTCAGCATTTAAGTGGTAAGACCTAAACCTTTCTATTTCCATTTGAAGGACTCTTTAAGATGTCTCACCACACCAAGCTTGAGGATAAGCTTGAAGGGGGTAAAGATCCAAAATGGAGAGACCATCCAATCCTACTTTACTAAGGTCTCTCAAATTAAAGAACAACTTGAATCTATGGATGAAGTAGTGGAGAATGGAGAAATTGTAATGACCACATTGAATGGCCTACCTAGGTCATGGGACTCCTTCATCCAAGGTATCTGTGCAAGAAAGAAATTAATATCCTTCAGTAGACTGTGGGAGGAATGTTCACAAGAAGAAGCTAGGCTTGTGGCCCGAGAAGAAAAGATGGGAAATGAAGATCAAGCTCTCACAGCACACACCAAGAAAAGTAACCCAAGAGGGAGCAATCTTATCACAAGATATCTTCACACCACCATCAAAGAGAGAAGAAAGATCTGAGATGATTCACTTGTAATGAGAAGGGACACTTTGCCTCAGAATGTCCCAAGAATCTCCAACAACAACAACAACAACAAGAGAAACAAGAAGAGATATCATGCTCATGCTGTTGAGGATGATGAACCTCCCAAGAAGAAGACCAAGGTAGAAAGTGAAGACTCTTCAAGTGACAATGAATATGTTCTAATCTCTGCTCTCATAGGTACTATTACACATGGGTGTAATGATTGGCTTATTGATAGTGGGGCTTCTAAACACATGATGAGATTTAAAGAATCTCTTATGGACTTATCTGAACATGAGTCACCTCATAAGGTGAAACTTGGGGATGACTATCAATACCCTATAAAAGGAAGTGGTGAAGCCTCCTACAAGCGAGACTCTTTAAAGTCTTTAAAAATGCAAGATGTTCTATATTTACCTGGTCTCAAGAAGAATCTTCTCTCCATATCATATTTGGATGCAAAAGGGATGAGAGTTGCATTTGTGGATGTCCAAGTACTCATGTGGCCAAAAGATAAGACCATAGATGATGCAGTAGTGATTGGAGAGCAAGAGGGAGGATTGTACAAATCGAAGGGACAACCGGAACATGCCATGGTACATGAATCCATTGAGCCAAGTGAACTTTGGCATATAAGGCTTGCACATGTGCACTATAGAGCACTACCAATTGCAAGCAAATGAGTAGAAGGTCTTCCTGAAATCCATTCAAAGCATGAAGGTGTTTGCAAAGGATGTGCAAAAGGAAAGAACAAAAAGAAGGCATTTCCAACCAATGAAATCAAGGCAAAAGGAATCTTGGAGATTATCCACTCCAATATATGCGGTTCGATGTCATCCAGTTCTCTGAGTGGGTATGTATATTATGTTTCTTTCATTGATGATTTCTCTAGGAAGACTTGGGTTTATTTCTTGAAGAATAAAGATGAATTGTTTGATAAGTTCAAGGAATTCAAAGCCTTGATAGAAAATCAAACTGATAAGAATATCAAGACCTTTAGATTCGACAATGGCGGAGAGTTCACTTCAGGTGACTTCAAGAAGTTATGCAATGACTCAGGGATTAAGAGGGAGTTGACCACTCCTTACAATCCACAACAAAATGGGTTTGTAGAAAGGAAGAATAGAACAATCATGGAAGCATCACGGGAAATGCTTCATGACCAAGATCTACCCGTGCACCTATGGGAAGAAGCAGCAAGAATAGCTGTATATGTGCAAAACAGAACACCTCACAAGATACTTGACAACAAGACACCAGAAGAAGTGTTCTTTGGTAAGAAACCAGAAGTTAGCCATCTTAGGATATTTGGTTGTCCAGTCTATACACGTGTTCCAAAATAAAAGAGGACAAAGTTAGATCCTTCAGGAAAGAAGGGTATATTTGTGGGTTAGAGTGAAAGCTCTAAGGCATACTGAATCTACTTTCAGGGTGCAAGAAGATTGACATCAGCAGGGATGTGACTTTTGATGAAGACTCAGCATACATCAAATCAAGGAAAACAACTGTTGAAGACAATGAATAACCAAGAGTACCCAGAATATAAGACACCACTATGAACAAAGCAATTCCAGAAGTGGATCATGAAATATAAGATCCACCCCGTGAGAAGAACTCTCACAAGAGGAAACTAGCATGGGCTAGAGAGCTCATCCAAGATGCAGAAAGGTATGGTATTCCAGAGGAGGAACACAGAGAAATAAAAAGGACTAGGTCACACAACAACTATGTTGCCTTACTCTGTGACATAATGAACAAAGAACCTTCCAGTTATGAAGAAGCAGCAGAAAAGAAAGAATGGAAGGATGCCATGGTTGGGAATACCAGTCAATCATGAAGAATGATGTTTGGGATGTGGTACCAAGGCCAGAAGGGAAGTCTGTTGTGACTTCCAAGTGGATCTATAAGATCAAGCATGTTGCAGATGGTAGCATAGAGAAATACAAGGCAAGTTTTGTGGCTCGTGGCTTCTCCCAGAAAGAAGGGATAGATTATGAAGAGACTTTTGCACCTGTATCCAGATACACGTCCATCATAACAGTACTTTCCCTAGCTGCAATGATGAAGTGGAAGATACACCAGATGGATGTCAAGACAGCTTTCTTGAATGGTGTAGTCGAATAGGAAGTGTATGTGGAGCAACCACTCGGTTTTGAGACACATGACAGGGAGTCATATGTGTGCAAGTTAAATAAAGCCTTGTATGGATTGAAGCAAGCACCCAGAACATGGTATGGAAGGATAGACAGCTTCCTGTCCAGTTTGGGATTTACCAAGAATAAAGTAGATTCCAATCTTTACTACAAGGTTGAGGAAGGCAATCCAATGATACTCCTATTGTATGTGGATGACCTATTTGTGACAGGTGAGGATAGATTGATTGCCGACATGAAGAGGAAGCTTGTTTCTGAGTTTGATATGAAGGGCTTGGGTATGATGCATTACTTTATAGGTATGGAGGTGTGGCAGAGTGCAGATGGAATCTTCCTTGGACAAGGGAAGGATGCAGTAGAGATCCTGAAACAGTCCAGGATGATGGACTGCAATGCCATGGCCACACCTATGGAATCGAACCTGAAGCTATTGAGTAATGCTTCATCAGAGTTGGTTGATGCCACGATGTATCATCAGATGATTGGGTCCTTGATGTACCTGACAAACATGAGACCAGATATTTGCTTTGCGGTGAACACCTTGATCCAGTTCCTGACAGATCCTAGACATGTTCACCTAATTTTTGTAAAGCATATTCTGAGGTACCTGAAGGCTACGGTTGATTATGGGCTCAGGTATGATGCAAATCAAAAGTTTAACCTGGAGGGTTATGTTGATTCAAATTGGGCAGTAAGTGTTGCAGATAGGAAGAGCACTTCGGGGTGCTACTTCAGTATGGGATCAGGTGTGATCTCTTGGCTTAGCAGGAAGCAATCCTACGTAGCACTGAGTACAACCAAACCATAGTATGTCGCAACTTGTCCTGCTAGTTGTGAGGCAGTATGGATAAGGAAGCTACTATATGATTTAATTGATCTCCAGTTAGATGCTACTTGTATCTATTGTGAAAACCAAAGTTGTATGAAGTTGTGAGAGAACCCAGTGTTCCATGACAAGTTGAAGTATATCGAGATCAAATATCACTATATCGGGGTCATGGTGTAGAGAGGAGTAGTGAATCTCTAGTATGTTGCGACGGATGAGCAGATTGTAGATATGTTGACCAAACCACTGGCCAGAGTGAAGTTCGACTAATTCAGAGAGAGGCTTGGTGTTCTTCAGATAGAAGATACTCTTCAGATAGAAGATACTTCGAGGAGGAAGTGATGGGACACATTTGCAGGAGCCGTTCCAAGCATGGTGGTAGGAGGATCCTTCCCATGGTTGTGGATGTAAGAGCTTTGTGATGAGCATCGGGATGATGCTCCAGATGATATGCATCAGGAAGATGCTATGATGATGATCAAGATGATCATGCAATGATGATATGCATCGGGACGATGCTATGACGATGATCAAGATGATCATGTGATGATGATGTGCATCAGGATGATGTACTATATGATGATGATCAGTATGATCATGAGCATCAGGATGATGCTCATTGCAAGGATGATCAGGTTGATCATGAGTATCAGGATGATACTCCGTGGCCATGGACAAGTTGTGTGATAAGCATATAATATTTCCCTTGGATATTTGCAGATACTCTTGCGAGGTTTTTCCTATGGCATGTAATAGTTCCCTGGGAGATCTGGAAAATGTTTTTTTGAGGTTTTTCTTGGAGTGACATATAATATTGCCCTGGGAGATTTGCAGATACTCTTGCGAGGTTTTGCCTATGGAATATAATAGTTCCCTGGGAGATCTAGAAAATGCTCTTTCTAGGTTTTGTCTGTGGCATATAATATTTCCCTGGGAGATCCGATAGGTTGAGAAGTAATCTCGTAATCAGTCCGGGGATGCTCTTTCGAGGTTCTGCTAGACCACATGTAATCAGTCCTGGAGATCCGATAGGTTGTGCTAGGCACGTAAAAGTCCTGGATGCTCTTTAGAGATCTTTTCGATCATGCTAAGCACATAAACGTTCCTAGGATGCTCTTTTAAGGATTTGTGGTGGTCACATGTAATATTTCCCTGGGAGATCTGATAGGTTGAGCAGTAAGCTCATAATAAGTCCTTGGATTCTCTTTCGAGGTTTTGTTGACGCACGTAATTAGCCCTGAGGATTCCATGGGTTGGCCAGCTCATAGAGATGATGAAGACCTACAGGAGGCTAGGCCTACATCCAGCATGAAAAAGGGATGGCTCTATAGAACTTCCTATGACAAGAAGAATTGAGATATGGCCCAGTGATTGAGATGACAAGTACAGCAGCAGTGACGATGATGCTCCGTGAACCAGTGACGATGATCCAGCTCCAAAATTGAAGACTTGTGCCGATATGTATTGATGACTTGTGTCAAGAGAATACCTTCCCAATTAATAGGGAGTGTTGATGTATTTGTAACTTTGGAAGATATTCACTTGTATATTATATTTGTACTTTATTGTATCCCCAACGGAGATGTATTATTCCTTCGATTGGAAGCATCTTCATTTGTATTTGCAAGTGTCACAAGTTACATTGTAAATGTCGTAACTTATATTTGATGGGTTATTAGACCACCGGTGTGGGGTCGGACCTCTATGAGTCATGTGGGTGGGTTATTAGGCTTCCTTAGGAAGTCGTCCCAGTTAGGGTTAAAGGCAGGTCAAGTCATTGTATAAATAGAGAGTTTGTGCCTCGCGTTCTATTCATTCACTCACTCATCCAACTCGCATAGTTTAGAGAGAGGAGTGCGCACAAGTGGAGGAGGAGTAGCTGCTGGAGGCATCTATCTTTTGGGGATTGATCTTTGTGATCTTTGTATTGGGGCTTATTCTATCTCTGAGGAAATTGCGGGGTTTTTCACCTTCTTGGTTTTCCCCGGTGAAATGCTTTGTGTCCATTGTCTCTTGTGATTGTTATGTTGTGCTTGTTATTCTCTTAGTGATCCTAGATAATATTGAATGAAATTATCATAAAATTAACATCCTCGATCTACCTTTCCCCTTCAGGTACTCCCCTTCGAAATTTTTATTGGATTCTGGATCACAAATGAGACCTAAATTGAGCTTTGACTCTAATTTAGGAAGATATTCACTATTATACATCATGTTCTGGTATACCATATATCCCTCCACCATAGAACCCTCAGGACATGCTCGTTGTCTAACCAAACCCTTCAAAAATTTCAAGTGCCTCTCAACCATCCACATGGAACTTGAGTATGCAGGTGCACACAATTCAATCTCCTCAACTTGGTGTATGAGGTAGTGTTCTTGTGCATTGAAAAATGTCGAAGGTAGATGCTTCTGCATTTCACACATGAGACGAGGAATTTCTCTCCTCCAATACTTTATATCTTCTTTATGGATTTCTTTAAATGACAACCATTTACAAGTGATGCAAACCAATCACGATATTTAACAAAAAAAACATTATATTACATAACAATTAGTGCACAAATGTCAAACATAAGTTCTACAATGAATTAAACAAACACTATGTGCATGCAAAAAATCGCTACTTACCTCATGTATTTCCCAAGATTATATATAACTTGTTTGACATTGTTGTCTAAGTTGTCCGGGAGAAAGAGAGCTAGAACATACTATAACAATATACAAATCTTTTCATTTTGTTTTACAAAAAGTAGACAAAAAAATACCAACAATATGCACTAGAATTAAAAAATATAGAAATTATATGCATACCATAATAATTACCTTGATGAATATATGTCAATCATGCATTTTTCACTCCCGCAAAATGACCTTTCTTTATTATGATAATCTTCATGTTCGAACAAAATCCGGTGGGAAATTTAATATTCCACGTGAATTCTTTTACAACATTACTTTGTTGCTCCGTTAACAACCATGGAAGTGAGTTTATATTAATTTGGTCTTCGTTGCTATGTAATTGAATGACGTCTTTCATTGCATGGTTGGCTTCTTGAATGTCATTGCAAATTTTGACAATTTTTTCTTTGTCACTCCTTCCATCCAATATTCGCCATAATGTTTCAGTCACATTCTTTCTGATATGCATTGTATCAAACAGATGAGAAATTTGTAGGTACTCATAGTAGGGAAACCTACTGAATTTTTTAGGGTAAATTTTCATTCCTCGTGGTATCCCATTAACGTCTTCATGATCACGACGGCCATCATGAATCATAGTTTATAAAGAAATTACAGAAATCAATGTCAATTATAGTAAACAACACACAATAAAAAAAAATCATAACATTTCATATATGATGATAAATAGACAATTTGATCTGTACGTACCTTGACGATTTCTATTATATTGCAACTTCCATAGGTGAGGTGTCATTCTCTACGGTTTTAATGTAGTCTCTTGCTTCCAATTGAATAGATGTTTCTGGCATTTCGATGCCTATGATTCTTAGAGAGGAAGTGCCTATACTCATCAAATACCTCCTTTCCTAAACTTTTTGAACGACGAGATTTGATCTTAGGACCACAAACTGGACATGCAAATTTTCCCTTTGCCTGAAGCCCTACATAAAGAGATGGATTAACTATGTCAATTATAATTATATATAAAACGAATGGATTATTTTAAAAAATATGTGTGCATAATATATCAACTAGTTCATAAAAATAAATTTAATTAAAGTGGAACTTATAATTACAAAGCGCAAAAATGGGTTAACCCTGGGGCATCATGTATTGTCCATACAAGCATTGCATGTAATTGAAATTACCTTTGTCGTATTGGTATAGATACATCATACATAGTGATTCCATTCCATAACTTTAGTAGCTCGTCAATAAGAGGTTCGATATATACATTCATATCTTTAACTTGGTACTTACCTGATTGATTTGAACATATAAAATATATAATTATTACAACCATTTAGATATATAAACCATACACAAGAGAAAAATAAAATATATATATATATAACATTATGGAACATATTACATTGCTACTACATTTTTTAAAAAAAGTTGTAGACACATACCTGGATAATCATTGCCAACATTATGTGCTCCCCCTTTATTGACAACCATGGAGGAATGTTATTGTTGATAACAAAAATAGGCCACACTGAGTAAATGGATCTCATCTTTGCAAATGGATTGACACCATCTACTGTAAAAGAAATCTTAATATTACGAGGTTCTTCTTTAAAGTGAGGCCATTTTTCCTCCATATCTCTAAATGCAGACCCATCTGCAAGCATTCGAATAATGTCATCTTGACTTATTTTCCATGCATGGTAATCCATAAATTGCACTATGTTTTTGCACCGGAATAGTCGTTGCAAACATGGAATAATGGGAATATAACGAAGAACTTTGCGAGGAACATTTATTGTTACTTGATCTATTCGATATCTACTGATATGACATTCCTGACATTCTGTTTCAAATTCATGTTGATTATAATATATAACATGGTCATCGGGGCATGCATTAATTGGTTCATACAACATTCCAATTTATTTCATGATGGCAGATAAATATCGATATGTGTGAGGTAAAATATTTGATGGTGGTAACAAAAATTCAACTATCAAGCTACAACAAATTAAAATAAAAAACTAGTTAATATAATATATAAATAATATTAATGAAACACATTTCATCCGCATTAATTTTACTTATGAATTAACAATAAAATGATTAGAAGAATAGTGATAACCTTTAGCGCGATCATATATATGCGATGGAATATATTACATACCTTAACATCCGTGTGACTGATGTGTTTGAAACACCATTCATAACCTTCAAGTTCATTATCAACAATATAGCAGAGAGAAGATTTGTGTTTGAGCCCTCATAAAGGGGTTCATATGCCTTCTCAAGAAGAGGTAAATCATGATCATAAAATTCATCATTTTCAAGATCATCATCATCATCATCCATTCTAACATTGAATGTATCATGGATAAATTTATTTGTACCATCATCTTCAACTATGTTATCAGTATGATTATCTTCTTCAATATGATCATTAACGTGTTCTCCATTATTCATAGCTCCATGTTCCTCTAGTACTTGTTTTGAAAGCACATCCTCCGAACGATATGTTGTAGGAGGTATTTCCTTTATAATTACATGAAACCATCAATAGATATTAGTTAATATAATAAATATTAAAATGATACATACATTTACAAAAACGATCAATATAAAGACATATATAATGAAAAACCGACCAATGGACGATATTCATGTCCCCCCTGAGCATGTCCATGTTCCCACCACCCTTTCTTTTCAGTCCATCCCACAATTTAGCAAGCAATTGTCGATTTTGTTTGTCTGGATCAGGAATATTGTTATGTGACATTTTCTCATAAAGAGCTTGACTGAAGATTATTGATCTTAAAAAATCAAGCTCCACACTTCACTATTTTTAATCAAAGTAACAATTGAAATAATTGTGTATTTTTGTATGGAAAACAGTTCGCGCGAAGAATATAATTTCCGCAAACCATCGCTTGTATAGCCAATATGTCAGAATGTTTCTAAAATTAAAAGTTCATCAAAGATCCGACGATATTATCCTAGTTACCGTTATAATATATACACCGCATATCTGATGACACTCGTCACATCTCCGACGAGTGTCGTCGGATAACTGATGGGAGTCGGATATTCGACAATAGTAGATATCAATTTAAAAAAAAAAAAAAAAATTGTAATTTTAAAGGTGAAATCCAACAACACAGTCAATTTCATCAGAATTCGTCGTATTTTCTCATCGTATTTTGGGTTCAAATTTGGTGTGGTCTATCATGGAAATTATTGTCTAATAGGAACTTTTGCAAGGAACCATTGGTTACATGATCTTGGGAATCATCACCCCTTGATGTGTGCATACAAGAAATGGGAAACGGAATGTTAAGGAGGGAGTCGTAGATGGTTTGAGTCACTATAAACCTATCAACAATAAACATCACAATTCAAATGCATAAGAAAATCCAACCCTCCTTGCACATCCACTAAATCGAGCTAAGTCCAATGCATGATAAAAAAATATTTTAAAAAAAATGTCTCCAACTAAGGGTAGTCTGTACATTTTCCATCTCTAGGGGTAGGGCCAGATACACATAGTATAATACTAAAAACACACACTTCCTCGATTGAAAACCCCTCCATGCATAGCTATCTCTCAATTTCCTCCTATGTCCCTACTTAAACCTCCTTAACACTAGAATACCTTAGCATGTATGCCATCCATGACTCTTTAATGCCACCCCTAGGCACATCGAGGAGAATGGGAGCATCCTACAACCCATAATGAAATAAATATTATCATTGAATGGAGAAAACAAGTTGTTATCGCTGAACCTGGAACCTTGATGACCTCAATCCCAACAACAAATGAACTAGCTCAAGAAATCATTCTTCACCTTCAAGGGTGTTTCCTCCTCACTATATTTGAAGAATATAACATCCTGAAGGAGAAATGTGTATATGCATATGAATTGGGGGCTTTGAATCTCTCTCATGCTCTCTCACTTGAAATCCACTCCCTCACCATGTTGTATTGCTATGGAAGAAGGTGAGGTATTAAGAGCTCAGTTAACATAACAAACTTAGTAGAATTATAATCTTTTAATTATTAATTTTACTAATAAAATGTAATTTTGTTTTATTAGGAAAGATCAATTTTTTACTAGTGCATCATCTTCCTTGTCAAAGGAAATGGTGTATCAGTGCACCCATGTAAATCTAATAAAAAATAGTACACTAGTGCACCCCAACATGACAAGAGAACCAACACCATAAGGTCCTAGTGGCAATTTGTACCCTACTTCCCTGCATGTGCATTGTGTGTCGAGGATAGTAACCTGCACTATTGATATGGAAAAATTACATTAACATGTGTAACATCATTAATGTGCATCATTATCATTAGTGCATCATGAAATTGTGAGGTACGTAGGTGGGGATTGACATAGATACTATACAGTGCAACCACTTAAAAACTATGCATCACACAACTAGGTTTATATTGTGGTGATTTACTACAAGTTCATTAACATAGTACAATCTTGATGGAAATCCATCCCCACTTACCTTACACATATTCAATGTGTCAAGGATAATAATGTGCACCATTAATGTGACATCATCAAGTTGACATGAGTTGCAACGATGGCATGCATTATCACGATCAATGCATTAGCTACATACAAGTTAGGTGGTTTGCCACGAAATTTGTATAGTGCAACCACGTAGTAGTTGCACATTGTGAAACTTCTATGCTTGTTGTGTGCTAGCTAGGTTGGTGATGCTTTGTTTTACTATAGGTGCATTATTGAATAGTAGTTAATTTTTTCCCTTAAATTTTGTCATGATGCACTTCTGTATTGGAGGCACACACTTTTAAAGAAACGTGTCAAACACAAAAATAGTGTGCTATGAAATGGTGCACTGAACACAAAATCAACACACTATCAAAAAATGTACGAAGAAAAAAGAAAAAAATGGTTAGAAATATTAGAAAAAAACTTAAATGTGTAAAAAATGAAAACTAACAAAGAAACAAAGAAATTTTGAGAACCTACTCTACCATAAATAAAGAAACAAGAGTACAAGGGGAAAATTCTAAGCAAATTGGGAGAAAAGTTATGGGGCATGTTGAAATTTAATCTATTTCCAGATCTACAAAATTATTTCACAATGATTTCAAACATTCATTTCATTCCACAGTTTTCATTGAATAATTGCACATTGAAAATTTCAACTTAAATTGTAGCAGAAACAATAGATCATAGAAATATATCCATGCACAAGAGACACAAAGATTTTATCCTCGGAAACACAAAAGGGAGAAATCCCAACCAACTTTTCTTAGAAGAAATTAGTCAATTCAAGTACAATACCCGTTCATGAAGAGAAACCCTAGCACATAAGAGTGTGCCCTTCTTTCACAAGAAACCCTAGAAAATATCTAGGGATATATAGCGAACCACTAGGATATGATAAGAACCCAAAATTATTTGCTCCTTGCCTTTGCTAGGCCTTCCTTTAAACGTGCACACAAGTGGAATAGAAGAGATTTTTTTGTGACGATGAAAATGAAGTGTGTGAGCACTTTAGTTATATTCTTCATTTCACTTATTTTTTTCTTCTTAGGGATGACTTCTACACTTGATGGGGCTGACTTGTATATTTGTTGGGGTAGATTTGTTCTTTATTCTAGACCGGCTTGTATTTTTGTCTTCAATCTTATTTGGGAATTCTTCAATGCTATCTAATACTTCTTCAATGGTAGACTTGACTTCTTGGTTATTTCTTCATCATAGAAAAGTTGTCCTTGTTGATGTCCATCTCCTCACATGCACGTATATTCACACATATATCTCTAATGTTGATTTGTCCCCACTCTAAGAAGTCTCAGACACTTCTTAGATCCCATGTCAACATTAGATTAGACTTGTATATTCCCTAAGGGGATGAAATCCTCTATCAAATAAACAAGTCAACTCACTCTAATAGGAATAGATCACTCTATCACAAAGCACTCCCTCACAAAGTGGGTAATGTGACTTATAGCATCATACACACTTAGTCAACACACATGAGTAATCAAGGATAAGCACCTTGAGCCTTATTCACTCTTAGTCAACACACATGACTAATAAAGGCTACACCAGGGCCATCCTCCAATGGCCATTGTTCAATGCACATGACCTCTCTGGGGGAACATCTACAGAATGTTTTCTCAATGTTGCAACCTAGATAAACATCAACACTCCCTATCGGCAAAGAGAGACATTCAACATCACTACCAAGCATCACACTTGGTGAGAACATCTGTTAAGCACATTCTGCATCACTCCCAAGAATCATAATTGGTGAGAATGTCCTCCATATAAATATCGAGTCTTTCACTCCTATCCAAATCATATGATTATCTGGATCAAGATTGTGCCAGGGCCATTCACCTCATGTGAATGTATCATTTTCCCTTGGTCAAATAAGTATGACCAATCTGGTAAAATGTCAGATCGATATTGCTCATATGTGGAACCATCATGGTGTCTGGGCCATTCACCTCGTGTGAATGTATTCCTTCTCATCTGTAGAACCATCACAAGGTATGGGCCATTCACCTCATGTGAATGTATGCCTACTCATATGTAGGAACATCATGGTGTCTGGGCCATTCACCCCACGTGAATGTCTGTCTGCTCATCTGTAGGACCATCACAATGTCTAGTCCATTCACCTCACGAGAATTTATTCCTGCTCATCCATCAATAACCCCTCTCACTGAGGGAGACATTCTCCATCACGCCAAGCTTGTACTTGAAGCATACAAATTTTTCCTTGGATAGAGGCTTGGTGAGAATGTTGGCTATTTGTGGATATGTACTATCTTCACTACTCCCGTTTGGACCATATCTTGAATGAAGTGATATTTATCTCGATATGCTTCGACCTGTCATGAAACACTAGATTTTTCGAAATACTGAAACAGCTTTGATTATCACAATGTATCAAGGTCGTCTCTAGCTCCTGATCAAATCACCATGCAAGAATATTCCAAAGATGCATTGCTTCGTGACTTACGAAACTAGTTGTTGTGGTAGAAAATTCTCCCTACGAATAGGTAGAAATTCCCTTGGATTATAAAGTGGTTCCCTATTCCCCAATACAAGACAAAAGTAAACAAGTGGAAACTAGCATCCTCCTAGACCTATATCATACACAAGCAAATAAGCTATGGAAGAAACAAAGGATATAAATGACCTACCTCACTTTCAATGGTTGTCCTCACCGCTCCTTGGTTTATCTAGCTCCTAGCATTGAGATATGGGATTATGGACCTGTTCACAAACACAAGAAAAAACCTTCTCCAAAGAAACAAGTGCATAAACACAGATCTAACTATTGAATGATAGACAAATTCATACATTCACCATGAAAAACATGAAATTGGGATAAATAGTCCAGGTTTGTATTCAATGGGAAGCCATAAAGAAGTACATCACAAGTTATACCTGACTTAGTAGAAACATCTCCTCCAAGCTCTCCTTCCAGACACCTTGAGAATCAAACTAGCATAATGATGGGATCTCCAAGCATTTTTTCCATGTCTCAATTCCAAAGAATGAGCTCAATTTATAGGATTAGGGAGGACAAACTACTTGGATAAATGATTGGATCAAGGGAGGATATCTTGGATCATGAGAGATTAGGTTTACTTAGAATGGAGGATGGAGTGATACTCGAATGATAAGCTTATCCATTCAAAATCTCATCGAAATATTGCTCATTGATTCATGCCAAGCGGTTGAGGAAAAATTATCACTCCCCAAAGGAAGGCCACAGAGGGATAAAAAACGGGAATTATCGCTCCCTTAATAGTGGCTTCCTAGAATTATTCTTCCCTGAACAAGGGGAGGGGGGGAATAATTTCCTTCCAAGGCTCAATATAGGGTTTATGAGAGTGGTTTCAACCCCCAAATGATATGATTCTCTCCCAAATTGGTCTAGGGAGTGAACTAACCACATGATGAAGGGTCCAAAAACCTTTAGGGAGCATAACAACCATGCATCTCATGGTGATGAAGCATAAAAACCAAGCATGACACATGAAGTTGACAATTTGAGGTGTAACAATTGCATAATACTTTGATTTTGTTGTACTGAGTGCAACAGAAGTCTACTTCCTACTAAACCAAGATATCATGGTTGATCCCAAGCTAAAGCAACACCTCGAGGCCACTACACTCCCCACCCAATCAGAATCTGCATAATATTGCAGCCTCACTTCTCCACCTTAAACATGTCTCAATCCATATCCAAATGTACCACTTAGGTACCTCAATACATGCTTTGTTGCAACCCAATGTACATGCCTCGACTCAACCATAAACTAGCTCAGGGTGTTCACTGCAAAGCAAATATCTGGCCTGGTGTTAACCAAGTACATCGAGGATCCAATAAACTACATGTACATCATGGTATCCAACAAATCTGAATCTGAAGTGGAATCAATTGGCTTCTTCAGATTTGTTTGCCTACATATGGTAGGATCCATCAAATCTGAATATGAGCGGAAGTACTTAGCTTCTTCATATTTTTCAGCATAGGTGTAGGCATGAATTTTCAGTCCATCATCTCAAATCTCTCAAGATCTCAATTAAGTACTTCCCCTTACTAAGGAATATCTCTCCTGGTCACTGCTACATCTCCAATCCCAATAAATCATGCATCAAGCCAAGATCCTTCATCTCGATTTATGAAACCAACTTCTTCTAGGTGAGGGGGGTACTCCTGGCTAGGGAACCTCCCCCATCACCAACAAATTGTGCTGCAACTACTCCCTTTGTGCTAAAGCACCCTGGTCCATTTGCACTAAGTATCATGCTCCCTTTGTACTGAGTATCTTGATCCCTCTGCATCTGGACACTCTACTCCCTCTACATATGAGTATCATGCATTCTCTGCTTATGGACACTCTACTTTCTCTACATTTGAGTATCATGTACTGAAGCAACTTGCTTCCTTCTGCACTATTGATTCATTTGCATCCATCTATTTAAGTCCCCACCAAGTGGGTCTACTAAGGTGATCCTCCTACTCACTTAAGAACACTGAATACCATTCATGACTCTCTCTAAGCATACAAACAGGCTAACTCCATAGCCTATAGATGTATATTTGCACTGCATGCTTGATCTTATAGACCCACTTAGAAGTCTCCACTAACTTCCCCTTTGATCTAGAAACTATCTCCCTAAAGGTATTGTTATCACGTCCATAGTAGTTGGAGCTACCATGATGGAGCAGACCACATTTTCTTTCAGTCAAAGCCAATCCCAGGTAGTTTGATCCTATTTCTCACCGAGTGATCATCGGTGGCATATTATTAGAGCTTCTTAGAGCCTACAGAGAAGCAACAGTTCTCCTTTTCCACAATTGAGTACTTCACGAGCCCATTGAGATGTATTGGTTGGATTATGGTTCACTTATCATAGCAGCAGATGTTTTATTTCTCTTTCTCAGTTGCATTCAGAGCCTTTCCATATTATATCAAAGACAAGTATATGGTTGAGAGGGTATATATCTCGTATTTGGGTTTTGTCTCTCTTATCTATCTTTAGTAGTTATTGACTAGACATTCAGTGATTGATGGTGGTGATGTATTTTTACTAGTGGGATTGTCATGATTAGTTGAATGGTTTTGAATGTTAAAGCCATTATATATGCTCACTTGTACTACCTACTTTACTTAAACTTGGCTATCCCCACTTTCATTGCTATGTTGGTTTACACTTTCACCCGTTTACCTCCACCCTTATGGTTTTATCCCTGATTGAAAACTTGGACTTGTGAGATTGAGAAATTTTCCCCATATTCACCTTTATGTATAGAAGACTCCATGTTGTACTATGTCTCGGATCTTCAGTGTGTGGCTGGTTGATTTGAACCGTTGATCCATTTCTGGTTGGTTGCCCCCAATATCTTGGTGTGGTGTAGAGTCTTGTAGATCATCGAGTTGTTTTCTACCTATCATGTAAGTTTGTAATCCCACCCCATTATATACACTACATATAAAATGTTTCCAAATCCAAAGCAAATGCAAGCCAAAAAAATGGCTCTTGAAATTAAATGAAGCTACCTTGGATGAAATTTGTAGTTAGTTGTGCTTTAAGGCACATGTATTAAAATCTGAAGGGTCATGAAATGAAGTGAAATGCAAAGGCCAAGTAAAAGCATATGAGGAACAATGAAAATCAAAATTATTGATGGCCATGGTATGTAATGGTATTTCCTCGTGAAGCCCAAAAATGCAATGGATGTGAGATGGAGCAAGGGACAACTAATTCTAAGTGTCCCCTAGGATCTGCAAAATTACTGTTTCTTGTGTACCTAACGCAAGGGTCCTAGTAAAGATCCTCATTGATCTTGAGTTAGGATTGGAAGTGAGTTGTGGAAAACTAGACTAGAGGCTTGTGTGGGGCATCTCAGCACTGTACCCATTTGTGAGACACAACCTTTCCCTAGTGTTCTTTGTTGTGCATATATTGGCATGGTCCCCTTTTATCCCTTGTTCTTTGAGACATCACTATGTCTAATTCAGTAAGTCAACCTCACTTAACCTTTCAACCTTGTCACATTCACCTCACCGAACTTAGCAAGATGGCCATTTTTGTAAGTGAGCATATACTTTGGGCTTCATAAAAAAACTATGATACTATTCTATTTTTAATTGGATATTATTGTGCTTAATCACCATCATTGATGTTACTTATGTGTTATTTGGCTGCTAATATAGATAGTATATCATTTTATTCCCTCATACATGTTGATGTATATGTAACTTCAGAATGTATTTCACCCATGTATTTCATATATGTATTTTATATTCCTATAGAGATGTTATTTTTCCTCTATACAGAAGTGTCGTCATTTATATTGTAAGTGTCGTAACTTATACTTGATGGGTTATTAGACCACCTTGTTGGGGTCAGCCCTGTATAAGTCATGTGGGTCGAAGGGTTGTTAGACCACCCTAGTGAGGGTCGGCCATGTGGGTTAAAGGTTTATTAGACCACCCTATTGGGTGTTGGCCCAGTCAGCATTGTGTTATGTGGTTAAGTTAAGGCCGACCTAGTAAAGTTTATTAAGCAAGTCAAGTCTAGTATAAATAGAGATCGGGAGATCTCTATTTGATCATTTCTATTCTCTCACTCACACTTGGGAGAGTGGCGCAGTTGTGGAGGAGGAGGCTCTGCTATTAGGAGAAGACTATCTCTTGTATTCTGGTTGTATCATTGCTCTATCTATCTCTGAGGAAGTTATTGGGGTTTTTCACCTTTATGGTTTTCCCCAAGTAAACTCTGTGTCTCTTGTGTGCTTGCATTATTATGTCCATGATTGATATGCTGTAGATTTGCTGTACATGTTGTTCTCTTAGTTAAGATCCTAGTTCAGATTGCAGTAAATTCTGAAAATTTAACATGGTATCAGAGCTATCCTAAAAGAAGGCATGATATGGCATGTATGTCACTTGTTGCACTTATGATGCTAGGGCTTGATATAGCAAAAACCAGTCATCGTATAACTTTCGATATAAATCCATTTTGGAAAAGTTTTCAGATCTAAAACTTTTACAGGTCGAATATCAGATCCACATGTACCTTGTTTCCAAAGGACAACCTCTAATTCGTTGTACTTTGTGATTTATGATCTGTACAATATAGGGTTTCGGCCTCTTCCAGATTTGAGTCAAAATCAGGTGACCTTGGGAAAAAGGTCATAACTTGGGCTAGGAAGATCCAAATGCAATTTAGTAAAAAGTGACAAGTAGTACACAAACTGTAATATCTCAGCAAAAATTTTCAGAGGCCGAAGTTGAACCAGTGACATGTGGAATGCCGTCCAAGTTTGCTCTCCTGTATTATCCCATAAACAGGTCACGTTGTGACACTTGGCATAACTCTCTCTCAGAGAATCCAATTGAGGTCAGACCTATTGGGATGGAAATATAACAGGTTGGGCTATCTCAGGAAAAAATTTCAGAGGCCGAAGTTGAACCAGTGACACGTGGCACGTTGTACAAGTTCGTTATCCTGTATTATCCCATAAACAGGTCACGTTGCGACACTTGGCATAACTCTCTCTCAAAGAATCCAATTAAGGTCAAACCTATCGAGATGGAAAGACAACAGGTTGAGATATCCCAAGAAAATTTTTTAGACCATGTGGATCTAAAATTTCAGAGTTACACCAGAAACAATCAGGTACATATTTCTGCCAAAACAGAATTATTTTTTAGCACCTTCATTCATGGCTTCCGGAATTTAGGGCTTCGGAGAAAGTTGGAATTTTTGTAATCGGAGACCACGGCTGGATGCTACTCATAAAAATCAAAATTTAGAGACCAAGATCAGATTTTTTGGTTGGGCAGAAGGCCGGGCTTGATCAAACCCCAGTTCGGGACTTTGATTGGAAAGATGGAAAATTAGGGCTTCTGCAAAAATTCAAATTTTGGAAATCTGTGACCACGGCTGGAAGCTCCTCAGAAAAATCGAAGCT
Organism: Larix kaempferi; assembly: GCA_027924585.1. Classification (NCBI taxonomy): domain Eukaryota; kingdom Viridiplantae; phylum Streptophyta; class Pinopsida; order Pinales; family Pinaceae; genus Larix; species Larix kaempferi. The sequence goes on along the minus strand of BSBM01001174.1, from coordinate 868,831 downwards.
TAGAGCTTTGAATCAAATCTTTTGGTTGGGTGAAGCTCCGGGAAACTCAAACCCTAATTCAAGGTCCTCCCCAGTGAATCTAAAAATCTAAAAGGCAATTTCGAGGGGTGAAACTTTGCAGTTTTCAAATTCTGAATATACCAACTTGATCAGCTCATCAAGGCGCATATTTCTATCCTTTCGGAAGTTTGAATTTTTTGGAGTTTCTTTGACAAACCCTAATCCAGCTCCAGCTCCAGTTCTTGCAAATCAAGTGGATTGGGTTAATCCTAGAAGAAGATGGATTGGTCACCTGCATAAGTGAAGAAGTTCCTGTCTCAGAGGGAGATGAGGCTAAGGCCCTCCATAAGAAGATTACAAGCAATCTTGACAAGTATGGCTTACAGGTATGTTTCATGGTTAAGTTTATCATATGTTTGTCTTCATATCATTACAGTACAATCTTGATTAATTACTAGACTTGTTGTATCACCTTAATAGAAGATATTCATTGATTAAGGTTTTGAAACTTATGAATGTACTAATGCATTGTGATGTTGTATGAGGTTTATGTTGTTCGCTAACATAAAAGGTACACCAAGAAAGACAAATCATGTTCTACTTCAAGAACATATGATCATGGTGACATGAAGAAAAAGATTCATCCATTGTCATGGATCACATAGAAGATCTACTTTCGAGGTATGTATAACTTGGTCCTACAATGATTAACCTATGAGACATGCAGGTTACTAGCACAAGTCACTGAAGAGAACCAGAAGACATTATGCGGGTATGTTAGGACATAACTAGCTAGCATGCTAATCCAGGTATGTTTTTCCTATATCAAGCTAGAATCCTACCTTGTGTTAGGATCTTATACTGTTGTGTTGTTGATAATGATTATTCATGAAGTCATAGGTTTGAATAGTCATGGTTGTATGCATATTATGCTTCTTACCATAATTGATGATATGACTAACCAGAAGAATCATGAAGGTATAGGTTTGAGTAATCACAGGCTTATGCATTGATGATTTAACTAATCAGAAGATTCCTATGATCAAATAAGAATATGCATGAGTAAAAGAAGACTTCCCTGAAACCTTGAATACTAATGTTTATTATCTGTGAATGATCATGAATATACATGTTTAAGATTATTGTGTTTTGATAGTATTAAGATTATACTAATAAATGTGTGATTATGTATGAGACCTCAAGGATAACACAATGATGATACCAATAAGCATGCATAGTGATTAAGGATGGATGTAAGTTCAAGGAGAGGTAATCCAGGAAACAAAGATCAAGAGGGAGCACACTCCAGTTGTTCCTAGAAGAAAGCAAAGGAGCACACTTCAGTAGTTTCTGCAAGGATGCAGATATTCATAGGGAGTTGACCACTTCTCACAATCCACATCAAAATGGAGTTGCAAATATTTAGAGGGAGTCCACCCAGCAACCAAACAAAGATAAGTATTTGAATTGTCATTTCTTACATAATGTTATTCAATGATGTATATGCTTATGTTCCTAGAATTAGGTTGTGTATTATGCATATTAGAATAGTTGCATTGATGAATAGTATACTACTAATATACATGGGTAAGTGGCATATGGCACTGTACAACATTCCATTGCTACTTATCTAGAATGAAACCTCTTTGCTGACATGTTAGGAGTTGTGCACACTCTTAACAATGTTCTGGTAGAGATTGGAAGGCATCTAGAAAGTTATGGAATATGGATAAATGTTGTATTGAAGCATTGGCTAAGATAATTGCATGACTGTATGACATATTTCTTTATGTGTAAGAATTTGTTCTGAAAACTATGAGATGTTTTCTAATCATGCAATTTAACTTGTTGTGTAGGAAAGATCGTATACCATCACCTACAAAAGAAGAACTACAACATTTGTTCAGCAGCAAAGTTATCTATTGAAAATATTGAAGCTATTGAAATTCCTAGGATCTAGGAAGAATGCCATGATCGAGGAGTACCAGTCGATCACGAAGATATTTGGGATGTAGTCCCAAGACCCGAAGGGGAGTCTGTACTGACTTCCAAGAGAAGCTACAATATCAAGCATGCTGCAGGTGGTAGCATAGAGACTTTTGCTCCTGTAGCCAGATACACTTCCATTAGATCAGTACTTGCTCCAGCGGTAGTGATGATAGGGAAGATACACCATATGTATTTCAAGATAGCTTTCTTGAATGGTGTAGTTGAATAAGAAGTGTACGTGGAGAAGCCACTTGGTTCTAAGACACATGACAGGGATTCATATATGTGCAGGACTTGGTATGGTAGGATAGACAACTTTCTATCCAGTTTGGGCTTTACCAAGAGTAAAGCAAATTCCAACCTTCACTACAAGGTTGAGGAAGGCAATCCAGTGATACTACTATGTGGATGACTTGTTTGTAACAGGTGAGGATAGATTGATTGCCGACACGCAGAGGAAGCTTGCTGCCGAATTCGATATGAAGAACTTGGAGATGATGCACTATTTGTTTTTAGCATGGAGGTGTGAGAGAGTGCAGATGGAATCTCCCTTGGACAAGGGAAGTATGTAGTAGAAATCCTGAAGAGGTTCGGGATGATGGACTGCAAGGATATGGCCTCACCTATGGCATCGAACCTAAAGTTTCTGTGTGATGCTTCATCTGATATGGTTGATGTCACGATGTATCATCAGATGATTGGGTCCTCTATGTACCTGACGAACACAAGACCAAATATTTGCTTTGCAGTGAACACATTGAGCCAGTTCCTGACGGATCTAAGAGATGTTCACCTAGTTGCTGTAAAGCATATTTTGAGGTACCTGAAGGGTATGGTTGATTATGGGCTCAAGTATGATGCGAATCAAAAGTTTAACCTACAAGGTTATGTTGATTCAGATTGGGCAGGCAGTGGTGTTGATTCAGTATGGGATCAAGTGTGATCTCTTGGTTTAGAAAGAAGCAGTCCTGCGTAGCACTGAGTACAGCTAAGGCAGAGTATGTTGCAGCCTATTCAGCTAGTTGTGAGGCAGTATGGCTTCGGAAGCTACTGTCTGAGTTATTTGATCTCCCGTTGGATGCTACTGGTATCTTTTGTGATAACCAGAGTTGTGTGAAGCTATCCGAGAACCCAGTGTTTCATGACAGGTCGAAACACATAGATATCAAATATTACTATATCAGGGATATGGTACAGAGAGGAGCTATGAAGCTCCTGTACATTGCGATGGACGAGCAGATTGCAGATATGCTGACGAAGCCACTAGCCAGGGTGAAGTTCGAGTACTTTATGGAGAGGCTTGGTGTTCTTTAGATTAATGACACTTCAAGGAAGAAGTGATGGACACATTTGCAGAAGCCATTCCAAGCATGTTAGAAGGAGGATCCTTCACATGGCTGTGGATGTAAGCGCTAGATGATGAGCATCAGGATGATGCTTCAATTACTACTCTGTGTATGCATCAGGAGGATGCTGGATATGATCAGTTGGATCATTTATATGTATATGTATGTACGCATCATGTTGGGTGCTGGATATGATCAGTTGGATCATTTATATGTATATGTATGTACGCATCATCTTGGATGCTGGATATGATCAATAGGATCATTTGTATATGTTTTGTATATGCATCATATTGGATGCTTGGACCATGTATCTGTATATGTATCAAGTGGATACTGTGTATGATCAGGTAGATCATGTATGTTGATATGTATCAGGTATGATCAGGTGGATCATGTTTTTGTATTTGCATCAGGTAGATGCATTATATGATCAGGATGATCATGGATGGCGAGCTTCAAGATGTTGCTCCAGATGACATGCAGTAGGATGTTGCAGTGATGATGATCAGGATGATCATGTGTACATCAGGATAATGTATGGTGAGTATCAAGATGATACTCTGTGTCCGTGGATCAGGTTGTGCAGATGAGCATATAATTTGGCCCTCGGATATTTGCAAATAGTCTTTCGAGGTTTTTCCTATGGCATGTAATCTGGCCCTGGGACATCTGGAAAATGCTCTTTCAAGTTTTTGCTCTCGGAGGACATATAATTTGGCCCTGGGAGATCTGCAGATAGTCTTGCAAGGTTTTTCCTATGGCATATAATTTCACCCTGGGATATCTAGCAAATGCTCTTTCGAGTTTTTGTCCTATGGCATATAATAGCGCCCTGGGAGATCCGATAGGTTGAGCTGTGTGCTCATAATAAGTCCTAGGATGCTCTTGCAAGGTTTTGCCATGACCACATGTAATATCGCCCTGGGAGATTCGATAGGTTGGGATGTGTTCCCGTAAGAAGTCCTGGGATGCTCTTGCAAGGTTTTGTGGTGACCACATATAATAGCTCCCTGGGAGATCCGATAGGTTGAGCTGTGTGCTCGTAATCACTCCTGGGATTCTCTTTTGAGGTTTTATGGTAGGGTCACATGTAATAGCTCCCTGGGAGATCCGATAGGTTGGGCTGTGTACCCATAATAAGTCTTGGGATGCTCTTGCAAGGTTTTGTGACGCACGTAATAAGTCATGAGATTTCCACAGTATGGCCAGTGATGATGAAGACCTGCAGGTGGTGGGCCTACATCTAGTATGAAAAAGGACTGGCTCTGTAGAACTTCCTATGACGAGTAGATTCAGAGATTGATTGAGATAGCAGCAGCAGTGACGATGACAATGATTTGAGGATGATGATTCACTGATGATGATCCAAAGAAGAAGACTTGTGCTAGAAGACCTGTGTCGAGAAATACCTTCCTAGTTAAGAGGGAGTGTTGATGTATATGTAACTTCAGAATGTATTTCACCCATGTATTTCATATATGTATTTTATATTCCTATAGAGATGTTATTTTTCCTCTATACGGAAGTGTCGTCATTTATATTGTAAGTGTCGTAACTTATACTTGATGGGTTATTAGACCACCTTGTTGGGGTCGGCCCTGTATAAGTCATGTGGGTCGAAGGGTTGTTAGACCACCCTAGTGGGGGTCGGCCATGTGGTTCAAAGGGTTATTAGACCACCCTATTCGGTGTCGGCCCAGTCAGCATTATGTTATGTGGTTAAGTTAAGGCCGACCTAGTAAAGGTTATTAGGCAAGTCAAGTCTAGTATAAATAGAGATCGGGAGATCTCTATTTGATCATTTCTATTCTCTCACTCACACTTGGGAGAGTGGTGCACTTGTGGAGGAGGAGGCTATGCTGCTAGGATAAGACTATCTCTTGTATTCTGGTTGTATCATTGCTCTATCTATCTCTAAGGAAGTTATTGAGGTTTTTCACCTTTATGGTTTTCCCCAAGTAAACTCGGTGTCTCTTGTGTGCTTGCATTATTGTGTCCATGATTGATATGTTGTAGAGTTGCTATACATGTTGTTCTCTCAGTTAAGATCCTAGATCAGATTGAAGTAAATTCTGAAAATTTAACAATACATGCACGATTATTCATAATACTGCTCATCCTTCAGTTTGGATATTTTGACTTGGTCAACCCAATTTGACCTGGTCAAGTCACGGATCCTGAGGTTGATATGACTACAGTGGTATGAGATTGTCTATTTTTACCTTAATGTACCCATTACACCATTCCATACTTCAGTTGATGATTATTGGCCATTATACAACATTTTTTAGATTTATTATTATCATTATTATGGCCATTTTTATTATTATGGACATGGTTTTGATCTTCAGAAGCATATTTAGATGGATGCATATGGTTCTAGTAGTCGTTATTAGTGGATTTGATGTCTCGTATTTTATTCGTGCAGTCAATTTGGTGATTTGGGAAATAGAAGGCATGATGTGGGCCAATTTCAATTCCAATAGTTAACCTGTCAAATTAATTCAATAATTAAGTGACCACAGCTTAGCCAAGAAGTCGATTTGGCTAGTGGGGGGCCAAAGTAATAGCAAAAGATGATTTTCTATGATGTATTGAGGATCTATGGAATTATTCTCATGCTTGGATCATGATTTTATAGTGCATATTTATTTTTCTCTCATCCTAGGGAGGACGACTTGCTCCAAAGGGGGCGATTTCATGTGTTAGAGAGACATATCTTATGCTGTCACTTTTGTACCTTGTAATATTGCCACTGGTTGAGATATTGTAACTTCTAAGAATATTATATTTGTACTTTATTATTCCGGAGATGTTTCATTCCTCCGTGGAGACCCTATTGTATATCCGGAGATGTTTATTCCTCAGAGAGAATGTGGTAACTAGGGTTATTAGATCTCCCATGTGGGGTCGGCCCTGAGTTAGCTTATTAGGGGTTATTAGACTCTCTTAGGAGAGGTCGACCCAGTTAGGGTGAAAAGTCAATTAGAAGATGAGTATAAGTAGAGGAGGTGTGTTCCTCACTTATCACTCATTCACTCACTTGTGTATTGTGCATAGGAGAGAGAGAGATCTACATAGGAGGAGAAGGAGCTCTTGTTTGGGGACTACATCTTTGTATTAGTTGATTATCTATATTGAGGAAAGCTTTGCTGGGTTTTCTACCCCATGAGGGTTTCCCAGGGTAAATCTTTGTCTATCTTGTGATTGTGTTTCTTTCAGTGATCTTGCTTGTGAAATTAGGCTAAACTTAACACCACTTAGGGTGAATTGAGCCCCTAAGGTGACCCCCACATCATTATTTCACATGTTATACTTTATTATGATGTATTTTGGCATTTCCTAAGGCGTCATAGGAAAAAGTGTGCCCCCCTTTGACGAGTTGTTCCATGTAATGTAACTTAATATAAAATCTCCACCATTGATGATCGTATAATCTCAACTGTCGCATTGAGTTACTTAGAATGTGGACATCTTCCTATTTCTATTTAAGATAAATGCCTCCACCATTGTAAGGGACTTTTAGCTCTTGGATTATTGGGAAATAAAGAAAATTTTGAATAGATCTTGGGGATTTCTTTGTTAAAGATCGTTCTCTTGCTTGATTGTAAATCAATTCTCTTAGTCATTCTAGTTGATTTCAGATGGATCCATTCTATATTGTGTAGAGGTTGTGTTTGTATGCAGGATAGTGAATTCATTGGGACATTTTTTGTGAGATCTCTCCAACTCGATCCTCTTGGATAGTGATTTGATCAAGGAGTTTTGCAATTGAATTGTTAATCATTGATATGCTCTTTCATTTTTCTTGCATCTTTAGTTTCCTTTTATTGAGAATAAAAATATCACTTCGGTAGTTTGCATTTGCAGGGAAAGGGGGCGTATTATCCCACTTAGGAAAATTGATTTTATTTTGAACATCATATTGGCTCAAAATTGTTGCGATGGGAAAAGAACATCATTACACTAGGCATCTGCAAGAAATCCAAGTTCTCTCTTCTCTATTTTCCCTTGTTCTATCCTTTGTTCCTCTAGTCACCAATAAATTAAAAAAAACTCTCTCTCATATATATATTCATTTGTTTGTAAATCACCTTACTATGCATGGGAGCAATTTTTCTTCTAAAGGGTATTTTATTTTTGTTCATATTGGTGTTTTTTGAAACCCTAGGCATCAATTGCAATAAAAACATTCCCTATTTTTTTTAGAATGATTTCACATCTGATATTTGGGTATAAATTGATTTTGGGTAGCTATAATAAAACCTAGCTATGTTGGTTGTGGAGCTTGATCTTCTTGATTCAAAGATATTGTTGTTTCAGTCGTGTTTGTCCCAAGTTTTATATGTTGTGCAGGTGGATTGTACACTTATCCCAACGGAGGGGCATCGCCCCCCCATGAGGGTCAAGGGGGGAACATCCCCCCCCGGCTAAGGGGTCCAAGGACCAGCGGGCCCCTGGCGGGAGTTTGGGGGAAACACCCCCGAGAAAGGGGGTTTGGGGGTGAAGCCCCTGAAAGAAATTGTTGGGTTGTTTTGTTGGCCAACAGTTTATAGGCCCATGGTTTTGGGTAGCCCGTAGTATTTTTCCATGGTAATTCCCCTTTAAAAGGAAGACATTGTAATACGGTTGGGTAATGTATGTAGCATTGTAAAGATCTCTGATTGTGTAAGAGATATTGTGAGAGAGTGAAGAGGAAGTTGCAGCGGATGTGCTGCAGGTTGTATGCCTTCATTTCATTGAATGGTATAATACAAAGGACTAGGAATTTATGTGTGGATGTAGCCCATCTTGGGTGAACCATGTTATATTGGTGTCTCTCTTGTAATGTGTTTTATGTGATTTATATTTGCATCGTGTTTATTGTTATTGCTCTATGATCCTATTTTTCTAACAATTGGTATCCGAGCCAAAGGTCTATTTGGCATATAAACTCGCAGGAAAGAAGGGTTCCTGGTTCGAGTGGGAGCAATGGCGGAAGAACGAAATTTTAAGTTCAAGAAATTTAAAGACCAAAACTACCAGTTATGGAAGATGAAAATGGAGGACTATCTATATCAAAAGGATTTATTCCTACCATTGGGAGGAAAAGCAAAACAGTCGACGACTATGAAGGACGAAGAATGGGAGGTTCTTGACATAAAGGCACTGGGAACAATACAGATGTGCCTGGCTTCGTCGGTGGCTTTCAATATCTCAAAAGAAAAGACAACAGAGGGTCTGATGAGTGCATTGGGTAAGCTGTATGAAAAACCCTCGGCCTCCAACAAGGTATTTCTAATGAAGTGTTTGTTTAATATGAAGATGTCAAAAGGTGGATCCGTTGCTGATCATTTAAATGAATTTAATACAATTGCAAATCAGCTAAGTTCTGTAAAAGTGAACTTTGATGATGAGGTTAGGGATCTTCTAATATTGTGCTCATTGCCAGAAAGATGGAATGGCTTGGTCATGGCTGTAAGTAAATATGTCTTTGGTTCAGACACTTTGAAATTTGATGATGTTGTTGGTGTTATTATTAGCGAGGAAATGCGAAGGAAAAGCACATGTGATACATCAGGTAATGCATTGACCATGGAGAGCAGGGGAAGACAAAGGGAGAGAGGAAAGATCTCAGGTAATCGTAGCAAGTCTAGGAAGGGAAGATCCAAGTCCAGACTGGGAAAGATAGAGTGATGGAACTATGGAAAGAAAGGACATCTGAAGAAAGACTGCAGATCTCTAAAGAAGAAAGGAGACAGACAGCAGGAGACTACTCAGGAAGCAAATGCAGCAGGTGATGTGTTACAAGATTCTTTGATTCTTGCATTAGATAATACTAGTGATTAGTGGGAAGTAGATTCAGGGACTTCATGTCATTCTACACCCCGTAGAAAATTTTTTGATGATTATGTTTTAGGCGATTTTGGACATGTTTTATTGGGTGATGATGAGCCATGTAAAATTGTTGGAATGGGTAAGGTACATATAAAGTTAAAGAATGGTGAATGGCTACTGAAAGATGTAAGGAATATTCTTGTTATGAAAATAAATATGATCTCAACAGGGCAGTTAGGAGATCGTGGTTGTTTATCTACGTTTGGAGAAAGGTGGTGGAATATCACTAAAGGATCAATGGTGATAGAAAAATGATACAGGATAGGTACGTTGTATTTATGTCCTCATAATACTAATTGTTCTATCTCTTTAGCTTCCATAGGAATAGATACAACATTGTCTCATCATAGGCTTGGCCACATGAGTGAGAAGGGGATGCAGATTCTCAACTTAAAGATGTTGTTGCCAAATCTAAAGTAGGTAAGTTTGGAATTCTGTGAGAACTGTGTTTATGGAAAACAAAAGAGAGACATATTTCTCAAGGTTGGAAAACAAAAAAAGAGTGAAAAGTTAGAGCTTGTGCATACAAATGTATGGGAACCATCTCAGGTACAATATCTTAGCGGTTCTCGTTATTATGTTACTTTTATTAATGATGCAACTTGAAAAACTTGGGTTTATTGCATTAGACACAAATATGATGTGTTTGCTAATTTTAAGAAATGGAAAGCTTTGGTTGAGAATGAGACAGGAAAAATGTTGAAGTATCTCGTATCTGATAATGGAGGTGAATACTGCAGCAAGGAGTTTGATATTTATTGTTCATACCATGGGATTCGTAGAGAGAATACAGTCCCAGGAACACCACAAGAAAATGGTGTGTCAAAAGGGATGAACAAATCAATCATGGACCGTGCAAGGTACTATTGTAGATACTATTGTTTAATTAATAAACAGAGGGTCTTCAAGTGCTTTGGATGGTGGTATTCTAGAGGAGGCATGGACAGGTAAAAGGTAAACTACTCATTTCTAAGAACTTTTGGTTGTGAAACATTTGTCCATATTGATAAAGAAAATAGAACAAAGCTTGAGGCTAAATCCAAGAAATGTACCTTTAGTGGATATGGGGTTGTTGATTTTGGTTATCGCTTATGGGATTATGAAAATAACAAAATCATTAGGAGAAAATATGTGGTATTCAATGAAAAGGTCATTTATAAAGATCAGTTGCAGGGAAAGAAATAGGAAAAAGAAAACACATAGTACACAGTGCTTGATGAAATCAAAGAAAATGAAGTTCCAAATGTGCCGAAAATCAAGAACAAGGGCAAGTACCTCAAACTCCTACAAGTGTTAACATATCTACCAGGTTAAGTAGACCCCTAAATAATTCTCTCCTTCATTGTATTATTTATTGATGACCGATCCTGGTGAACCGGAATGTTATGAAGAAGCAATGCAGGTGGAAACTAGAAAGAAGTGGGAGCAAGGCATGAATGAGGAGATTGACTCATTGGTAAGAAACCAGACTTGGGATTTGGTTCAGTTTCCTATAAGTAAAAGAGCATTGCAGAATAAATGGATTTACAGGTTGAAGGAAGAAGATGGAGGAAAAAAGCGGTACAAGGCCAGACTTGTTGTAAAGGGGTTTGCACAGAAGAAAAGTATAAATTTTGATGAAATATTTTCTCATGTTGTTAAAATGACTTCAATTAGAACTATTTTAAGTCTAGTGGTGGTAGAATATTTGCATCTTGAATAGTTAGATGTAAAAACAATCTTTCTCCATGGATATTTGGAGGAAAAGATTTATACACAACTGCCACAGGGGTATGAGATCAAAGGGAAGGAGAATTTGGTATGCAGGTTGAAGAAGAGCTTGTATGGCTTGAATCAAGATCCAAGGCAATGGTATTTGAAATTTGGCAAGTTTATGACAGAACAAGGTTACAGTGGATGTCATTCTGACCACTATGTTTATTTCAAGTGGCTAGATAATGGAAGATATATTATCTTGTTATTGTATGTGGATGACATGCTTGTTGCAGGGTCTAACATGCAGGATATAAACGTGCTCAAAAGGAAGTTAGCTAATTCATTTGCAATGAAAGATTTGGGTGCTACAAAGCAAATCCTTGGTATGAGAATAACAAGAGACATGAAAAAGCGCAAATTGACATTGTCTTAGGGTGAGTACATACAAAAGGTGTTGGAGAGTTTTAGAATGCAGGATGCAAAACCAGTTAGTACACATTTCTCCAACCATTTCAAACTAAGTAATGAGATGTGTCTCAAGACACAAGAAGAGATAGATTACATGTCTAGGGTTCCCTATTCATCAACAGTTGGCAGCTTGATGTATGCCATGGTGTGCACAAGGCCAAATATTGCACATGCAGTGGGAGTTGTGAGCAAGTATATGAACAATCCAGGTAAAGAACATTGGAAGGAAGTACAGTGTATTCTCAAGTATTTGAGAGTTACTACCACTCATGCATTATGTTTTCTAGGTTTAGAAGATGATCTACAGGGATATGTTGATGCAGATATGGAAGGTGATAAAGACAGTAGGAGGAGCACCACAGGGTATATTTTTATTGTATGTGGAACAACAGTAAGTTGGATTTCAAAGCTACAAAAAGTTGTTTCACTTTCAACAATGGAAGCAGAGTATGTTGTCGCTACAAATACTAGTAAATAAATGATTTGGTTACAGAGGTTCATGGAGGAATTGGGTAAGAAGCAGGAGAATAGTAGGTTGTACAGTGATAACCAGAATGCCATTCATTTTGCAAAGAACTCATCCTTCCATTCTAACACTAAACATATACAGCTCAAGTACCATTTCATACTGTCTGTTCTAAAAGATGAACTGTTGAAGATGGAAAAGATACACACTAGCCAGAATATTGCAGACATGTTGACAAAGGTAGTAACCAAAGAGAAATTGAGTTCCTACTTGTTCTCAGTTGGCCTTCAAGCATGAAGGTGGAGATGAGAAATTTTCCATTTCCAAGGTTCAGAGCATAGTCTAGCAAATGTAGCAGCAGTGGAGTTGTTGTGATTAGTCTCCAAGTGGGAGATTGTTGGTTCTAGAGCCTGATCTTCCTTATTCATAGATGTTGTTGTTTCAGTTGTGTTTGTACCCCAGTTTTATATGCTTTGAAGGTGGACCGTACACTCATACTAACGAGGGTGTGTGGGGGGCCATCCCCCCCCCACGAGGGTCCGAAGGGGACCATCCCCCCAAATGAGGGGTCCAGGGGCTAGCAGGCCCTCGGCGGGGATTTGGGGGCAGCAACCCTGAAAGAAAAAATTTCAGTTGTTTTTTTGGCCAACCTTTTACGGGCCCATGGTTTTAGGTAGCCCGTAGTATTTTCCCATGGTAATTCCCCTTTAAAAGGAAGACATTGTAATACGATTGTGTAATGTATCGTAACATTGTAAAGATCTCTGATCTTGTAAGATATACTGTGAGAGAGTGAAGAGGAAGTTGCAGTGGATGTGCTGCAGGTTGTATCCCTTCATTTGTTGGATGGTATAATAATGAGTGGAAATTTATGTGTGAACGTAACCCATCTTGGATGAACCATGTTATATTGGTGTCTCTCTTGTAATGTTTTTATGTTATTTATATTTGCATCTTGTTTATTGTTATTGCTCTGCAATCCTGTTTTTCTAACTAACCCTCACTACCAAAACCACATCGTTTTTTTTTCAAATTGAAATAAACCAATCTCTTCGCATCCAGGATTTTCAGGTCGATTGGGTGGGCTTTATTTACATATACAAAAAAGGGTGATTTTGTTTTCATTAGTCAAATCATATTTTCGTAGCATTTATTACAGTAAGTTTCACGCTTTGGGGTGAGCCCGATACTCCACAAAACTGATTGATTAAAACAATGAAATTATTTCTCTCTATTCGGATCTCGATTTCACCTCATAAACAAATGACGCAAAACCTAAATCTGCATTAAGGGAAGTTCGAGTGGTTACAGTGGCCACGACTAGTTTAAATTTATATTTTCATTATCAAAAAAACCAAGTCGTATCCATGGCCTTTCTTACCCTAAACACTATTATTAAATCCAAACGAATTGATTATTACTGAAACACGTATCGCTCTTGTTAATTCACTGCAGAGTTTAACAACCTTGATTTTTCCACTAGGTATTCTTTGGTTGTATTTTCAGTAGACGGATGAATCCCTTGCGTGGAGGTAAACATTTTATTCGTAACTGACTTTGCACTTAGCATGATTTTATCAGTAATCAATTTTTTTTCTTCATTAGAGGAAACACCTCAGTTAATTTTATCATTTAAATTCAAAATCGATTTGATTTCTGTCCAAGTTTAGTTCATATAATGGATTAAGGAAGTTATTTCGTTGTTGGAAATCATAGACATCATAAATTACATCTCTGAGGCATTATATGTCGTGGCATTTTCCTATAGTTTTACTAGTTTGGCCATCTGGTTAAACTAGGGTCTCCCTTTTTGCTCTATTAGAGCATAAAGTGACAAGAAACTTACTCAGAGTGACAACCGATCCATACTCAGGGAGTAGGGTCCTTAAAATGTCACCCTTTATCTACCTCAGTCCCTCTATCGTCCTGGATAGGATTCATTTATTCGGGTAGCTATAAGTTGTGTGATAACAGGTACCACTGGGTGCTACATACTTCTTTGTACTCTGACAGGCCTCTGGATCTTGGACTCCTTACTCTCACTGTGTACTGACCTCCACAAGAGATATAACTCACTCCTAACTTACATAAGATATGACTCACTTTTGTCACTCATAAGAGATATGACTCACTCTTGTTCATTCAAGAGGTATGACTTACTCTTGACTCTTTTGAGCATCAACTGTCATACCGAATTCCTCTTCCCATGATTCAATCCTGATTATGGATCATTTCTTTGACAGCCTTCATAATGAACCTGTCCTGCAATACATGATAGAAATTTTCCACAAGATTTAACCAGTACTAATCAAACAGTTATCCTATTCATCAACAAAATATCAATTCAATTTAGGTAAATAAAGCTCATTACTTAAAAAATTAAATACTTATCTTTGTTGTTGAATCCCTCTTGATCTTTTCCTCCTTACAGAAATCATTAAATTCCTTGGAGGTATACTCTCCTCCATTTTCTAATATCAATACTTTGATCTTCTTCTTCATCAATTCCTCTTCCTAAACCTTGAACTCCTGGAACCTAATCTAAATGCACTAGATCTAAGATCTCATTGGATCTACCATCACTGCTCAAACAGATCCCTTGGCATTCTTTCCAATTGTATAGTCCTTGCTAATATATTCAAGCTCTACTTGGAGCTCTAGAAGACCTCTTTATGAAGTGTGCCTTGATGTGATAGCTGGTATGCAAGTGTAGACTTGTCTTCTTTGTCAAGACTTTTTATCAAGTCTTGTCCTCTTATGTGGTGGATGCTCATCAACATCAGTTGTTGATGCATGCAGATTTCCCTTCCTTTTCTTTTGAGGACATTAATAAGCATACTTGCCAAATGCATGGCAATTGTATCACTTGATCCTTGAATGATCCTTCCTTTTTACATTCCTGAACTGGAGTTGATTCTCTATCTGTATTTGTCTTCCCAAAATTCCTTTTTCATTTTCCTTTCTTCTGAGGACACTAAAAATCATAGTGATCAAATTTTTGACAATTGAAGCATTTGAATTTTGAAAGATCCTTCTTTTGTTCTTGAACTGTCATGTGCTTGGAAGCACCACTTCCCACTAACCAAGTATCACTATTATCTATAATAGTGAATCTAAGTACGGAGACAAAACAATACCGGAGTTCATCTGCAATCTCAACATCATCCAACTGGTCTTCTACTCTGAGATTGGAGACCATCTTGACAAAATTTGAAATCTGATCTAGAAACCCTAATCCCGACAAAAATAGGTCAAAAATTAATTTTGACAAAAGTGAAAACCAACTCCACAGATAGATGCACCCTACTTTTTTGGACCTGATTCCAACCCTATTTTTTCGAACCTATTTTTCCGAACATGTTTTGTTTGCCCTATTTTTTTGGACCTACTTTTTTTGGCCCTACTAAATGGTTGCCTTTCAAAACTTCTTTGATACCATGTTGAATTTTAATCTATTTCCAGATCTTGACAATTATTTCACAATGATTTCAAAGATTCATTTCATCCCACGGTTTTCATTAAATAATTGCACGCTAAAAATGTTAACTTAATTTGAAGAAAAAACACAGGATCATAGAAAGATAGCCATGCACAAGAGAAACAAAGATTTTATCCTAGGAAACCTAAAAGGGAGAAAACCCAACCAACTTTTCATAGAAGAAAACAATCCAATTCAAGTACAATACCATTCATGAAGAGAAACCCTAACACATAAGAGTGTGCCCTTCTTTCACAAGAAACCCTAGCGAATCTCTAAGGAGAAATAGTGAAGCACTAGGAGATGATAAGAACCCAAAATTATTTGCTCCTTGCCTTTGTTAAGCCTTCCTTGAAAAGTGTGCACAAGTGGAAGAGGAGATGTTGTTGTGATGTTGAAAATGAAATATGTGAGCACTTAATTTATATTCTTCATTTCACTTAAATTGTTCTTCTTGGGGCCAACTTCATGTTTATTTGTTGGGGCAGATTTGTTCTTTCTTCTAGGTCAACTTGTCTTTTTGTCTTCAATCTTCTTTGGGACTTCTTCAATGCTATATGGGACTTCTTCAATGGTTGACTTGAAATCTTGGTTATATCTTCATCATATAAAAGTTGTCCATGTTGATGTTCACCTCCTCACATGCACGTCTATTCACAAATAGAGCTCTAACATTGATTTGACCCCACTCTAAGCAATCCCAGACACTTCTTAGAGCCCATGTCAAATTCAACATTAGATTAGACTTGCATATTCCACAAGGGGATGCAATCCCCTATCAAATAAACAAGTCAATTCACTCTAATCAGATTAGATCACTCTATCACGGAGCACTCCCTCATAGGGTATGCAATGTGACTTCTAGCCTCATACACTCTTAGTCAACACACATGACTAATCAAGTCTAAGCACCTCGAGCCTCATTCACTCATACTCAACACACATGACTAATCAAGGCTATGCCAAGGCCATCCTCCGCTAGCCATTGGTCAACACACATGACCCCTCTGGGAGAATGTCTATAGAATATTTGCCCGATGTTGCAACGTGGAGAAACATCAATAGGGCATACATAATCTATGATGGCATACTAGAACTCAGCAACATATGGAGCACTACAAGAAAAATGGAATGAAAATGAAGTGTTGAGTCGCAAAATTGCCACCTTTTCACATCTTTTTTCCTTTATTTTTAATCATTTTTTTCACTAACATGTAGCCATGTTTTATTGCATTTTTATTCTTATATGTGAGATTATGATTAAAGTAATTTCCATTGCATTTCTTTAGTATTTCATTTGAATTTATGATTAAACATTAGAAACAAGAACATATTTGTGTTTATGTTTGGTTGCAGGCTCTGCCATGTTTAAAGTTACAACACATGCAAGTACTGTGGGTGACAAGAAAACATAGCTGGAACTACCACACTATGAATCTAGCCACCAATTATGTCTTAAAAGCCATGGATTTCTATAGGGGCCGATTTAAAAAAAGATCAGGGAACGCTCACAAGAGCCATTGCCGATCCAGCCGCCCCTCCACAGTTGCAACCTCTGTCGCCGCCGAGTCCAGAGCCGCGTCAAAGGAGCCACCGTCTTGCCAGCCGCCATCTAGTATGCCGCCGCCACCAAAACCACCCCTCCACAGGACAACACCGCGTCAGAGGAACCTCGCCATAGGAAAACCGCCAGTAAAAAGCTGTCTTCAGCCCGGATTATACCAATCGCCACTCAATATCAGAGGTGATAGGGAAGGGCGGCTAGGGAAGGAACCCTAGCCACCCGGAGCAGTTGCAGAAAATGACTCTCCAAACGCTAAAGATTGCAGAGCGAGAAGCCCCTAAAGAACGCAGAGATCTTATTATGAGCTAATTTCCAGTGGTTGATATTTAGCACCTGGGTGTAACGACATAAGAAATATGTGGATATGAATTTATTATTTGTTATTTTAGTTTCTAGGCAAGTTTATGTATAAAAGAGAGTAACTTGTCCATTCTATGACGACATTTTAAGCATATGTCCAACTTATAACCGAATAAAGTTATAACCGAATAAAGGAAGATTTTTAGCATATGTCCAACTTATAATGGAATAAAGGAAGATTTTTTGAGATTTTCTTCTATGTATTTTGTAATTTTTAGAGATTTGATTTGATTGAATTTTAAGATGTTGTAGTTTAATTTGCTACTATGAATTCTTAGGAGATGGATCTCACTCCATAAGAACATGGTGTTATTTATATGCCTTTATTTGTTTATGCAATTATATTTCATAGTTTGTTTTACATTGATGCAAGTGTGGTGTGTTTCGTTTCATGCAACATCATTTAATTTTTATTAGAACTTTCCAACAATGAGAATGGTGTTTTATGGAAATGGGAACTACCTTAATCATGCAAAGAGCTCACTTGGTGACAGCACGGTCCTAGTAGCATGATCAGAGCTCAAATTACATGATCATTGTCAAGGGTGGTTGAGTTGGTTTTTTATTTACGAAGCATAATGTGTTCCTTTCCAAATTTTTAGATTAATGTTGTATTTCGATTTCTTAAAAGCATATTAAGTAAACTAGTGCAAGTTAGGAAGTGTAGCGTGCACATACAATACAAGTTTACAAATCCGGATTGATTATTAAATGTAATAGGATTTAGGCATATAAATTTATTGACATTTTTGGTGTTGTTGTCGGGGAGGTGTCATGGCACAATAGTAATTATTTCATTCGTTTTAGATGGCACATGATATCAAGATCACAGAGATGACTGTTGACTACATTATGTGGAAGATCTCATATTTGGTGGTTTGCATTTAATTTAAGTCATATAGAAATCATCTTTTATACATTGGAATGGAGACACTAAGACAAGAGGTAAGAACCTGTGCATCCACTATAGAAATTATGTAGTGGGTCTCTATTTCACTGAATTCAAATCATGATAGTTTAAGCATGCATCGATAAAATTAGGAATAATAAGATAGATTTCTTGATGAACTACTCCAACCAGTCCCAGTTATGGTGAAGTAACAACCACCCTATCCACTAACCCATTGGCAGGTAAATCTATAAGAGAAGGTTAATGATCTAAAAGTACAAGTCAAGATAGGAGCTAAAAGGGGATATTGAATATTTATAAAATGGAAAATCAAATACTTCAAGGTAAGTCATTGAATTCATGAGTTAAATCCTTGCTTGACTAAATTCGCATAATGAAGTGAAAATGTAAAACATTTGCTACAAATTCATCAAACTACTACAAGTTTTCTATAAGCCGATTATAAGATCTATGAGATAGGTACTAGAGAATTTTAGAGGATGTACTCATTATATCATCACAAACATACCCACCAAAAATCTCACATGCTTAGATCACATTTTTAGAGAAAATGGTCATTTTTTATATTTTTGTGGCAAATTGAAGTTGTAAATTTTCTAAAAACAAAGTTGGGATAGTCAAAGTTTGAGGGGTCAAATCAAGCCATTTTAACAACATGTTTAAAAGGGAGATAGACCTTCAAATCTAGTTTACATATCAACTTGAATCACCTTATTTCATGTTGGATTAAAAGGTATGCCCAATTTAGTGATTGTTGGTCATGGAATCAACATTGTGACAATTATGCATCCTAATTGTTCACTAGCATATTTCACACATCAAATCATCACATATTCAAAACTTGTTTCTAAGGGAGATATGCTTTCGATTCTAGTTTAAAACACAATTTGAATCACTTCATTTTGATGTTAGTGAGAAATTTATTCACAAATTTGTAAGTACATATCATCAAAACAATACAAAGAAAACATTACCTCCATGAATATTTGTCATCACTTTTGAGATATTAAATCAAAGTATTTTAAAAATATGCTTCTGGTGGGTATAGATAAATGATTCTACTTTAACCTCCCACTAGAATCATGTCAATCAGGTTTCAGATGAAAACGTTGTACTAAAAAGAGTAATTGTTGGTCTAAAACTAGAAACCAAACAGTTCTCCCCTATAGACTATTCCTTATCAAGCTTGACATATGAGTTCAATTCAATTTAAAACCATATTTCTATTGGAGATACATAATTGAATATAATTTAATATCTAAGTATAATCACATAAATTCCTTATCAAATGAAAATTTTGTGATTAAAATAATGATTGTTTCTCTAGGTTAGAATTCGAAAACAACTCTAATATGCAGGTTGTTCCTCAATACGCTTGACACATTATTTCAACTCACTTTGCAAACTTGTTTATACTTCACATAACCCGATGAATCCACTCTAATATGGATTTTTAATCACTCCAATCGGACATATGACAAAGAATTTATCAACAAAATACTTTTAAGGGGTCTAGGTTGGCCACCACTCCTCAATAGGTAAAAAATGCATTTTTCTTCATTTAGGTTTCTTGGATTTGTTTTCTATGCATTATTTATGATTGGTTTGCATATATATTGGAAGAATAAAGACCAATCACCTCTCTTCCTCCATCATCTCATGTTTTATTGCAAACAAGTGCTAAGTTTTTAGAGGTCCTGGAAGGATCAAGAAAGTCAATTTATGGACGAGTGATTTTCAAGACCATTTTTTTATGAACAAGGGCATGTAATCAGACATCTAAAAAAGAAAGTATGGAATCATGTGAATCATGTTCAAGGTTCAAAGAATATTTTTTCTGTACATATTCTAGTCATTGGCCAACAACACCAAAAAATTTCAAGATGGATTGAGATCAAGGCCAATGAATAATTGATTTAAAGATGATATGAAGACCAAGTGATGACTAAATCTAGTTCCATTTCAACATCCACAATACCATCGCTACAAAGAAAGTCTTCCTAAATCCCTATTGTTCATCACACTTAGTACCATGGTATTCCATTCATTTTTCTTCTTAATCCAACTCAAAGATAATGTTGAAGTTTGTGAAGTTTCATTTTTCTATGTGGTCAATCATAAATCCAAATATTTTGTTTTTTACCACTACTACCACATCATAACTATAGTCTACTTCACTTTACCAACCTTTCATATTTTCCTAATCCACCCATCCCTAACCCATGCAATAATGTCACTCAACTCACTTACAATGCTAAGTTACCTCATTGTCCTATCCTTTTCCTCAAATACAAATTTGATGGTGAAAACTTGTCTTGGGCACCATCAAAACTTGGAGTGCTTGAAAACCAGCTTGCTAGTAGGCATTCCTTGGACATAATAGTTTATGACTATGAAAAACCTCTAGGTGCAATTAGACACATCTTGTTTGAAAACCAACTTGCTAGCATATACAATTTGCAAATAAGAGTTCCATCCAAGTTTAGTTTCTTGTTGCAACACAAATTACAAACTTGTTGCTCCATCATAAGATTATTTCAGATCCCGATTACAACTCATCATGCTACAAGATCCAAGTTCCACACTATGCTACATATGGTTCTTTCTCATAGAATTTTACACCATTGTGGACCAACTCAGCTCTCCTACCTCTCATGATGTCATATACTTTTTGTAGATCTCAAGGACTTCTCAGGTAGGTGCAAGTATGTTTCTTCTTTCTGGTATTTAGTAAAAATTCATTGAATGATATGGAGTGTACTTGGAAAATACCTTATGCCTAATATGTTCCTTTTGTTTATCTCCTACACATTTCTAACTTTCCCTTTTCCGAGGATGGAGAAAACCTTCATTTGGGGGGGGGATTCATGAAACCTTTTAAGACATACCTCATATTCTCATGTTTCATTTTTTATTCATTGGAAGGTTTCCCTTGTAAAAAAAGTGGTGATATGCATGGTTTTCCTTTATATGATTGTACGGTTGTTAGAAGAAGTCTGGAATCCTCTAACCATCATTGATTCCATGCAAGTGCAACTCCAAATCCGAATCTGCCACTCGAAGGATATTTTAGACATCTATGGGATTCTTTGGCACCTTTTAGATGTCAAAAATACCAAATAGGGTGCTCATGGGAAGACGATCAAACAAAAAGTCAAAATTTCCAAATATGCTTTGAAGACACTTTTTTAACGCCATTTGCATGCATTTGAAGCCAAATCAAGAAAGATCAAGACATGGGTTTTGTGATCAGCATAATCATTCAGGTATCTATGCTTGCAAAATTATTAGAAAATGCAGAAGGAGGGTTGTATGGGCATGTTTTTAAGGTAGTTTCATACTTTGACCATTGTGTAAAAGAAAGCTAGAATACAAGTATTTTTGCACAACAGGGGATTTTCTCATCAAAACGAAAAAATGGAATTGCATTAAGGTGGCGAATGAGAAAACACACCCTCTCATTTTGAAGCACTCAACTTGGCCTTAAAATGATCCCATGTCATGCATTTTAGTGCATGGACTTCTTGTGATACCCTGTGTGTTAAGCCTCAGACATATGTAACATTTTGTAATTGTTTATTATTGTGGCATTAGGTTCCAGGACAAGAGTCTTTAAGGATCGAGAGACATTATTATTATTGCAAATAATTAATTAATAAAAACAACTGGCACAACGGGAAACACAAACAAGGATGGGAGGCCATGTTTCCACAATGTGAGGGGGAATGGGGACATTCCTAGCACTTTAAAACTTGTTGTTCATCCTAGTTCATATTTGTACCATAGTGACATCATGAATTTGTTGGTCAGTCAAACATTGTACAATGGACCCTACTTTTGATTATTTTGGCCCATGAAGTTACAATTGCACCCTATCCATGGTTTAATGGACCCCCCTTTCCTAATGCGCCCTCCTTGATATATTTGTGGACCCCACTTGATGAAAGGTTCCCTCTCCCTAGATTCTAGCTTACACCTCCTTGTTGTGTGCTCCTTCCTCCTTGTTTTGTGCCTCCACCTCCTCAAGTGCACCCCCACTCCTCTTTTCATGGGATTCCCCCCTTTGTTTTTGCTTCTGGTTATTTATGACTCCTATTGTGCCTCCTCTATCATCTCTCGTGACCAAGTGTGCCTTCTGTATCCTCCACACTTGGGTTTTGTAACTCCCACATCCTTATGACACCTTTTTTCTATTCTGATAAATAATATTTTGCTTGTGTAACTCCTCCTCTCACTAATTCAAATTCCTCTTCATGAATGAAGTGTCCCCACATGAATTCGAGTTGGGTTGGGTGGTTTGGAGTCACCCTCCTTGAAATTCGAGTTACCTTGGGTAGAATTCAAATTGGTCTCTTGTGGTTAAGTTAACCTCCTTCGATTGACTCAAATTGGCTTTCCTTGGTTCTAATTGACCTCCTCCAGTTCGAGTTTCCTCCTTTGGTCTATAAATCCATATTTGATCTCCTTGAGAAGGGCTAGCTATAAATCTTCATGCTAATTCATGTAATTTCATGGTGAGCTTGTGAGCTTCGGAAGCCATGTATGCAATGCTTATATGTGTGAGAACTATGTGCTTGAAGGAATGGTGATATTGTGTGGTGCTTGATTTTAGCCCAGAAAACTCTAGTATAGTTCCTCCGAGTCCATTACTTGTCTCAATCTCGATCCTGCACATAAATCCTGATGGTGAATGGTGATGTCCCAAGGGACCTAGGTGGTGAAGAGATTACCATTGCACCTGGTAGTGAGGTGGAGGAGGAAGTAGGTGGTGAGGAATTGATTTCTAGCTTCTCAAACTCATATTCTTTAGCTATTCTATTGTTGATTGCAGCCTCATGTGGATTCCTTAGCCTCAGCTCAAGTGTGGTCTGTCCAAGAGAATTTGGCTTGGCAATGCCTAAGGTTGGGTGGTACGTGGACCTATTAATGCTAGTTGTACTTTGAAAAGATATGTGTTTCATATTATGTTATTTTTACATGTTTATTTGATGCATCTATCACTTTTATAGCGCCCATTGGTGGTTGATCTCATATTTGGATAAGTTTATGTTGAATGTGTTAACAATTAGTTGCAGGATGGATGGTTCTTTGCTTGAGATCTTGCAGGAAATATTAGTTGTTTCACTTCTGATTTTGATGGCAATTCCATATCTATTATTCATGTTTTTTTTTTAAACTTGCAAATGTTCCCTCGGCGACTGATCTGATCTGTGAATGAATTCATAGTTGAAATGCCGAGTTTTTGGAACACTAGTTGAGTAGTTTTTGCTTGAAAACTTGAATGCATTGATTGTTTCTCAATAGATCTGATTCCCTTATGTTTTATGGTTGTACCTGATCATCCTATTGCACCCTTGGTGGTTGTAGTGTGCCCCCATGTCACCTACCCAAATTCTGAGAATATTATTTTATTTGCAAAATACTTTATGCTAAATTATAATTACAAAGTTTTGTAATTATGACCAAGTTTGGTCAAGGATGAATGTAATTACTAATTATTATTATTTAATAAATTAAAATAGGTGAAAAAAACCCAAGGGAACTGTTAAATGAGTGTTCACTGACCCACTGGGAGGAATGGAAGTTGTTAGAAGGTATGGGATAGATGGCAGCATTTGCACTTCACCACTAGCTGTTGGTTATCGGACAACTACCACTAAAAATGTGGCATTATCCCCTAGGTGGGTGGAAGAGAGAAGGCAGTTCATTAATGACCAGTTAACCACTAAAAGGTCTAGGAAGCCTAGATAAGGCAATTCGAATTGGGTAGGCATCCCCTTACAATATTTTTTGCAGAACCATTCCTCAAGTGCATCAGGTGATCACTGAGAGATTCGAATAGGGAGGCTATGTGAGAGTGAAACTGTGAGTATGCTAATTATACTGAGAAGGAAAACCAGAGGTGCTGGTGCAGGTCTCTTTAACTGCTGAGTCTTGATGACTGGACAATCTACATTCTATTGCAAGCCGATGTACTAAGGATTCTACAGAATCTTCCTCCTGGTGGTTCAGTGAACAGGCTCGGGGGTCCTAAGGCAAGTAACTTGGTTGTCTTCAGGAATAGGTTGGGTGGAATAGGTTCCTTGGGTTGTTTGTTTCTCCTACAGTCAACCAGGTTTTACTATTCCTACTTTTGTTTACAGTTAAATGTTTATGCATTATAGAATTATTAAACTCAGTCATGCAAAAGAAATTATTTTTCTGAATGAAAAAGCTTTGTGAAATATTGGAATCGATAACCATCTCTATATTTTACCCCATGTCGTTCTCTGCATCGTACTCCAGTATAGAGAAGTAAATTAAGAAAGATAAGTGATAGGCAAAAAGCCATTGATTGGAAAGATGAATACAGTAATGTTCTTGTTAAAATTCTGTCCTATATTTAAACACAGTATAGCATCAACATCAGTATAGAATTCATTTAATTAATACATGAAAGAAAAACACAGTATGTTTTTGCATAGTTCTATATATTTCTTTTAACTCTATTTATTTCAAATAGTAAGCAAATGCACATCAATATTATACATTTCATGTTTTTCAAGCAATTGTATTTTCAAGAATTATAGTAGCTGCAAGAATTAATCTCTGTATAGATTTATTACAATTATACATATTTTATTTCTTCACTAACTTTCACCTTTGATTTCAATTATTGAATATCTACACAGTAGTATCAAACCCTAAGATACTACAAATCCTAGTTCTGTTTACTCAGTTCATAATTTTCTTCTCAAGCCTTTCATGGCAAACTTTAGACATTTCTTTTCTAATCCTAATAGCTATAGATTTTCCAAACCCTAACTAACATTTTGAGACTACTACAAGACAGTATTCATCACTTAGCAGAAAGCACGATTATGTACTAATGTCTATCGATAGCTCATAACCCTAGTAAGAACACATGCACGACATTGAAAACATTTAATGCACAGGTTAAGTCTCGGGTACAAAACTCAGTACAAACCAGATAGCAAACAAAAGCTACAGGTAGGTTCGCATTCGTGAATCAAAATCAAATACTGTGGCATAGCCATTCCAAAAACACTTGATAGTCGAACTTATCTCATCACATTTCCAAAAACATAGAAATCAACAACGATGACGAAGTATAGAGAACAACTATCTACAGTCAACTATCGTTGCTCAACACCACCTTAACCATTATTTGCACAGTTCTCAAACATTACTTTGAAAACGCAACTTTCCATAACAAAAATGAGTCTATGTTTATAAATGCAAGAGAACCCTCAGTTCTGGTTTTAACATTCAAAAAGTATAACAGAGTTTACATTACGGACCTGTCAAGGTTCCCAACATTACACAGAAGTTTAACACTTGTCAACCAAAACGTTTAAATGAGGACAAGATCCATAAACTACACAAGATTTTACCCATGATTTTTATAGCAGCACAAAAATGAATGTGAAGTTCTTATCAACGATGCAGCATGCATCAAATATCCAAATAAAAACTTAAACAAATGGAGGTTACCCTTTGTACTGTATGTATCAAACTAAGACTCTAGAACTCAACACTCAGTCATCACCGGAAACAAAGTCGAATAGTTCCAACTTTCGACATATGATAGTCACCAGCAAAACCATGCAAAAGGGCACCCACGAGGTTTTCGAGAACCACCGGAGCTTACCAGGAAGCAGTAGCAGATTTCCATTTTCCAATTCTTATGCACATGAATGGTTCTATGAAGTGGGTACCTGCAAAGTTCACAGTTCAGAAAGGTTAAAACATTAAAATGAAAGAATGAAAACAAGTAACACAGTACTAGCATCACTATTGTCAGAACTTACCATTTGAAAATGAAGCCTTGAACTTTGGCACACCACATAGTAAAAACGACGAAGCCTAATGGCACTTGACAGCAACCACGAATTTAAACACAGAAATATTTTCACAAACTGGAGGATCGAAACCTAGTTCAACTATGAACTCAACAACTGATAGAAGAAAAACCACACACAACTTCCAGGTTGTATCGTAGTGCTATGGCACAAGATTGTGAGCCTGCAACCATTAAAACTATCCTCACAGGTCCAAGGTTCGAACCAGAGGAAGGAGTCCTCCTCTCTGCCAACTCTAAAACCCTACATTGCAGCAGACGGTCGGCTCCACGACCTTCCACCAAAAATGCAACAATGAATGTCGAAAACCATTTTCCATTACTTACCAATGCGTGGATAGGGTTTCATTCACAGCCCCAGATCCTGCAGAGATCAATGGTGGGAGATCTTCCAGTTAAGGCACATTGATTATTGAACCACAATTGCAATCAATATTGCATTAATTGTTTTATCTACCTTTTTCCATGTAAGCAGATCGAGAACCAGTGCAAGGCACAGCTCAGCTTGTTCAATAATGCCCATTTCAAACACAAACCATGTGAATACCTTACAACCGGGCCTCCACATCACTTAACCGTGGAACACGTTAATGCTAGGCATGTCAACGCCAGCTTGGGAAGCATGATAAGTTAATACCTATCAACATCAAAAGCATTGCAATGTTATACCCGTGGATCGTATTTCTTTTAGTCTCTATAGTCTATTTGTTATGCATCGTAAGATTGTATTGTATGCCAACGTTTGGTGTGATTGTATAATCACTATATAATGTTAACAATTCATTTACTAAGGCTCGGGTATAGATATATATAGAATAAAGATAGCCTTATATATATATATATATATATATATATATATATATATATATATATATATATATATATTGTTAATCATTGATAATGGAGACCATAGATATAGTTAGAATTCTAACTATGCAAAAGTAGAATTAGATACTATATACTTTATAATATTTCATACAATAGCTATAACTTTCCAATTCATAATAATAATGTGAGCCTATAGTTATAGATAGGTGTTACACATTTTAATATGTTAGTCATGTATTACAAAGTTTAATTGATAGATGTAATACCTAAGGTATAGTTAAATGATGACGTTATACATTATAATGTTGAGTTCATAACACTAGTCATTAGACCATTCATATATTAACGGTGTAATGATAATCAAATAATTAATTCAGGACTTAGAGTAGTCTAAGTTTTGCAGACGCAAAATATAATGATAGTTCCAAAATATAAACACTATTTTCTACAAGCTTTCTAATAGCTTTTAACCATAGATATTGGTATCGCCGTTTGATAATAATGATAATAGTCATATGATAATAATTGCAGCTTTATAACCTATACTTGGACGACGTGAAATCATAACACTGAAGAGTTTTGAAAGTCAGCATAAAAACTAGTTTAGAACCAAGTATCCATACCTCCAATAACTTGTTTTCGCAAGGAAGTACCTAAACTTCTAATTTTACATTGACAATGAATTGAAAGACACTTGTACTCTTAACACACGTTGTCATATAATTTCTTACCTGTGGTCTGCACATGGAAACAGGATTCAAATGCCTTAGCTAAATGTAGCTAAGTAAACTTCAGGGTACCTCGTAGGACCCCTTCGTCATCATACAAACAAACTGTCAGCACATCGTCAAGAACATCTTAATAGTACAAACTATGTACAGCATGTAATCATATTTAGAACTTAAGCAAATCTGTAAATTGTATTCTTATGCATAATCATAAAAAGATCTTTCGTTAAGGAGATTAACATCCGCTTAAAATCTAAAATGGAAAATAGAATTATATCATATTTATTTGAGAAGTATGACGTGTCATCGTTATTAATTATCTTAGTTAAGAAATCTAATTAATTTATATGTTCCGCATTAATGACTTTGATAATTAATGCTATTATAAAAAAATTTAAATTTTGGTATTTTTCAGGATGTTACATGTGGTCTCAGAGCTCACGTTTGAACTCTAGGCCTGAAAAAGGTCCAAGAACACGCAGCAAAAAATTTATTTACAGCAAAAATATTACTAATTCAAAATTTTTAATTATTTGTGTTACATAGAAATTATTTTAAGTTACAGGTATGGAAGGATCGGCTGAACATTTAGAAGACATATTTCGACCCAATAGTCATAGCACGGGACAGCATTATGAAAAAGAATTCCATGGCGAATTAAATGACAATTCATCAAAATTGTTACGAGCATTTCAAGAGTTAAAGGCAAAAATCAGATCTATAAAACAAGACAATGAGAAAATTTTCAAGGCACAAGAAGAACTAAATCAAGTATTGTTCGAACAATGCCCAACTGACGAGTAGGATAGAGAATTTGAAAATATCTCAAAGATTGAAGATTTACCTCATCGAGACAGGAGTAAGAAGATGTAATATCCCTTTTTCAAATTTTATTAAAATGCCCAATTTTCCACTTTTTTTCCCAATTTCGACCTTTGACTAGTTTTACTGTTTTGACCTCCAAATCAACCCAAATGCTCCCAAATATTCTGTAGGAGTGTATGAATGGTATTTAGACTTGAATATCAAGTTCAGGGATGTTTTATGGCCCTCCAAATACTGCTGCAAACTTGATTTGTATTCTGATCAATATATGTAATTTTGACTAGTAATTTGTGCATCAAATCCCCCCCGGGTAACACTACAAATGGCCTTCCAAATGCCTCCAAACTCCCACAAATTTATGAACAGAGGTATATAATGTGTTAAGTATGTGATTAAGGTCTCATATGCACCATTAATTGATTTTTACTACTGTTATAACTCTCTCACATTCAACAGCAAAAACCCCCAATTCGACCCTTGGGGAAATGGCACTATTTCACCTCCCAATACAACTAAACTGAGTAAAAATGCTTCAAATGCTCAAGTACAGTACATGAAAATTGTAGAAGACATCCATGGCAGTATATTGATCACAAATATATCAGATAATCATCCATCCATTCGAAATAATCAACATTATAGTGTCATACATCAATGCATTGGGGAAATGGACATTGTTTGCTCATTAATCAATAGTTTTGCATAAAACCAGTGGGTATTTCGACCTGATACTTTCTGAATATCAATAATAGAGGATATGAAGCTATTACAATCAGAAATATATAATGAGAATCTCTCTCAAGAAGCACAAGTGCTCACCAAAAACGCCCTCCCTCAAGGAGCACGAATATGCCTTCAAAACTGGAAACGGTGGAGAGAAAGTGCTGCACTAAACCAAACCATGAAACTTCTTGTAGCTGCTACCTACAAATACAAACTACATTAAAGCACCATGAAAGACCTGAGTGGCCTCTCCAAACACCAACTTGGATGGGAATCTTTCACCCTCGAAATTGGCTAAGGCAAGAAACTAGTCATCCACTAGCTCTCTCTTCACAAATGCAATTTTTCTCAAATCATCAAAAATCCATTCTCATACTTGATTTCTACATTTTATAACCAACATTAGCCTTCAATGGGTCGAAATCCTCTCAATAGATTCAATAATTTTCCATTTAGAAAATATTCCTCATTTGCCACTTGTCTCCTAGTTCCAACCTTCCATCTTCTCCCAAATTCGAATTTGAGTCTCTTTAGATTCCTCCAACTCCATGAACGCCTTCCTTGAGCCTATTTTTGGGGATGACATGTCATAATGGTCAGGTGTAAGAAGTCAAGTCTGAATTTTGTCATAAATGTCATAGATGCTTCATTATTGTTGTCATAAAACTAGGGAATCTAGCCCAAGTGTCCACTAGTCTCCAATTTGACTCTTCCTCTCCCATGGAGGTTACTATTCCATCCCATTTCGACCTAATATGCTCAATGCCATGTGTTATGACTTACCAACTCACCCAAGAGTGTTCACCTTCCCATGAATTCGAATTGGCAAGAGAGAGCTGCCATGTGGCATTGAAAAATCAAGCTAGTGTGGGTCCCACCACCTCCATATGTCTCCAAAACCACTTGCCACTTAGAATTTCTCTTGAATTTATTTATTCATCATATTTATTAAATGCTTGAACCCTTCTAATGTCTAAATATAATTTATTAGCTTCCTT
This sequence comes from Larix kaempferi, assembly GCA_027924585.1. NCBI lineage: Eukaryota > Viridiplantae > Streptophyta > Pinopsida > Pinales > Pinaceae > Larix > Larix kaempferi. The sequence continues at coordinate 838,712 of BSBM01001174.1, read as the reverse complement.
ATTACCATCCCACATGTGCCCATCCAACCTAGGAAACTAGTAGGATTGATGGGATTGTCTTACTATGCACTTATTTGAATGGGGACATTACAGTCCTCCCCACCCAAGATTGCTTGTCCTCAAGCAATTTCAAATTTGGATGCTGCAAAATCTTCTCCTCTTCCCATGTGGCATCTTCATTTGGTAAGTCCTTCCATTGCACTAAATATTCTTTGATGATTCTACTCCTCAACCTTCTTTCCCATGTCTTCAAAATCTTTTCCGGAACAAGTGTGAGCTGACCTTCATCATCCAAAGGAGGAAGTATTTCTGAAGTGATGATTTGCTGACCAAGAGCTTTCTTAAGACAAGAAACATGAAATACATTGTGAATTTTACTCCCTTCCGGAAGTTCTAGTTCATATGCTACTTCTCCAACCTTCCACACTACCTTGTATGGCCCATAGTACCTTGGTTTTAATTTTTCTGCTCCATTCTTTTTGAGAGATGTTTGTTTATAGGGCTGCAACCTTAAATATACTAAATCATTTACTTGAAAGGTTCTCTCTTCTCTATGTCTATCAGCATATTGTTTTTGCTGATTTTGAGCAACCTGCAAATTGTCTTTCAAGAGATTTAAAATTTCTTGGCTCTCTTCCACCCAACCTTTAGCCTTTGGGGCTCTACTATCACCAAATATAATGTCAGCAAATGTAAGTGCATCATAACCATATAATGCTTTGAAAGGAGACATTCCTATTGACATATGATAAGTGGTGTTGTAGCAAAACTCACCCAAGTGTAGCCATTTTGCCCATGCTTTTTGCTGCCCTCCCACATAGTTTCTTAAGTATCCTTCCAACCATTGGTTTACCCTCTCTGTTTGTCCATCAGTTTGTGGATGATAGCTGGTACTTGGAGTCAATTGAGTGCCTACCAATCTAAAATTTCTTTCCAAAAAGCACCCATGAATCTACTATCTCTATCACTGACAATGCTCTTGGGAAGCCCATGCAATCTGAAGATTTCTTTGAAAAAAATATCAGCCACTTGTGCAGCACTAAAAGATGATGTAACAGCAAAAAAATGAGCAAATTTTGTCAACCTATCAACTACCACATAGATACAATCCTTACCCAAGGATTTAGGCAATCCGGTGATGAAATCCATGGAAATACTGTCCCATTTTTGCTCCGGAATGGGCAATGGTTGTAATAGGCCGGCTGGACATGTAAGTTCTGATTTGTTTTGTTGACATGCTTTACATTCATTCACATACTTCTGAACATATTCCTTCAGCCCCTTTCAAAAAAATCTTTGCCTCAATTTTTTATAAGTTTTGAAGATCCCCGGATGGCCCGCTAGTGGGGAATCATGTGCTTCTTGCAAAATTCGGTACTTGAGCTTGGATTTATGAACTAAATAAATTCTTCCCTTATAATATATCATCCCATTCAAAATCCTATAATTATCATCCCCTTTGATTCCATCCAACACATCACAAGCAAATTTGTCTTTGGCATATTCAACTAGTAGCATGTTTTTCCAATCCTTGGCAATATCCATGAGAGAAAAAGAAGGCCTTCTTGACAAAGCATCTGCTACTATATTATTCTTTCCTTTGACATATTCAATATCAAAATCATAAGCTTGAATCTTGCTTACCCACTTTTGTTGCCTTTCATTTAGATCTTTTTGGGTGAGAAAGTGTCTTAGACTATTGTGGTCAGTTTTCACCACAAACTTGCTGCCCACCAAGTATTGTCTGAATTTGGCCAATGCATGTATAATGGCCAGCATTTCTTTATTATAGATAGAGTAAAGTTTTTCATGAGGCTGCAACTTTCTGCTCTCAAAGGCTATGGGGTGTTGGCCTTGCTTTAGGACAGCCCCTATTCCTCCACCTGAAGCATCACATTCCACAACAAAAGGTTTAGTAAAATCAGGAAGTGCAAGTATGGGACAACTACTCATTACCTCTTTCATTTTTTGGAAGGCCTTTTCAGCCTCTTCATCCCACTTGAAAGCATCCTTCTTAGTCAAATCAGTGAGTGGAGAAGTCAACTTGGAGAACCCTTTCACAAATTTTCTGTAGTAGGTGCATATGCCAATAAAGCCTCTCAATTCTGTAATATTTTTTGGTGATGGCCATTCCAAGATAGCCATGATTTTTTCCATGTGTACCTTCACTCCTTCTTGCCCAATAATGTGCCCAAGATACAGTAGTTCTTTCATTCCAAATTCACATTTTGATAATTTAGCAAATAAGGACTATTCTTGCAAAATTTTCAACACAATCTCTAACTGCTGCAAATGCTCTTCCCATGTTTCACTGTAAATGAGAATATCATCAAAGAAAACCAAAACAAACCTTATTAGTTTCTTGCAAAATATCCTATTCATACATGCTTGAAAGGTGGCTAGAGCATTGGTTAACCCAAAAGGCATGACAAGAAATTCAAAGTGGCCAAAATGACATCGAAAAGCGGTCTTTTGCACATCTTCATCTTTCATTTGAATTTGGTGATACCCTGATCTAAGGTCAATTTTTGAGAAGTATTTGTCCCCATGCAGCTCATCCATGAGCTCATCAATCCTAGGAATAGGATACCTATTCTTTATAGTCTTTTTTTTTCAAGGCTCTAAAATCTATGCACATTCTCAATGTTCCATCTTTTTTCTTCACTAGCACTACTGAAGAAGCATAAGGGCTAGAGCTTGGTCTAATGAGTCCCAACTCTAGGAGTTCTTGGATAGATTTTTCAATATCATCTCTAAACCTTTTAGGATGTCTATAAGGTGGTATATGAATGGGTGAAGTACCCTCCTCCAAAACAATACTGTGCTCAACCCCTCTATCCAGTGGCCTACCATGTGGAAGGTCTCTAAAAAACTTTTCATATTTTTGCAAAAGTCTCTCTATCTCCTTTGGGTGTTTGACAATATTTATAGTTGGCTTGGGAGATGTAATATGACATTCAGCAGCCCATTCTATATCCCCATGCCTCAGTATAGATCGCATGCTATTGCAAGTCACTACTTGATTTGGATAAGTGTGTTGCCCTCTCACAACTCTTTGTACTCCTTTTGAATCTTGGAATTTCATTTCGGGAATTTGATAATTTACTGTATGCTCTCCTATTGAATACAACCATTGTACTCCCAAAACCACATTAGTATCAGCAACATCAACCACATAAAAACTATCAACAAAAGTATAGTTACCTACGGTGACTTGCAGCTTTGGAACCCATGTTTTGCATTGCATTGTGTTGTGACCGGGAATGACAACTGTGAAGCCATCAAATGGTTCAATAGGTATCTTTCTTTTCTCTACCATCTCTGCATCAATGAATTTATGAGTGGCTCCTCCATCTACCAAAACTGAAGTTCTTTGTCCTTGTACCACACCTTTGCATCGGATAGTATGATAGAGAGGTACTGCTGAAAGCACTGCCATTCTTGCTTTGTCCGGTGAAGGCTGATTTTCTTCTTGTCTTTCCTCTTCTACTGCTGTCTCATATGCCTCTTCTTGATCTGAAATATGTCCATATTCATCCATGCCCCCATCATACCCCTCATTATCAGAAAATACTTCTATGTATTGAGCCTTTCCTTTGGTACATTTGTGCCCCGGTGTCCATGGTTGGAAGCATGTGAAGCATAGTTTCTTTTTTCTAAGTTCATCCCTGTTTAGTCCCTCTTTTTTATTCCTCTCAAATGACTCTCTTTGCCAAGGTTTCTTATCATATCCATCCTTTTGCCAAGGTTTCTTTTCAAATTTATAGCTAGGCTTAGGAGGAAATCTTGTTCTAGGAAGCACATTTTGGAGATCCCTAGTCAAGCTCATTGCATCTTTTAATGTAGTTGGCTTGTGGGCTTTGACCAAACCTCTTAAGGGTTCAGCCAAACCTTCAGTGAACAACAATACTAATCTTCCCATAGATACATCAGCCACCTTGACTGATAAGTTTTGAAAGTCCATCATATATTCAGTAGGGGACCCAATTTGCTTCAATTGAGCTAGTTCTTTGAAAGGCAATTCTAGGTCTTTTTGTTCAAATCTTTCTAGTACCTTGTCAACAAATTCTCCATATGTTTTAACCTGATTATGACCCAAGGTTTTCAGCCCATGAAACCACCATTCATTGGCATCTCCTTCCAAATGCAAAATGGCCATTTTTAATGCATCCTCTTCCAACATAGGATTCAGCTGAAAATATACATCCAATTTTTGCACCCAAGTGTTAGCAGAATTTTGAGAAGAACCATCAAAAGTAGGAAGTGACATTTTTCCAATAGCACTATTTAATTCTTTGTTTTGGAATGGACTCCTATTGTCTCCCTTCCTATTAATATTTTTCGTAACATCAATGTAGTCACTGAGTGGTACACCTCTTTTACATTCTTCATTCAAATCATTCCAATCAATTACTAGTTTCTTGTAATCCAATTCAAGATTGGGCTCTTCTTTGGGTGTGATAAATATAGGTGCAGTAGGCCTTTGTGTGCTTTGAAATTCATCAGGTCTATTATAAGGTCCTGTGCTTGAGAAAATATGCTCATTCCCTTTCATCTTTTCCCCTAAGTGTGAACCACTATTATCTCCTATTATCCCTTTGATTTGAAGCTGGCTAATCAACAATTTGAATCCTTGCAACAATTTATCACCTATCCTATCCATGTTTGCTGAAAGTTTAGAGAAACATGGATCTAAGGTTGCAATAAGTTCCTCCTTATGTTTTAATTTGTCATCCTCCTCTCTACCCATGGTTTCAGTGAAAGACTCCTCTTCTTCTACTACCTCTTCTTCAACAAAAACCTCTTCAACTACTGGTTCAAAGGGTGGTGGATTATTCTTTTGAATTATTGTTAATACCATCAGGTGCCAAGAACATGCTCTGATACCACTTGTAATATCCCTTTTTCAAATTTTATTAAAATGCCCAATTTTCCACTTTTTTCCCAATTTCGACCTTTGACTAGTTTTACTGTTTTGACCTCCAAATCAACCCAAATGCTCCCAAATATTCTGTAGGAGTGTATGAATGGTATTTAGACTTGAATATCAAGTTCAAGGATGTTTTATGGCCCTCCAAATACTGCTGCAAACTTGATTTGTATTCTGATCAATATATGTAATTTTGACTAGTAATTTGTGCATCAAATCCCCCCCGGGTAACACTGCAAATGGCCTTCCAAATGCCTCCAAACTCCCACAAATTTATGAACAGAGGTATATAATGTGTTAAGTATGTGATTAAGGTCATATGCACCATTAATTTATTTTTACTACTGTTATAACTCTCTCACATTCAACAGCAAAAACCCCCAATTTGACCCTTGGGGAAATGGCACTATTTCACCTCCCAATACAACTAAACTGAGTAAAAATGCTTCAAATGCTCAAGTACAGTACATGAAACTTGTAGAAGACATCCATGGCAGTATATTGATTACAAATATATCATATAATCATCCATCCATTCGAAATAATCAACATTATAGTGTCATACATCAATGCATTGGGGAAATGGACATTGTTTGCTCATTAATCAATAGTTTTGCATACAACCAGTGGGTATTTCGACCTGATACTTTCTGAATATCAATAATAGAGGATATGAAGCTATTACAATCAGAAATATATAATGAGAAGCTCTCTCAAGAAGCACAAGTGCTCACCAAAAACGCCCTCCCTCAAGGAGCACGAATATGCCTTCAAAACTAGAAACGGTGGAGAGAAAGTGCTGCACTAAACCAAACCATGAAACTTCCTGTAGCTGCTACCTGCAAATACAAACTCCATTAAAGCACCATGAAAGACCTGAGTGGCCTCTCCAAACACCAACTTGGATTGGATTCTTTCACCCTCGAAATTGGCTAAGGCAAGAAACTAGTCATCCACTAGCTCTCTCTTCACAAATGCAATTTTTCTCAAATCATCAAAAAGCCATTCTCATACTTGATTTCTACATTTTATAACCAACATTAGCCTTCAAGGGGTCGAAATCCTCTCAATAGATTCAATAATTTTCCATTTAGAAAATATCCCTCATTTGCCACTTGTCTCCTAGTTCCAACCTTCCATCTTCTCCCAAATTCGAATTTGAGTCTCTTTAGATTCCTCCAACTCCATGAACGCCTTCCTTGAGCCTATTTTTGGGGGATGACATGTCATAATGGTCAGGTGTAAGAAGTCAGGTCTGAATTTTGTCATAAATGTCATAGATGCTTCATTATTGTTGTCATAAAACTAGGGAATCTAGCCCAAGTGTCCACTAGTCTCCAATTTGACTCTTCCTCTCCCATGGAGGTTACTATTCCATCCCATTTCAACCTAATATGCTCAATTCCATGTGTTATGACTTACCAACTCACTCAAGAGTGTTCACCTTCCCATGAATTCGAATTGGCAAGAGAGAGCTGCCATGTGGCATTGAAAAATCAAGCTAGTGTGGGTCCCACCACCTCCATATGTCTCCAAAACCACTTGCCACTTATAATTTCTCTTGAATTTATTTATTCATCATATTTATTAAATGCTTGAACCCTTCTAATGTCTAAATATAATTTATTAGTTTCCTTATTACCATCCCACATGTGCCCATCCAACCTAGGAAACTAGTAGGATTGATGGGATTGTCTTACTATGCACTTATTTGAATGGGGACATTACAGAAGATGAACACTGATGATGCAAACAGCATTTTAACATCATCAGAAGCTGTTCATGAAAAACGGAAAAAGAAACAAAACTATTCAAGTGATAGCAGCGAAGGAGACTACAAACCCAAAAGAAAAGATCATAAACAGTATGATCAGATTTCTGGGGAGTTCAAGAAAATCAAACCCCTAATCTTCAATGGTGAAACTAAAAAAGGAGAGACAGCCGAAGCATGGCTGTCCGGCATGAAAAAGTATTTCCAAATATATGATTATTCTGAATCATTGAAGGCAAAGATGGCAATATACAACTTGATTGGGAAAGCAGATATTTGGTGCCAGGACATCAAAAGAGTGAAGGGCATCAAAGACAAGGATGTAAATTGGAGCACCTTTAAAAGATACTTCAAGAAAAAGTTCTTATCGGAACAATAATATGAAGAAAAATCAAAGGAGTTCTATGACTTAAAGCTGGGAAGTATGAACATGAAGGAAATGAACAGTAAATTTCTGAATTTATTGAGATATGTGCCATACCTCGTGGAAGAAAAACCGAAGATCTAAAGATACCTGAGTTGTCTACCTTTCAACATCAAGGATATAATCAAGTATGACAATCCAAAGACCTTAGAAGAGGCCATGAGGAAAGCAACTTTCTGTTATGACACTAATCAGAAAAGAGAAGGAATATCAAACTGGAAATGTCATAAACCGAGCAATTTTGAGCTGAAAAAGAAAAATTTCAGGTTTAGTGGGAATTCTGGTTTCCAAAAGAAAATATTTCAGGATCAGAATTTTCAAAGAAACAACCCCAGAAACAGTCAGTAGCAGAATTTTACAGCTCCTAGAAACACTCCCAATGCTACCAGAACTAATGATCAAAAGGCACCTATAAAATGTTTTGAGTGTCAAGGTCCTCATTATGCATCAGAATGCCCCAAGAGGAAGCGGACAGCTAACAACATTCATTCCATACAGACTGAACCTACTGTTGGAGACTTGGCAAGGGAGATGCCCATAATTAATGCAGCACTCGACAACAGGAAAGCAGATCATCAAATCTCTATGGTAGAGATTGAAGGTATGCTACAAAATCATCCTGTTACTATCTTGATTGATCCAAGTGCAAGCTTAAGTTATATATCACCAGATATTGTAGAAAGTTTTAAATTGAAAATAGAAAATTTCAGTAAATCTTGGTTAGTTAGACTAGCAATAGGAACAAAAAGGAAAGTATCTGATTTTATTGAAAGTTGTGCTATATACATGAATTAGTTAAAGACACAAACCAAATTGTTTTACCTTTAGGATCCTATGATATTATAATTGGAATGGACTGGTTAGAAGCCCATGATGTCATTCTGAACTGTTATGAGAAAAATTTTACATGTTTAAATGATGAAGGAGAAACTCTAGAAGTAAAATGTATTCCAAGAAAGACATCCCTTAGACAGATTTCTGCCATGCAAGTAAAGAGGGCAGTTAGAAAAGGATGTCAATTGTTTGTAGTAAATGTAGTAAATGATGAGTTTATTTGTAAAGAGGACAAACTAAAACTAGAAGACATACCTATCCTAAAGGATTTCAAAGATGTTTTTCCTGAGGAGATTCTAGGATTACCTCCTAAGAGAGATTTAGACTTTACCATCGAGTTAATACCAGGAGCAGTACTGAATTCTAAAGCTCCATATAGGATGAATATACTGGAATTAAATGAGTTGAAATCACAGTTGAAGGAACTGATTGATAAAAACTATATAAGACCTAGCGTGTCTCCTTGGGGAGCACCTGTTATATTTCTTAAGAAGAAAGATGGTACCCTAAGACTGTGCATAGATTATCGCCAGCTAAATAAGATGACAATCAAGAATCGATATCCGTTGCCCTGCATAGACGATCTATTTGATCAGCTGCATGGAGCAACGATATTTTCAAAGATTGATCTAAGGTCAGGATATCATCAAGTGCGTGTGAAGGATGAGGATATTTTCAAAACAACCTTTAGAACTCGATATGTACATTATGAGTTCATAGTAATGCCATTTGGCTTGACTAATGCCCAAGCTGTATTTATGTGTTTAATGAACAATATTCTGCACAAATACTTCGATAAGTTTGCTATTGTGTTCATAGACGACATTTTATTCTATTCTAAAAGCAAAGAAGAGCATGACGAACATCTACGTATTATCTTACAAGTTCTGAGAGATCATCAACTATACGCTAAGTTTAGTATATGTGACTTTCACAAAGACAAAATTCAGTATCTAGGACACAATTTCTAAGGAAGGAATCTCGGTTGACCCCGATAAGATAAAATCCATTAATGATTGGCCGGTTCCTAAGGATGTGTCGGATGTAAGATCATTTATGGGTATTACTAGATATCATAGAAAATTTATTGAAGGTTTTTCAAGGATTGCAAACCCCATAACCTCCTTACAGAAGAAAGGGAAGAAATTTGTGTGGGATCAGAAATGTTCAGACAATTTTAAGAAGCTAAAGGAACTACTAACTACAGCACCTATTTTGAGGATAGCAGATCCTAATAAGGATTTTATAGTATGTACCGATGCATGTAATGACAGACTCGGTGGAGTCCTAACACAAGAGGGACATGTTGTTGCATACGAATCTAGAAAGCTGAAAATACATGAGAATAACTACTCTACTTATGATTTAGAGTTATTAGCAGTAATTCACAATTTAAAAATGTGGCGTCACCACCTTATTGGCAGAAAATTTACCTTGTTGACAGATAACATGGGTCTGAAATATTTATTAGATTAGACAAATCTGAACGCTAGACAAGCTAGATGGTTAACTTTTCTAAGTAAATACGATTTCGAAATTCAGCATATTAAAGGGAAAGAGAACAAGGTTGCTGATGCATTAAGTCGTAAAGCAAAACTGAATTTTATTTCAGCCATCAGGACTTGCTCAACAGATTTAGAAAATCAGATTCTTGAAGGGAGTGAAACGGATGAAGAATACATAAAATTACAAGAAAATACAGCAAATAACAATTCTGAAAATTCTATGGCAAATTACAGTTTGAAGGAAAATGAACTGTTATTATACAAAAACAGATTGTATTTACCCAACATACCAGAAGTAAAAATTTTGATTTTAAATGAGATGCACAAAAGTCATTACTCTGGTCATCCAGGTTATCAGAAAACCATTACTATGCTACGGAGTACTATTGGCCCAGAAAGAAAGATGAAGTAGCAGAGTACATAGCTAAGTGTTTGGACTGTCAAAAAGTGAAGGTTGAACATCAACATCCGGCTGGACTGTTGTAGCCATTTCCTATACCTAGCTGGAAAAGGGAAGTGATAAGCATAGACTTTATTACTGAACTACCCAAAAATCAGAAACAAAATGACTCTATCATGGTGGTAGTGGATAAACTCAGCAAGGCAGCACACTTTATACCTATGAAGACTACTCATAAGGCTCCAAACATTGCAAAAATCTTCATGAAGCAAATTTTTTTATTACATGGTATACCAAAAGTGATAATTTCAGATTGTGACTCTAAGTTTACTGGAAACTTTTGGAGGTCTTTGTTTAGAGGGTTGAATATAACCTTAAACTTTATCACAGCATTTCATCCACAAACGGATGGATAGACAGAAAGAGTGAATCAGGGATTGGAAGACTTGCTGAGGATGTATGTTAAGGATCAGCCTAGTAGGTGGGAAGACTGCTTGCATTTAGCAGAGTTTGCATATAATAACCATTATCATGCATCATCCAGACTTAGCCCTTTTGAAATTCTTTATGGTAGGAAATGTGATACACCTGTTTCTTGGAATGACCCAGTAAATAGAGTTGTTTTAGGACCTGAATTGTTGCAGGAGTTAGAACTAATTGTGAAACAGATACAAAGAAATATTAAAGCTGCCCAAGATAGGCAGAAGATTCAAGCAGATCTTAAAAGGACTCATAAAGAGTTCCAGGTTGGTGAACATGTTTTTCTCAAGGTAAGACTGAAAAAGATTTCATTGAAATTGGGAAGCTGTGCCAAGTTGGCACCCAGGTATTGTGGTCCTTTTGAAATATTTTCAAGGGTTGGACCAGTGGCATACCAACTGACTTTGCCACCAAATTTAAAGATACAGAATGTTTTTCATATATCATTTTTAAAGAATTATGTACACGATGCTACTCATGTTGTAAATTGGAATAATGTACAGGTGGGACAAGACAGTGATTTTCAGGTGGAACCAGACTGTATCCTCGAAAGGAGGGAAACTCTACTTCGAAATCTCACCATTGGGTAGCTAAAGGTGCAATGGAAGCACCTTAGCCTAGAAGAGGCAACCTGGGAGTTGGAGAGTAGTATGCAGGCAGCATACCCAACTCTGTTTCAGGAACACTCAGAGAGTGATTAACCAACATCGAGGACGATGTTGAGACTTAAGGGGGGGTGTATGTCACCTACCCAAATTCTAAGAATATTATTTTATTTGCAAAATACTTTATGTTAAATTATAATTACAAAGTTTTATAATTATGACCAAGTTTGGTCAAGGATGAATGTAATTACTGATTATTATTATTTAATAAATTAAAATAGGAGACAAACACCCAAGGGAACTGTTAAATGAGTGTTCACTGACCCACTAAGAGGAATGGAAGCTGTTAGAAGGTATGGGACAGATGGCAGCATTTTCACTTCACCACTAGCTGTTGGTTATGGGACAACAACCCCTGAAAATGTGGCATTATCCCCTAGGTGGGTGGAAGAGAGCAGGAAGCTCATTAATGACTAATTAACCACTAAAAGGCCTAGGCAGCCTAGGTAGGCAATTTGAATTGGGCAGGCAGACCCTTACAATATTTTATGTAGAAATATTCCTCAAGTGCATCAGGTGATCACTAAGAGATTCGAATAGGGAGGCTATGTGAGAGTGCAACTGTGAGTCTACTAATTATATTGAGAAGGAAAACCAGAGGTGTTGGTGCAGGTCTCTTTGACTGCTGAGTCTTGATGACTGGACAATCTACATTCTATTGCAAGATGATGTACTAAGGCTTCTATAGAATCTTCCTCCTGGTGGTTCAATGAACAGGCTCAGGGGTCCTAAGGCAAGTAACTTGGTTGTCTTTAGGAATAGGTTGGGTGGAACAAGTTCCTTGGGCTGTTTGTTTCTCCTACAGTCAACCAGGTTTTACTGTTCCTACTTTTGTTTACAGTTAAATGTTTCTGCATTATAGAATTATTAAACTCAGTCATGCAAAAGAAATTATTTTTCTGAATGAAAAAGCTTTGTGAATATTGGAATTGATAACCATCTCTATATTTTTCCCCATGTTGTTCTCTACATCGTACTCCAGTATAGAGAAGTAAATTAAGAAAGATAAGTGATAGGCAGAATTCCATTGATTGGAAAGATGAATACAGTAATGTTCTTGTTGCAATTCTGTCCTATATTTAAACACAGTAAACATTGCAGTATAGCATCAACAGCAGTATAGAATTCATTTAATTAATACATGAAAGAAGAACACAGTATGTTTCTGCATAGTTCTATATATTTCTTTTAACTCTATTTATTTTAAATAGTAAGCAAATGCACATCAATATTATACATTTCATGTTTTTCAAGCAATTGTATTTTCAAGAATTATAGCAGCTACAAGAATTAATCTCTGTATAGATTTATTACAATTATACATATTTTATTTCTTCACTAACTTTCACCTTTGATTTAAATTATTGAATATCTACACAGTAGTATCAAACCCTAAGATACTACAAATCCTAGTTCTGTTTACTCAATTCGTAATTTTCTTCTCAAGCCTTTCATGGCAAACTTTAGACATTTCTTTTCTAAGCCTAATAGCTATAGATTTTCCAAACCCTAACTAACATTTCGAGACTACTACAAGACAGTATTCATCACTTAGCAGAAACCACGATTCTGTACTAATGTATATCGATAGCTCATAACCCTAGTAAGAACACATGCACAACATCGAAAACATTTAATACACAGGTTAAGTCTCGGGTACAAAAATCAGTACAAACCAAATAGAAAACGAAAGCTACACGTAGGTTCGCATTCGTGAATCAAAATCAAATATTGTGGCATAGCCATTCCAAAAACACTTGATAGCTGAACTTATCTCATCACATTTCCAAAAACATAGAAATCAACAACGATGACGAAGTATAGAGAACAACTATCTACAGTCAACTATCGTTGCTCGACACCACCTTAACCATTATTTGCACAGTTCTCAAACATTACTTTGAAAACACAACTTTCCATAACAAAAACGAGTCTTTGTTGATAAATGCAAGAGAACCCTCAGTTCTGATTTTAACATTCAAAAAGTATAACAAAGTTTACATTACGGACCTGTCAAGGTTCCCAACATTACACAGAAGTCTAACCCTTGTCAACCAAAACGTTTAAACGAGGACAAGATCCATAAACTACACAGATTTTTACCCTTGATTTTTATAGCAGGACAAAAATGAATGTGAAGTTCTTATCAACGATGCAGCAGGCATCAAATAGCCAAATAACAACTTAAACAAATGGAGGTTACCCTCTATACTGTATGTATCAAACTAAGACTCTAGAACTCAACACTCGGTCATCATCGAAAACAAAGTCGAATAGTTCCAACTTTCGGCATACGATAGTCACCAGCAAAACCATGCAAAAGGGCACCCACGAGGTTTTTGAGAACCACCGGAGCTTACCAGGAAGCAGTAGCAGATTTCCATTTTCCAATTCTTCTGCATAGGAATCATTCTATGAAGTGGGTACCTGCAAAGTTCACAGTTCGGAGAGGTTAAAACATTAAAATGCAAGAATGAAAACAAGTAACACAGTACTAGCATCACTATCGTCAGAACTTACCATTTGAAAATGAAGCCTTGAACTTTGGCACACCACACAATAAAAATGACGAAGCCTAATGGCACTTGACAGCAACCACGAATTTAAACATAGAAATATTTTCACAAACTGGAGGATCGAAACCCAGTTCAACTATGAACTCAACAACTGACAGAAGAAAAACCACACACAACTTCCAAGCTATATCGTAGTGCTATGGCACAAGATTGTGATCCTACGACCATTAAAACTATCCTCACAGATCCAAGGTTCAAACCAGAGGAAGGAGTCCTCCTCTCCACCAACTCTAAAACCCTACATTGCAGCAGACGTTCGGCTCCACGACCTTCCACCAAAAATGCAACAATGAAAGTCGAAAACCATTTTCCATTACTTACCAATGCGTGGATAGGGTTTCATTCACAGCCCCAGATCCTACAGAGAGCAACGGTGGGAGATCTTCCAGTTAAGGCATGTTGATTATCAAACCATGATTGCAATCAATATTGCATTAATTGTTTCATCTACCTTTTTCCATGTAAGTAGATCGAGAGCCAGTGCAGGGAACAACTCAACTTGTTGTAATGCCCATTTCAAACACAAACCACGTGAATACCTTACAATCGGGCCTCCACATCACTTAACCGTGGAACACGTTAATGCTAGGCATGTCAACGCCAGCTTGGGAAGCATGATAATTTAATACCTGTCAACATCAAAATCATTGCAATGTTATACTCGTGGATCGTATTTCTTTTAGTCTCTATAGTCTATTTGTTATGCATCGTAAGATTGTATTGTATGCCAACGTTTGGTGTGATTGTATAATCACTATATAATGTTAACAATTCATTTACTAATGCTCGGGTATAGATATATATAGAATAAAGCTAGACTTATATATATATATTGTTAATCATTGATAATGGAGACCATAGATATAGTTAGAATTCTAACTATGCAAAAGTAGAATTAGATACTATATACTTTATAATATTTCATACAATAGCTATAACTTTCCAATTCATAATAATAGTGTGAGCCTATAGTTATAGATAGGTGTTACACATTTTAATATGTTAGCCATGTATTGCAAAGATTAATTGATAGATGTAATACCTAATGTATAGTTAAATGATTATGTTATACATTATAATGCTGAGTTCATAACACTAGTCATTATACCGTTCATATATTAACAGTGTAATGATAATCAAATAATGAATTCAGTACTTAGAGTAGTCTAAGTTTTGCAAATGCAAAATATAATGATAGTTCCAAAATATAAACATTATTTTCTACAAGCTTTCTAATAGCTTTTAACCATAGATATTGGTATCACTGTTTGATAATAATGATAATAGTCATATGATAATAATTGCAGCTTTATAACCAATACTTGGACGACGTGAAATCATAACACTGAAGAGTTTTGAAAGTTAGCATAAAAACTAGTTTAGAACCAAGTATCCATACCTCCAGTAACTTGTTTTCGCAAGGAAGTACCTAACCTTCTAATTTTACATTGACGATGAATTGAAAGAAACTTGTACTCTTAACACACGTTGTCGTAGAATTTCTTACTTGTTGTCTGCACATGGAAACAGGATTCAAATGCCTTAGCTAAACGTAGCTAAGTAAACTCCAGGGTACCTCGTAGGACCCCTTCGTCATCATACAAACAAACTGTCAGCATATCATCAAGAACATCTTAATAGTACAAACTATGTACAGCATGTAATCATATTTAGAACTTAAGCAAATCTGTAAATTGTATTCTTATGCATAATCATAAAAAGATCTTCCATTAAGGAGATTAACATCCGCTTAAAATCTGAAATGGAAAATACAATTATATCATATTTATTTGAGAAGTATGACGTGTCATCGTTATTAATTATCTTAGTTAAGAAATCTAATTAATTTATATGTTCCGCATTAATTACTTTGATAATTAATGCTATTATAAAAAAATTTAAATTTTGGTATTTTTCGGGATGTTACACCCCATAGGTTGATATACTCTTTATCCTAAGCTTTTAGATGAATTTGATGTGATTCGGTTGCTTATATGTTGAACTGGTTATGGATTTAAAGGTCAATGGTAGATCTGATTTTATATATATGTTAATGGATGTAGTTGGAAGATTCATATATATTATTATTCATTATTAAATGGTCGTATATGATATCTTCATATCTGATCCGATAGGTGATGTAAAATTGTTAAAGAAAGTGTCATAATTTGATTTACGAAAGTGTCATAATTTGAATAGATTAAATGTTGTAAAATATGAATTGTAATTGTTTTAAAGGAGTCTGCGAATCTGATATTTAAATGTTATAAGATTCTTCATGGCTGATTGTAAATTTTATTTAATGATGCTCATGTTCATATTATATACTTGTGCAAATCTGGTTTAATTTTCATCTACATGAGCATTTGGGGAATAATTACTTTTAAAGTGCTGCAATTTATTTTAAAGGGTGAATGTTTAATTTAAATGGCCTTCGACATGTTGGCCTCACCTTAGATAAGCCTTTCCTTTGGGTTCCTAGGTGCCTCTGGCCTTGGTTTTGGGGTCAGGGACATTACAAGTGGTATCAAAGCAAAGGTTTCAACACTGCGGTTGTTGGGCCTTCTACATATGTATAACTCTGTGTTTATGAATTTGAAGTTAAAATATGTCAAAAAAATATAATCATAATTACAGTGTATGTGTTGTGAAAGGATATTGACCTGTTTTATGTAAATGGAAGAGTTCGGTGCTAGAACCAAAGCCATTGGAAACCATGACTAGTGCCCTACTTCATAAATAAGTTTGAATGTGGTTTATTTATTTTAATTTCAAAGGTCAAGAGATTATGGATATATTGGTATATGTAATATATTAGCATAGATTAGTACATTTTTTTGTGAGTAAGATAGACAACCTTTTATTAAGGAGAAAATAAAATAAGTGTACAATAATTTACAAAAGAGGTATGCCCGTGGAATGGATCAGACTTGGATGGATTCTGCTTCAGACCATAAAGATGGAAATCTGACAAAACTATGAAACCCTCAGTGAAAAAATGTAGTGCCCATAGAAAATACCGCCAGATATTTCCCACTTGAAATTACATAGATAGAATGAGCCAAAAAAATTGGTTCCCTCTCAGAACCCCCCCAGACCCCTAACCATGACATAGAAAATGGAGATACGATATACTCGCAAAACCGACAGTAGGCCTGAAAAACAAAAAAAAACAAAAAATCGATGGGTTGCAATCGACGACCTACCCAGACCCCTCTCTGGTGGTGTCTTCCTTCACCATCCATTCTTCACTATGGTTCGTCTCCTGGTGCAGTTCCATTGGCGAATTCGTGCTACCTGGAGTCTCATCATGGGTTGGCATAATTTTTTGAGCCACTTCCTGTGGCCCTCCTTATTCCTCATTCATTGCTCCAGACCAACTCAGATGACGTCGAAAAGGGGCTTCCGCCACCTCCAGAACCGCTTCCATGGATTTTATCTCTTATATCAGGGTTCTGTGTAACCTTCCTAGGAGTTCCTCCACTAATTCCCAAGACTTCTCTCTTTCCATCATCGATCTTGCTAACATAGTGCGAATGATCCAGTATGGGGTAGCTACCGACACCAGTCCATGCTCCTCCTCGCATCTGCGAATTTCTTCGAACTCCCTCTCATAGATAGCCTCATCAATATTCTCGAGGGTGGAAGCCATGTAAATGTGGTTCTAGTCGATCTCGTGAGGCTAGGGATCAATTCTTCTGCCACCAACCTTGCGTCTTCTCATACGCTGCCTTGGTGCCACATGAGAACCAGTGATTACCCCCTCGCGACTCTCTTCTTTATTAGTAAAGGGTCCATGGTAATCTCGCTGTGACTCGAATGCTTCTTTTCCATTTTTGGTTTCCTTTAAATAGGTGTATTCCCCCTAGTGCAGGACTAGAAACAAAATAACTTCCATCGCCCTTGTTGTCACCTTCACACACTCGAAAATCTAGCTCCAATCTTCTTTCCCTTTCCAAATCCAAGTCGCATCAAGTGAAACTTGTACTTTGCATTCACCTATCTCATCCCAATTTTCTTTCTCATTGAGGATTCATTTGCTTCTTAACAAGTTTTGCAGGGGCTTGGAGTTTCTCGTCCTACTTCCTTAACTCCTCTCACACAATGTTGTACCCTCATCCTAATGATAATGAATACCCTTCTCCCTTCAATATTCCTTTGCGAATGCATTAAACTCTAGCACACGTTGCTTTTCTTATATCCCATGTGGGTGATACTCTCCGATAGGTGCCCCGTATGCTGGGCCTCGAGGCATTTTTTTGTCCTGGTCATCCACATACAGGGGATTCTTATCCTATGTGGCAAGACTCTGGCATCGATTTTTTAGGGCTATATTTTGAATGTCTTTCCATGACCCTTACCCCAGGGTTGTCTTCTCCTGGAATCCATGGTTATCCATATGATCATCCAAGCTATTAGATTTACATTTCGTATGTCTGGAAATGATGGCTATACCCTCCCTTAGGAGAAGAGATATTTTCTCAAGGTAGGCCTCAAGTCTCCAATTCTTTGCTATCTTTTCTGTCTGTGTTCCCGATTGATTTTTTTTTGCCATGTTGATGATGATCTACGAATATCCTTCGATGATTATCAGCTTCCATTGCTTTTCGAGTGCGATTCTGATCCCCGTTATTAGACCATCCATCTCTGCTACATTGTTAGTGGTTTCTCCTAAGAAACCCTAGAACAACCAGATAATTTCCCCAGAAGAATCTCTTATTGCCCCTCCAAATCCCATTGGTCCTGGGTTTCCTTTAGAAGCTCCATCAAAGTTTAGCTTAAAGGAACCTTCAAGAGGTCATTTCCAAAATTCCAGCCTTCTTTCCCTCCTAGTCATCATTCTCAAAGGGCCAATGTAAATTGGGATATTGAAAATCTCCCAATTGTGCAAGATCATAATCTCTCCTGGCCTAGATTGCATATCTTGTGCATTCCATTGTTGGAGTTGGATCGTCTCCTTAATATGTTGTTTTATGGAGGCCCAAACCTTCTCCCTGCTTTTCCATTTTCCTTCGAAAATGTGCTTATTCCTTTCCTTCCAAAATTCCTTGACCAGAAAGCTCATAAATAATTCCCAAATTTGATTTAGCAGTGTACTATGAAAAGGGTTATCCTGCCATTCAGCTATAGAAATGTTTGGACGTCCTCTAACCCTTGAAATTATGACAAAACTATTTTCTCCTATGTCCCACAAAGAGGATGCGAATTCGACCTGTCAGGAAGATGATCTATAGTTTCACTTTCTTTATTGCAAAGGCTGCACGAATATGGTCCTAAGAAACCCTTTTTCAAAAGGTTGTCCCAAGTTAAAATTTGTCGACGCATCAGAAGCCATAGGAAAGTGGCCATTTTTTGCCAAATATTGATAGACCAAATATTCTTCCATTTCATTTCCTTGGGCAAGTCGACATATCTTGCATGCAAATGGGTTTCCTCCTTGATGTTGAAATCCCCCGAGGTGGAGTAACCCCACCTGATTTTATCGTCTTCTTCCTAGATAAGGATTTTACGATCCTATAGTAGGTTCATCAAGTCCTGCAAGTTATCCTATGGACTTAGCCTCTACAACCAATCAATGTTATGCCATCTTTGAAACTTCCCATCCCGCTACCTTCACTCCCACATATCTTTGACCCTTACTAAATGCATTCCTATGATATTTTCTTGAAGAATTGGTGGATGGAGAGTTTCTAATAAGCATGGGATTTGTTTCCAAGAGTCCTGCAGGAAGTTAGCCGATTCACCATTGTTTACCTACCATAAACAATTCTCTTGAATCAATTGTATGTTCTTTCTTGCTGAGATCCAAATATGAGAGCCTTGTATCTCTTCTGCATATCGGACCACATTTCTCTTGTCCCACCCCTGAGCATATTTGTTATGCCACATATACGCCCAGGGTTCATCGGTATAGTTAATCAACTTCCACCAGATTTTTTCACTCATTATCTCATTACTTACTTCTGGATCACACAAACCCAGACCCCCTAGGAGTTTTGGAGTACACACCATGTCCCATCTCACAAGAGAAAATTTTTGGTGGTCGTTTGATCTACCCCAAAGGAAGTATCTCTACAAAGTTCTAATCTTCTTCAGTATGGATTTAGGCGCCGACAGGACATAAAATAGATAAAGAGGAAGAGATTGAAGCACTAATTTCAACAAATTTAATATTCTTGGGAGGTTTAGATTCCTAAAGGTCCAATTCGATAACTTGGCCTTCATTTTGTCCAACAGCTCCTGCTAGGATGTCTTCTTGATTGTCGATTTTGATAGGGGAGCCCCTAGATATTTTGAGGGGAGAGATCCTTCTTGGAAACCCAGGATTGTTAGTATGTTCCGATAGGTGATCTAAGGGGTGTTAAAGAAGTAGACCTGTGATTTGTCATTGTTGATATATAGACCACTTGCTGCTAGGAAATTATTCAAACCTTTTTTCAGATCTCTGGTTTCTTGAACCAAGGAAAACCCCATGAGCATCGTGTCATCCATGAACTATTTATGGGTTTGGGTCTGACCACCATTATGAAAATTTATCCCCTTGACTTCATTAGCAGCCGTCATTGCCTTTAAATTTCGTCCAAGGCCTTATGTCATCAAAACAAACAGGAAAGGAGAAAGGGGGTCCCCTTGACTTATCCCCCTAGAGTTCTTGAAAGGAGTGATGGAGTTCCATTAACCAAAATTGAGAAGAAATTCGTAGAGGATAAATTATCTATACATCTTATCCATTGATTACTAAAACCAAAAGCTCTTAGCATTTCTGCCATGAATTGCCAATTTAACTTGTCATAGTCCTTTGAGAGGTCCAGTTTAATTAACATCCCTGGGGACTTCGTCATTTTTAAGGAATGTATTACTTCATGTGCTAGTAAAATTCCATCCAAAATCTACCTTCCTTCTATAAACCCTACCTATTCAGGAGATACTAGAAAAGGGAGTGAGGTCTTTAGCCTATTTGCAATGACCTTAATTATGATTTTATAGATTACATTACATAGATAAATCTATATGAACGTGCTTGGATTCTCTGCCTCATTTTATTTTGGGATCAAGGTGAGGAAGGTCGTGTTAAAATATCTTATTACCCCTCCTATTTTCCTAGATTCCTCAACAATTTCTAGAACTTCCTCCTTCAGCATTTCCCAGCAGGAGTGGAAAAAAATCATGGTGAACCCATCTGGCCCCAGGCAAGCTTTCCCCCCTCCATCTGCTTCACTGCTTCCTCCAATTATTGAATTTCTACCGGCCTCATCAGAAGATCATTGTGCTCTTGTGTCACCAGTGTGGGTATGTGTTGAGTCAATTTATCTATTGCTTCAACCCTATTTTGAATCGAATCCTCCATTAGGTCCTAAAAAAAAGAGTTAATCTCATCTTCTATTTATGCATGTGTTTCCACGTAATTTCCAGTATCCATCTTTAATATGACAATCTTATTCATTTTTTCTGTGTTGAATCGTAGATATGTGGAAGAAATTTGTAGTCCTATCCCCCTCCCTTAACCATTGATTCTGGGATTTTTGTTTCCATAGTGTTTCATCTTGGCTTACTCTTTGATCCAGTTGAGTTTGAAGTTTCACTTCCTTAGCTTTCAGCTCCTCCATATACCCTGACTCCATTACCTGTTGTTGGAGCTACTCTAGTTGATTTTCCAGTCTAATTTTTTCCTCAAAGATATTTCCAAACGAATCTTTGTTCCATTTTTTAACCTTCTCCTTTATGTATTTCAATTTTTGTTTGAATTTGATCATAATGGTCCCCCTTGGGGGCTCAAAATATGTCCACCATTGTATGACCATGTCCTGGAAATCAGGGTGAGAGAGCCAAAATTGCTCGAACCTAAAAGGGAATCTAAGGTGTTCACCAAGACGATCCCATTCCATACGAATGGGCCAGTGGTCCAACCCCGCCAAGGGTAGGACTAGGGCTTCCAGGTCACCTCCTCCTATCAGGGTCCACTCATATACAAGGAATCTATCCATCCTCGAAGCGATCTGTTGATCTCCATTCTATTTATTGTTCCAAGTAAAAAGGGTGTTTGTTGTCTGAATATCAACCATCCTCAAGTTTTCTATAACTTGTTTGAAGTGGTGGTTGATCTCTACTAGACTTCTCCTTCCTCCTCTTTTCTCATCTAAGTGGTGAATTATGTTGAAATCACCCCCCATTATCCAATGGTGGTGTCCTACCCAAACTCCCAATCTTTCTAGAGTGTCTAAGAAAGCCGATTTTTGGTTGGCTAGGTAGGGTTAGTAGACATTGGAAATAATTCCCCTGATATTTTACCCTATGACATGAAATTCAAATGAAAGAGTGTTAAAAGTGGCTACGAAATTGGACATGATTACCTCTAAGGGGTTGCAAATGATAGCAATTCCTCCTGCATCCTTGATCGCATCAATATCTATGACTTTGCTACCTCTCCATATTTTCGCACACACATTTTATTTCTTGAAGCATTAAAATTGTCTGCTTTTCTTTTTCAACTTTTTTCTTCAAAATTCTCCTTTTCTAAATGTTGTTGGAGCCTCTAATATTCCAGGAAACTATCCTCATTAACAAGATTTTTTGGTTGCTTGAAAGGCCTTCTTGATGGTCGGGTATAGGCCTGACGCTACCAGTTTTTCCCCAACTTCTTTTATCCTTACTCTATTGCTTCTCCTACCCCGCTGCTTCTTGGATACCTCGCTACCTTTTGGGGATGCAGAGATCACTCCAAGAGTTTTACTAGGTTTTTATTTGATAATTGCTTCTCTCAGAAGGATCACTTGCTGGGTAGGGATGTATCATGTTTCTGGGTTGGCACATGCTTGTTCAATGTCATCCAGATCTAGATCTCTTATATCTGTGTTGTTTGTATCCTCCCCTTGCATTTCAATATCCTTCATATCCATTGTGATGGCTTTGGGAATACCATCGTATTCCTCTCTAGTGTTCTTTTCTTGGTTTGTTTGCATTTCCTCCCCTTCTCCTGAGCCTGGGGTTTCCTCTAGGACATGATTTAAGACTTCCAACTTGTTTGATATTTGAGGCTTTTTATGAATATCTGGTATAGCTCCTCTTCTTGCTCATCTCTTCCTACTGTTGACCTTTGTAAAACCTTTTGCATCTATTGTTTCTTTGGCTTGGGTCTGGGGAGTATTTAGGGAGTAATATCTAAATAGGTGCTTGTGTTCATGGCACCATCTACATCTTAAGGGCATATGCTCGTAGTCTAGGGTATGAACCCAATCCTCATCCTCTCAAGATGAATTGATTGCCTCAGGAATATATTTAGATATTTCCATGAAAAAACATATCTTAGTGTATGATGTATTACATCACATTCTAGTTTGTTCTAAGGCCTTCACAAAAGTCCCTAAGGTATTTCCCAAGTCTCTCAAAATGTCTTCCTTCCAGTATTTTCTTGGGAGAGAGTACATCCTTATCCATATTGGAGCTACTGTCAGTTCTTCTTTGTCTGGATTGAATCTCTCCTTCTAGATCTTGAGGTAGAACCTTGTTGAATTGAAAAAATATGGTCCTCCATCCACCACTTTGTTCTGATCTTCAAGATTTAAGAATATAACTGTGAAGAACCCTTTGACCCCAACTGTAATTTGTAGTGCCCTTTAGGCTTCTAGGATGTGTTTATCCACCATGTTAGGGATTTCTACACTGGATACATCCCCACAAATTTTCCTATCACGACATGGTATTTCATGTACTGGATATGCACCCGCAATCCCTCTGAGCGGATCTGCATTGTTGGTATCGTGTTCGTCTTAGGCATGCATTTCCCATGTTTTATCCCCTCCATTTTGGTCGTCTTAAGATTTTGTCCATCGCTTGATCCCTCTCATTCCATCCATACTAAGGAATTACTCTACACATCGATCAGAGTTTCTTTTCTATTGGATCCTTGGGTGGGGTTAGAGGTCCCCCCCATCGACTCCCCCTTGCATGTGCCCTTGAAAAAATTACCTCCTAGTCAAGATCTATTCGATGAACCGAAAACCCTATTCGCACTTATACGTCCTCCATCTTCATGTATATCACATATATTAGTACATATATTGTAAGGTGTGATATGTAATTATATAATGTATGTGAATATGTGAAGTGTATGGTAAGGTGTGTGTATTGGTATAGATAATGTGATGTATATAGAGTATATATAAATAATATAAATATATTGAGTAATATTGATAATATATATATATATATGGATTTGTTGGTATTGGAGAAAGAAAGGTTTGTAGTGACACCTATAGGCCTCCGGAAATTGTTTGGGGAATTCATAAATTTTGACAGATGCAAATAGGCTACAGAGAACTTGTATGGATTTTTGTTTGAAAATAGTATTTTTTTATAAACTTTGGAAGGATTGATTTTCATGTTCTGAGGCCTTATGAATCATGACCAGAACTTAGAAAATATATATGATGATCTTAGGCATGATCTAGGGTGAATGGTTGAGTTATCAACAGCCATGGAAAGTCTTGGAGAGTTCATAAGCAGACCTCGTTAAAAGTTCCATTTTTTTTACTTGGAAATTAGTATTTATTTTTTAAGAGAAATTCATTTGGTAAAGGGAAAAGTTTATTTGGTTGATTAAAGAATATGTACATGTTGTTGATGGTATATACCTTACAAGAAAATTTTATTTGGAGGATTTCCTATGAAAAATCTTGGAAATCGAAGCTTTCAATCCAAATTATAGTGTATTAGTGTTTTTTTCAAAACGATTTTTCAAATGATTCCTAAATTCAATCCATAAATCCAAATGAGATGAAACCAATTCCTAACAGTTTAGTATGAAGTGGTGGTTAGTGTGGAAGCCATGTAGTGACCAAAATCACCTTCCACCCCTGCTTAATTTGCTTGGATTGTGCTTTCAATATGCAGTTAATGACCGTCTTTAAAGAGCTTTATGCATTGGTATCTTATATGAGAATGGTATGAAAGAATATAGAACATGTTAGTTATGTCAGTTAATGAATAATCATGTAGTGTGGTTATTGAATTGCAATCTTGAAGCCTAATCATAGCAGTAAAGAATGGGACTCAGTAAGTACAGAGAAAAGGAAGCTACAGAGATCAGCGGTGGAATTGGAAATTGCACAAATTCTGTAAATCCCAAAGAAGAGTTGTTGGGAAAAGTATCGAACCCTTTAGTAAGGAATATTTAGTAAGATACATGTATTATACTATGTATTGTGGTATATGTAGTATAGAATATAGCATAGTAGTATTGATGCATTTCATATGATTGAAATTTATTAGAATGTGTTTCAGGTATATGCATTTCAAATGTTTTGATTTCATGTACCTTTGATGTATTTCGTGTATCATAGGTGAAGTACAGTGAAATGGAATAAAAATGAATTTATTTCATGTTGTGATTTCATTGAATTTATTTCATATGCCTTTGAAGTATTTCATGTGAATTTATATTCTCGAAGATGTATTTTATGTATCTTGTTGAATAGTATATATATATGTTTGTTTCTAACCGTGTGTTTGTTGGAATGTGAAGAAAGTATCTTTGTTGAAGAATATCCTTATATCATGTATCATATATATTTTTATACCTGATGTCAATCATATGAGTTATTGAAATATGATTTTCAAGTGGATGTATATTTGTTGAATATTGAAGGCCTTGTAATGAGGTTTGGAGACCTTATAATGGGGATTGAATATTGACCCTTGCTTCCTTGAGTCCACTCTACTAGTCTCGGTTCTCGCACAGGAATCCAGGAAATGGGATGGTGATAAGAGTCACATCCCATAGGTAGTGGATACTGATAGAAAAGTATGAGCTAGTGGGAAGTATTGTGGTTTCTCGAAAGAGGATTTCCGAGAAGGAATACTAGAGAACCGGAGGATGTTATCCTTTTGAAATTTTTGTAAAGGCATGTATGTAATATGCATCGAGGATGATTCCTTGTTTAAGGGGGAGAGGAATGTAATACCCCATATGTTAAGCCCCGTACATATGTAATATTTTGTAATTGTTTGTTATTTTCGCACTAGGTGCTGGGACAAGGGTCTTTAAGGACCGAGAGACATTATTATTATTGAAATAATTAATTAATAAAAACAACTGGCAAAATGGGAACCACAAACGAGTATGCGAGGACATGTTTCCATGGTGTGAGGGGGAATGGGGACAATCCTAGCACTTTAGAACTTGTTATTCATATCAATTCATATTTTTTCCGTGGTGACATTATTAAGTTGTCAGTCACCCAAACATTGTACAATAGACCTTACTTCTGATTATTTTGGCCTATGAAGTTACTATTGCACCCTATCCATGGTTTAATGGACCCCCCTTTCCTAATTTTCCCTCCTTGAGGTATTTGTGGACCCCACTTGATGAAATGTGCCCTCTCCCTAGATTCTAGCTTACACTTCCTTGTTTTGTGCTTCCACCTCCTTGTTTTGTGCCTCAACCTCCTCAAGTACACCCCCACTCCTATTTTCATGGGATTCCTCCCTATTTTTGTGCTTCTAGGTATTTATGACTCCTAGTATGCATTCTCTATCCTCTCTCATGACCAAGTGCGCCCTCCTTATCCTCCACACTTGGATTTTGTATCTCCCACCTCCTTATGACACCTTTTGCTATTCTAGGAAGAAATATTTTGCTTGTGGAACTCCTCCTCTCACTAATTCAAATTTCTCTTGATCATGACTGAAGTGTCCCCTAATGAATTCAAGTTTGGTTGGGTGGTTTGGAGTCACCCTCCTTGAAATTAAATTTACCTTGGGCAGAATTTGAATTGGTCTTTTGTGGTTGAGTTAACCTCATCCGGCTGACTCAAGTTGGATTACCTTGGTTCTAATTGACCTCCTTAGGTTCAAGTTTCCTCCTTTAGTCTATAAATCCATGTTTGATCTCCTCTAGAAGGGATAGCTATCAACCTTCATGCTAATTCATGTAATTTCATGGTGATCTTGTGAGCTTGGGAAGCCATGTATGCTATGCTATGTGTGAGAACTATGTGCTTGAAGGCATTGTGATACTCAGTGTTTGGTTTTTGATGTAAGACTGGGCAACTCTAGTATAGTCCCTCTGATTCCCCTGCTTGTCTCCGTCCGGATCCTGCACATAAATCCTGATGGTGAATGGTGATGTCCCAAGGAGCCTAGTTGGTGCAGGGATTACCATTGCACCTGGTAGTGAGGTGGGGGAGAAAGTAGGTGGTGAGGAATTGAGTTGTGTATTCTCAAACTATTATTCTTCAGCTAGTCTATTGTTGATTGCACACTCTAGTGGATTCCTTGGCCTCAGCTCGGGGGTGGCTTGTCCAAGAGAATTTGGCTTGGCAGTGCCTAAGGCTGAGTGGTACGTGGACCTATTGATGCCAGTTACAATTTGAAAAGATAAGTGTTTCATTTTATGTTATTGTACATGTTTATTTGATGCATCTATTACTATTGCGTCTCCCCTTGGTGTCTAATCTGATATATGGATAAGTTTATGTTGAATTTGTTAACAATCGGTTGCAGGATGGATGGTTCTTTGCTTGAGATATTGCAGGCAATCTTAGTTGTTTCACATATGATTTTGATGGAATATTCCATATCTCTTATTCAAGTTTTTTTTAGTTTTTGTAACTTTCAAATGTTCCCTCAATGACTAATCTGATCTGTGAATGAATTCATAGTTGAAATGTTGAGTTTTGGGAACACAAGTTGAGTAGTTTTTGCTTGAAAACTTAAATGCATTGATTGTTTCTCAGTAGATCTAATTACCTTATGTTTTATGGTTGTACCTTATCATGATATTTCACCCATGGTGGTTGTAGTGTGCCCCCAGAGGCTGGTATACTCTTTATCCTAAGCTTTTAGATGAATTTGATGTGATTCAATTGCTTATATGTTGAACTAGTTATGGATTTAAATGTCAATGGTAGATCTGGTTTTTTGTATATGTTAATGGTTGTAGATGGAATATTTATACCTGTTATTATTCATGATTATATGGTTGTAGATGATAGCTACAGATCTAATATGATAGGTGATGTAAAACTGTTAAAGAAAGTGTTGTAATTTGATTTACGGAAGTGTTGTAATTTGCATAGAATAATTGTCGTAAAATTGTAATTGTAATTGTTTTCAAGGAATCCATGAATCTGATTTTTAAATGTTATAAGGTTGCTCATGGCTGCTTGTAAATGTTATTTAATGATGCTCATGTTCATATTAGATACTTGTGAAAATCTAGTTTAATTTTCATCTGCATGAGCATTTGGGGAATAATTGCTTTTAAAGTGTCGCAATTTATTTTAAAGGATAAATGTTTTAATTTAAATGGCCTTCAGCATGTTGGACTTACCTTAGATCATCCTTTCCTTGGGTTCACAGGTGCCTCCAACCTTGGTTTTGGGTTTGGGGACATTACACTTGTGAAAAAAAAATGGCCAACTTTACAAATTGTGTATAGATAAATGATGAAGAGATGACAAATTATAAGACTTGGGCTTTGTTAACAAGGTGATAAGACTCATCCAACATGTCTCATTTTTCAAAAAGGGAACATTTACAATATTTGGAATTTATTTTTCTAAGGCCACTTAAGCAGATGAGCACTATGTTATCATCTCTACACCTTGAAATTTAAAAAAAAAAAACAGTGAAAGCACAAGATAAAAAAAATTCTCATATTTGATTGCACATAAGGACAAGTATAATTTGAAGACTATGTCAAGGCATATTATTTTTAACCATTGGTTTTTTTCTGTTATAAGATGTTTAAAAACATATAGCATCCATCGGTTCTCTTACTTACACAAGGAATGAGTAAAATCTAGCAATTGGAGGATGATCCATGGACCATGAAGTTGCTTCAGCATCAACCCAAAATTAGCATGATGTAGTTTCAAAGGATAGATCCTAAGATAGTAGATGATGCATCCAAATTTGCAGTTGTTGGTACAAAGCTTTCTTTTCCATTTTCTCCAAATGGAGATGTGGGTGCAAAAGTTGTTAATGATTCTACAAGTGTTGTTGAATATTTTCAACAACGGGATTTCAATGGGAAAGTAAAGATGCATTCCATATCTTGTGAAGGACCTATGATTTTATGCATAAATCAAGGAATGCTTGGTATGTGTGATATTGATGCAAATTGACCAACAAAATCGTGCCCAACCCATTGTATTTCCCAAAATGGGTTCGATGATCGATCTACTTGGGATAATGAAGAATGTGGGCTCTAGATGCATTAAAATTTCACCAAAAGGAGCACTCTCTTCAAAAACAAACCGTTCCACTCCAAATTGGATAAAACGTTGATTTCATGAAATGGGTGCGATCTTCGTCAATATTAAGGAATCATTTGTTGGTTGCTAGCTGAGAGGGTGCATCAATGCCATCTTTCTAGGCAATACATATCCTACACAACAGATCCATGGAAAGTATGGAGCTAAATATATTAAAACTGAATTCTATCCATTTCATTTCTTATGGTGAACTGTAACAAGCTTTATTATTTCGCCTGCAATATGTTGGAAATATATTTCAAGATTGTGCAGTGTTTCCCTTAAGAGTTATGGTTGCTTGAAAGAAATTTTTAAAGAGACATATGGTTTCATCTTAATTGTTGAAGATCTATCTAAAAATTTAGGCATTTTTTGGTACTTCTTCATGAATATTTTCTACTTTTTCAGAGCTTTCTTCCTTCTAATCTTCCATGCAAATATTTTACCATTAACAATACGCTTTAATCATTGCCCATGTTTTATTTCCTTAATCTTCTTTTTCATCACATCATTACTGAAAACATATCCTTATATTGGTGACTCTATAGTTACCTTGGAATCATTTCTTTGTTCACAAAATAACTTGCGGGGATGTGTTTCTCATTCCTCCTTTTTGAATGGATTTACTGGGTGTTAGCACCTAAAATGTACCTCTAGGTTGTAGAGAGGCCAGATCAGGGTAACCACAAAACCACTTGAGGATGGATAAGCTAGCTTCTTAAACTCCAGAGAGGGATCTCTCACAAATATGTTTTAACAGGGATAGATAAATGATTAAAACTGAGATTAGATTGTTGTTTGGTTGAAAACGAAATAGGTATCCATTGGGAAGTGGAGTCGAAACAGACAGAAAATGAATATCATAACAATGCTTTGCGAACAAACCCACTCAGGGGCAAGGAAGCCACCAGCTCATAGTCGAAGTGCTTTAGTTTGATGATTTAGAAGAAAAAGATGAACAGTCTATCAATATAGAGCATATGATTATGAATTCTATATCAATTTTAGTAGAAACCGGTTATGAATGCTTGGAATGAAAAGAACAGAGCATAATCACTATGAATTCTATTCTGATACTACACTTACCCAAGCATGAACAGCATGACAATATGGATTACACAAATAAGGAAAACATTCACATAAGGAAAGCAATAAACGGACAGCAAGACCAATAACACATGAATCCCTGGTAAAAATACCTGCTCGGCTTTGCTTGATTTTATTAAACAGTATCAAAAATATTCAACACAGAGCAATACACGGGTTCCCCAAAATTTTCAACCCTTTAGCATTCTTTTACATTGTTTATATAGATCATCTAAGCCTCAGGCTCGACTTGTCCTAACAGAACATAGTTATAAAACCAGTGACACCTATGCAACAGGTTCACCACTACAACAAAATGACAAAGTTGGCCAAACGAGCTCAACTATCTTTTACAAATTTACTGATAATTTTTACCAAATGACAACAGACTCAAACAAACAGACAAAATGCTCTAGTAATTTCT
Source organism: Larix kaempferi (assembly GCA_027924585.1). Taxonomy (NCBI): domain Eukaryota; kingdom Viridiplantae; phylum Streptophyta; class Pinopsida; order Pinales; family Pinaceae; genus Larix; species Larix kaempferi. Next base: position 808,360 of record BSBM01001174.1, on the reverse strand, counting down.
CCTCCAGCAGGATGCTTCCACTATCTTCGACTCTTCATGCACTCAGCTTCAGTTTTTCCTTTCCATATTTTTCAATGAGTTTCCACTTCTCGGCTGCTTGAAAATATAATGTGGAAATCTCCTTGAGAATTACCCTCATTTTGGTGTGCTCTCTTTATGAACATCCCTCGAGGAGTGTACAAGCCTCTTTAAAGATCGAAGCTAGCTCGAAGTTCTATGTCAATTTGTTCACTACCGTCTTTCCTGTCAGTGGTTGCTTCATGTCTGCGAAACTTCCTTGGTCCAGCCTGCATTCCCAAAGATTGCCTTGATATTCTTCCTTTGTTCTCATTGTACCATCTTCTTCCCAAAACATGGGCAGACCTTTCTTAAATAACTGATCAAATGACTCTCTGAAAAGTTTCACCTGGTCAACCAGGATGTCTATCCCTTCTTGGATAATGCTCACTTGTTGGTGCTTGTGAATTACCTTTTTTGTCCAGATGATGGTGGTTACTCTGTCCTTTATATTTGCTGCTTGAACCTACTCTTCAGACAGACCATTTAAGAACTCTATTTCATTATGGGCATAATCCATAGGTTTTTTGTTTAGCTTCTCATTGGCCACTGTGACAACTGACCTTGCCAGCTTGACTATAGCTTCCTTATCCATCATGAAGTCCAAATATTGTTCGGGTACACAGGGTACTAGCAAAGGACCGAACACCAAGAGCAACCACTTCACACAAACAGATCACAGATCAACACATCGATTTTTTGACGTGGTTTAAACCCTCTTGAGGGAAACACTCCACGGCCCCGGCCAAATAGCTTCTACAGGACAATTTATTATGCAAAGAAAGAAAGTTACAAATGAGATTCTCATAATCGATCAACTAAACAATGACCCTCCATGCTCTTTAAATAGAGATCATAGACCAATCGGGTGTTAAGCCACGGATCAAGGTTAGGTATGATCTAAGAGAAGTTGAGCCGTCGGATCACTCTATGTCGGGAACATATCGTGACCGTCGGATTAATTATTTACAAATGCATACTAATGCATACTAAAGAAACACACTATCCCTAAAGGATATATTACACAAGTTGATCTTAACTAACTCCTAAGTGTCTAAATATCCTAACATCCCCCCTTAAGAACAACTTGGGATAGGATTGAAGGATTTACAAAAGTGACACTATTAGGAGAAGGAAGGAGGCATTAGAGCATATCCCCCCTTAATGACAAGTTCCTGAACTCCTAACAGAGATTGAAGTTTAGAAAACTTCACTTTTGTAAGAGACTTGGTGAAGATGTCTGCAACTTGATCATTTGTAGGGAAAAAGAGCACTTCAAGAATACAATCATGAACAAGATTTCTGATGAAGTGCATATGTAGCTCAATGTGTTTGTTGCGTTGATGTAGAACTGGATCTTTGGAAAGCTTGATGGCACTTTGATTGTCCCACCAAAGTGGAGTAGGTTGCTGCTACCCGAATCCAAACTCTGAAAGGATCTGTCAAAGCCATAAAGCTTCCTGACTGGAATTAACTGCTGCTCGATATTCTGCCTCTGCTGAAGAAAGAGCAAGAGCTTGTTGTTTCTTACAAGCCCAAGTAATAGGTCCAGATCCGAGACTGAAAGCATAACCTGCAGTAGACTTTCGATCAGCAGGATCGCTGGCCCAATCTGAATCAGTGAAACCAACCAACAAAGGTTTCCCCCCTGTACTGTAATGAATCCCAAACTGAATTGTACCTCGAATATATCAAAGTATTCTTTTAGCTGCTTTCCAGTGACTTTCATGAGGTGTCTGCATATAACGGGAAACACGACCAACGGAAAAGGAAAGGTCAGGACGGGAATGAGTCAAGTATAAGAGACTACCAACAAGCTGACGATATAAGGTGGCATCGACTTCAGGTGAAGTACAAGTGGCAGAAAGTTTGACTCCAGACTGGAAGGGAGAAGGGGCTGGTGTACAATCTTCCATGTGAAAGCGATGAAGAAGGTCACAAGCATACTTGGATGGAGAAAGAAATATTCCTTCTTTGGTTTGCAGGACTTGGAGACCAAGAAAATAATGCAAATGTCCTAAGTCTGAAATTTCAAAATTTTGTTTAAGACTGGATTTCACATGGGTTATAAGCTTAGGGTCACTACCAGTAAGAATAAGGTCATCAACATATAGAACAAGTATGATGAGATGGTTTCCTACTTTCTTGGTATAGACATTGGGGTCAAAATGGCATCTAGAAAAACCAGTGTCAAGGAGAAAGTTATCCATTTTGGCATACCAAGCTCTAGGAGCTTGCTTAAGACCATATAAGGATTTCTTAAAGTGGCAGACAAGGCTAGAGTTATTCTGAACATAGCCAGGAGGTTGTTCCATGTAAATTTCTTCCTGTAAATCACCATGTAAGAAGGCAGACTTGACATCCATTTGATGGACTTCCCAATTGTGTAAGGCTGCAAGGGAAAGAACAAGGCGGATGGAGTTCATTTTTGCGACGGGAACAAAGGTTTCATTGTAGTCAATCCCTTCAACTTGGGAAAAACCTTTGGCAACTAACCTTGCCTTAAGTCTTTCAACACTTCCATCTGATGCATACTTAGTTCCATAGACCCATTTACATCTGACAAGTTTTCTTCCTTTTGGAAGAGGTACAAGATCCCAAGTATCGTTCGCCATTAAGGAACGATATTCTTCATCCATGGATGCATCCCAATCTGGATTCCCTGAAGCTTCTGCAAAAGTTTCTAGATCATGATTCTCGAAAACTTGAGCCAAAAGAGAAGAGGCTCGCTGAAACTAAGAACGTGTTCGACGTTGATCTCTAGGATCACCGGCAAGATCACCAGCTGCTTCACATGTTGAATGGACCCATCGAGGAAGCACTTGTGCTGGTGCAACTGGAGGAACATGAGTAGGCAGAGGTGGATTTTCATCCTCACTGTCATAATCAAAAACTGGAGTTGGAAACCTGTCAAGGAAGTTGGAAGAAGAAGAAGAAGGCACAAACGTCGAATCAGGCTCGCAGGCCAAAGATGGCACAATCGCCGAGTTAGGCTCGCAGGCCAAGAGATTATCATCAAATTTAACATCTCTTCTAATGATTATATCATGAGAATGTGGTTGAAGAAGTCTATAACCTTTTACATCTTCAGAATATCCAACAAATATGCACTTTTCACTTTTAGGCTGCAATGCTTTCCGTTTTTCATTCGGAATGTGAGCCCATGCTTCACTACCAAACACACAGAAGTTACTTATATCATGTTTAGTTTTACTCCATGCTTCTTCCGGTGTTATACCTTGTAATGCTTTAGTGGGGGTGCGATTAACTATGTAATTTGCACAATTTATGGCTTCAGCCCAAAATTGAAGACTTAGTCCCTTAGATTGGATCATACAATTAGCCATTTCTTTTAAGGTGCAGTTCTTCCACTCAGCTACACCATTTTGTTGTGGTGTATATGGAATAGTGTGCTATTGTTGGATGCCTTGTTCAGTGCAGAAAGTAGTGAACTTTTTGTTAACATATTCTCCTCCATTGTCAGATCTTAACTTAATAATTTGATGACCAGATTGTTTTTCAACAAGGGCCTTGTAGGCCAAGAACATGTTAAATACTTCGCTCTTAAGTTTTAGGAAATAAACCCAAGTGCATCTGGTATAATCATCAACGAAAGTTAAGAAATATTTGAAACTATAAAAGGAAGCAGGTGGAAGAGGACCACACAAGTCACTATGCACAAGCTCCAAGGGAACCGAGGCGTGCCAAGAGGCACGTTTGTCAAAACTGTCCCGATGATATTTTTCGAGTACACGACCAAAACAAACACCATCCCTGCAAAATACCATCGGAAGACCTATCACCATATTGTCTTTACATAGTTGTTGCAATGAGCAATAATTTAAGTGACCAAATCGCTCATGCCAAAGTTTGCTCAAGTTATCACTATGAGCAACAAAAACTGAAGAGAAAGGTGATGACCCAAAGTTGTTAAACTTGTACAACCTGGTAATATCATCAACAATTCCAGTAGCTAGGACCTGTTGAGGATCTTTAAAATCCTTGATTACAACTTGGTGAGGTGTAAAGGTCACAGTTTTACCTTCACCAGAATGAGTGATCAGATAGACTGATAAAAAATTGCAGGAAATTCTTGGAACACATAATAAATCACTAAAATGACCATTATCTATTGGAACTGTTCCAGCTCCTACAACACTTAGAGATCTATCATCACCAACAAATATTTGTTTGGTGTTACATTCATGCATAGTAGAAAAGATGGCTTGATCCTTAGCCATATGATAAGATGATCTAGAATCAATGAGCCATTAATTTGAAGTAGAAGAAGAAGATGCATTATAAGAATAACCAGAAGCATAAAGTGCATGTCCATGAGAGGCGGATTCTGAAGGCGAATCTAAGTTGATGTGGTGCTTCTTCATTGTTGCTTCCAAGGTTGTCATCTTCTTGAAACACTTAGATTCATCATGATTATCTTTCCCGCAATAGTTGCAATGACGCTCAGTCTTCTTTCCTTTTGGCTTGGATCATTTGTCATTTTTTAAAGAAGGAGCTGACTAAGAGTGTTTTGGACCCTTGTTTGACTTATTATTGCAAAAATTTTGTTTCTTGGAAGGCTTGGACTTTTCTTTCTGTTGGGACAATAAGGCTTTCCTAGATGTATCTGCATTGTTGATTATTCCAAGATGAATGAGTTTATCTTGCTCTCTAATCAAGGAATCATAAAAGGATTCAAGACTAGGCTCTTGATAGCTAGCTGCATTCAAGGATTCTTTCATGGAGTAAAATGTAGATACAAAAACAGAATATGCAGGTCCAAGTTTGGAAAAAATATGATTAAATGCATTATTTGTCTTCCCTCTTAATCTTACATTCTGCACATAAGAGTTTAAGAGTTTTATACTTAGATAAATAATCTTGAACGCATGAAAAGTCACTTGGATTTAAAGAAATCAACTCATTTTCGAGTTGGTGACCTCGAATTTCATTGTGTTTACCAAACACAGATTCCAACTTGTCTCAAGCAGCATCAGGTTCATCAATTCCAGATATGTGGAATCGCAAATCAGTAGAGATTGACATCCCAATAAATCCACGAGCTTTGTCACATCTATTTGCCCATTTTATTTTCTTATCATCATCAGTGGGTTCAGTTTCTTTCCCTAAGATAATTCTGAAAAGTCCCCTACTTCGTAGAACATCCTCCATACGAGATTTCCATGAGAAATAGTTGGAACTGCTTAAGTAGAATATCACAAGGGGCGGCCATATTTGTAAATTAATGGCTGTAAAAGCATAAACCAATAGTCTGGATGTGAAGAGCTCAAAAAAATAGGAGATTTAAAAAAAATGGCACTGAAAATTGACTCTATATGATGAAGTTATGCTTGAACAAAGAAATTGTTGAAGATGTCCCCAATAATGACGTGGCAGCTAGAGAATGTCCAGCAAAAAAAAGAACCCCCTCTTCCCAAGATGAACCTTTTGACAATAACTTTACAAGAAAGTTGCTTTAAGTGAACCACTTTTGTAAAATAAGTGATTTCACTTTTACAATGATATTACTTTTAAATAGTGCAACAATAAAAAAACTTAAGTGACTCACTTGCATTTTTATTTTTTATTATTTAAGTGAGATGCACTTTTACAATAAAGTAACTTGAAAATAGAAATTGCATGCACTTTTTCTTTTAAAAGTAACTCCTAAGACTTGAGCTCAAGACCTATTAAGGAATAAAGAAACTTTGAACCAAGTGAGCCAGATTAAAAGGTATGTAAAATATGGGAATGAGGAAGGGGGCTCTCTTTTTCTTTTTTCTTTTTTTTACTCTTCTTGCTTGGTTTACGTGCTTGCCCTTTTTACTGCAAAACACACCACAAATCGAAACAAAAAAAACTTTTTCACTTGTGGAGTTAGATCTCGTTAGCTTGCCTGGAAAGTCTACGTTTTCTCTCTGTTTCTGATTTGTCGAGATCGTGCAAGATGCACGGCAAAGAGCATACGCAGCCGAGAAAAACCCTTTCCCTTTCTGTTTCTGATTTGCCGAGATCGCTCAAGGTGCACGACAAAGATCATACGCAGACGAGAAAGCAACAACCTGAACCCAAAAAAAGTCTAACAGTAAAAAAAATGATAAAATATGAGATTTTTTTCTTTTAAAAACAGAAAATAAAAAAATGCGTCACTGTAACATTATACCTTTAGATCTGATGAAATATGCATTTATGGAGCAACCGGGAACCGTTTTCGATCAAACGAAAACTATTTCCCAATGGAAACAATGCTCCGGACGCAATGGAACACCTCCCACAGCCCAGAAATGCACAGAAATACCAGAACCAAAAACCCTTTCAAGATTCGGCAACAATAGTTCAAGATAGATCATAATCTGAAGCGGCTCTTCATAAAAGCTCTAATACCATGTTTGGGTACACAAGGTACTACCAAAAGACCGAACACCAAGAGAAACCACTTCACACAAACTGATCACAGATCAACACACCGATGTTTTGACGTGGTTTAAACCCTCTTGAGGGAAACACTCCACGACCCCGGCCAAATAGCTTCTATGGGACAATTTATTATGCAAAGAAAGAAAGTTACAAATGAGCTTCTCATAATCGATCAACTAAACAATGACCCTCCATGCTCTTTAAATAAAAATCATGGACCAATCGGGTGTTAAGCCACGGATCAAGGTTAGGTATGATCTAAGAGAAGTTGAGTCGTCGGATCACTCTATGTCGGGAACATATCATGACCGTCGGATTAAGTATTTACAAATGCATACTAAAGAAACACAGTATCCCTAACATATATATTACACAAGTTGATCTTAACTAACTCCTAAGTGTCTAAATATCCTAACAAATATGGCCTCAGCTCCCTTGCCTGTGCAACAATATCATCCCAGATGATCCTTTTTGCTTCCTGCAATGCACCTTGCCCTATGAACTGTTGCTTCAACTTGTCATAATCATCCTGCATCACCTGGTACTTGCTTTCCCAAGCCTCCTTATCCTTTTCTGCAATGTCCTTCAGGGCCCTTAGGTTGGCATTATGCTTCTTCAGTCTGATTACTTCTGTATCATCCAAACTAGCCTTGGCTATTTGCCCTATAATTGTAAAATCACCAGATTCTATTGAGGGCGTGTTCATGGCTTCTATCTCTTGCTCTTTGTCTTTCAACTTCTTCTCGAGCTCCTCAACCTTAACCTTTAAGGCTTCCTCACTGTCCATTATCAATTTCTTATCTTCTTGCCACTTTTTCTCCCTTTCTTCAGACTCTAATAGCTTGGCTTTGCAATCAGTCAACTTACCTTGTAGCTCTTCTTTTTCTTCTTCTAGCTCTACAATTTCAGGTGCATTCACCAGTTGGGCAACTGGAATCTTCAATTTCTTCTTTAGTGACAGGATTTCATGGTCTTTTTCCTCTAGTATCTTTTGAATGCTATCCCTCTTGTCTTCTTGGGTCTCAGTGGACAATAGTGAAGCTTGGAATTTTTTCACTTGTGCTTTCAGGCTCTTGTTCTCTGCCTTTTCCAATCCCAGTTGCTTCTCCACTTTGGATTTGCTGGCCTGCACTTTTGACAGCTCTAGGGCAGACTTCAACAGCTTATTGTAGATGAATTAACCTGTCTCTTTATGCAAATTGATTACATCAGGTACTGGAATGTCCTCTAGGTTCACTTTCAACTCTGTGGCCTTGTTCTTGGTGGCTAAGGCAAGGCTTAAGATATTCTGGGCAAGGTTTCTGCTCGCCACCAAGGCCACATCCTTCTTGGAGATTTTCCTCACATCAGCATACAGTTTAGCTTCTTCTGATATGTTTTCTGGGCTCTCTTCATATTCCTCCAGCAACTTGGCCCTGATCATGCTTGGTTTTGTAAGTCCAATGGGTCTTTTGTTAAACACGTGCTCCTTAACCTCAAAATATGGCACCAAAAATCTGACCTGGTTTTTCTTGGGCTGCCCTGCTTTCACTATCATTAATTGTTGCCCAGGATCTTTCACCTTTTGCCTCTTTGAGGCTCTTTCTGCACTACTGTCCACATTGATGGGGTCACCACCTTCTGGCTTGCTGGATTTTTCTGAAACAATGGTAATGGGTATGGCTACTGATACCGCTGGGGTTTGACTAGGTGAACCAGGCACTGATGATGTGCTTCTTTGAAACAGGAATTGCAGAGGAGGACTCCCCTGGTGGGTCTACTTCCATCTGACCTTTGTTGATATATTCTAACCAATTTTCCCTTTCAGTTAGGCCTGCAAGCTCAAAATGCTCATACCCTTTCCTGTTGGTTTCTTTCCTCCTCTCTTAAATTATATGGTGGGGATCATAATTCATTGTTGCCTTTGATGAGAATCCCATGTCACCTATCATTCGCTCAATACTTGGGAGGGTTGCCTTGTTTTTGACAATGAAAGAACCCAGTGCCCATGGGAAATTGATGTCAGATAACTTCCTGTCATCCAGGAAGTGCTCACATTTTACCTTCAGCTTTTGCCTTATAAATTCCAAAGCGAGCACTCTGGGGGTTAGGAAGGCAGGTAGCACATAGGGGGCATGGGAGAAACCATATACCCTGATCACAGTCCCATGCTTCAGCAAAAACCAATCCCCAACCCTCTTCTCCATGGATGGCTGCAATAAATCCTTCATCTCTGGCAACACCCTAGGCAGCCTCTTCTAGAAGAAAACAAAATAGATCTCTTCCATGAGGTCATTCATAAAGGCGTTGTAATATGAGTACATCTCTTGGGTAAGCTGCACCTCTGGCCCTTGTAGGTTTTCTTCATTTGCTGCTAGGAACATTTTCAACAAATAAGATTGGAACCTGAAGGCCCTTGTCTTAGGGAAATCCATGAGCTGGGAGTGGATGATGTCTGCTAGGGATTCATCAAATTTTAGGCATGCGCACTGGTTAGGAAAATTGGGGTCTGTTGGATCAATGGGACAAGTGGTTATAACAAACATGAAACTGATCAGAGGCTCAATTATATATTGGTCATTATCCAGCCCAAGGAACTAGGCCAATATGGAAATAACACATCTTGACTCTTATTTAAATAAACTGGCCTCACCAGGAAAGGATGCGCCTTGAAAGGAGGTATTTGATAGCAGGGAGGCACAATAAAAGCTCTGCTTGAAGTTAGCTGGGGATTGACGGAAATGATGGATTAGGTTTTCCTTTGATTTCCTTTGATTTCTCTGGGGAAATGGCATTCTAAAGTTGGGATTCCTTACTTGATTTTCAGGTTGTTCTCTACTTGGAGGCTTGTTATCCAGGGCTAGCCTATCCATCAATTTTTCCATGGTTTTCATCATCATTTCACACTTTACATCACCGGTAGAGGAAGAAGTGGAAGTAGAGGTATGGATTTCTATTTTCTTCTTTTCTACTTTTGTTTTCCACTTCAATTTTCCTGAAGCCATCATGTTTGCTTCTACTTCAAGGGCATCCTTGAACATAGCTGATAATGTGGGTGACTTTCTCTCCCTTAGCATACATGAGAAATCTCCCTCAAAAGCATCTGCATAATGTAGCTTAGCAGCACCTATCAGGGGTTTGATATCAGCTGGAATTGAATTGTACACTCTCATGAATCTGCAAGAAAACTCATGCACAGACTCAAAGTTCCCTTTCTTCAGGTGGTTATATTGGGACAAGATTTGTGATGGAATTTTCACTACCTCCCACCTATCTAAGAATAGTGCCTTGAAGGCTACAAAGTCAGGGATAGCGGAATTTGTTAAATCTATGAACCACCTCTTAGCTTCTCCAGACAAGCTTTGATCAAACAGTCTCATCTTAGCATCATCATAGTCTACTTCCTCCAAATCAATAAAATCCTCAAACCTATCTACATGTTTCCTTGCTGAGAAATCCCCATCTCCATCGTATAAGGTAGTCCTATGGGAATAGTTTTGAGGGAGGGCATGCAAAACAGCTGGTAGATCCAAGGGGTTAAACTTGGCTACCATTGGTCTGGGTGGATTCTGAGCTATAGGAGGATTATTCTGGGGAGGATTCTGGATAGTGATATGAGGCTGAAGGGTCTATGAATGAGGCTTAGCTCTTTCATCTTTAACAATATTATGCAAACTATACCACACAGGATCTAACAGATATGAATCAAGGTTATTCCGACTTTCTTCAGCTAAATTTAGATCTAACTCTGATTTAGATTTTAAGAAGGGTCTTCCAATATTTACTTCTAAATGCACTTCATGAAAATCAGATGATTCTTCTTTAGACACAGATCCTTCAATATCAGAAAGGCTAGTCTTATCCTTTTTACTTCTATGCCTAAGTAAGACTTCTGGATTTTCCACGTCTAGGAAAATCTAAGAGATAGGGTTACCTCTTGTGTGGATCTTTCTAGGGGCCAGGATTCCTTCTGAGATTTCTTTAGAAATGGACTTGGGCTCGTCAACTCTTCCCAGTGGAGTCTCCTTTGAACAAAAATCCCGATGAGTGGAGTCGCCGGGGCAAATGCACAACCTTATCAAATTCGGAAACCTTTGTTTGCCCACAGAAATTTCTTCTTTCTCTGAAAAACAAAATTCTTTGTCATTCTCCTAGGGATTATGCAACACTCTCTCTCCGGAAACGGCGCCAATACGTTAGCACCTAAAATGTACCTCTAGGTTGCAGAGAGGCCAGATCAGGGTAACCACAAAACCACTTGAGGATGGATAAGCTGGATTCTTATCCTCCAGAGAGGGATCTCTCACAGATATGTTTTAACAGGGCCAGATAAATGATTAAAACTGAGATTAGATTGTTGTTTGGTTGAAAAAAAAATAGGTATCCATTGGGAAGTGGAGTCGAAAAAGACAGAAAATGAATATCATAACAATGCTTTGTGAACAAACCCACTCAGGGGCAAGGAAGCCACCAGCTCACAGTCGAAGTGCTTTAGTTTGATGATTTAGAAGAAAAAGATGAACAGTCCATCGATATAGAGCATATGATTATGAATTCTATATAAATTTTAGTAGAAACTGGTTATGAATGCTTGGAATGAAAAGAATAGACCATAATCACTATGAATTCTATTATGATACTACACTTATCCAAGCATGAACAGCATGACAATATGGATTAAACAAAGAAGGAAAAAATGCACATAAGGAAAGAGATAAATAGACTACAAGACCAATAACACATGAATCCCTAGTAAAAATGCCTACTCGGCTTTGCCTGATTTTATTAAACAGTAGCAAAAATATTCAACATAGAGCAATACACGGGTTCCCTAAAATTTTCAACCCTTTAGCATTCTTTTACATTGTTTATATAGATCTTCTGAGCCTCAGGCTTGACTTATCCTAACATAAAATAGTTATACAACCAGTGACACCTATGCAACAAGTTCGCCACTACAACAAAATGACAAAGTTGGAAAAATGAGCTCAACTGTCTTTTACAAATTTACTGATAATTTTTACCAAATGACAACAGACTCAAACAAACAGACAAAATGCTCTGGTAACTGCTCCTCTAGCTGGCTGCTTCCACTGTCTTCGACTCTTCATGCACTCAGCTTCATTTTTTCCTTTCCATATTTTTCAATGAGTTTCCACTGCTCGGCTACTAGTAAATCTAACATGGCAATCTCCTTGAGCAGTACCCTCATTTCGGTGTGCTCTATGTATGAACATCCCTCGAGGAGTGTACAAGCCTCTTTAAAGATCGAAGCTAGCTCGAAGTCCTGTGTCAATTTGTTCACTACCATCTTGCCTCTCAGTGGATGCTCCATGTCTGCAAAACTTCCTTGGTCCATCCTGCATTCCCGAAGCTTGCCTTGATATTCCTCCTTTGTTCTCATTGTACCATCTTCTTCCCAAAACTTGGGCATACCTTTCTTAAATAACAGATCAAATTCCTCTCTGAAAAGTTTCACCTGGCCAGCCAGGATGTCTATCCCTTCTTGGATAATGCTCACTTGTTGGTGCTTGTGAATTACCTTTTTAGCGCAGATGATGGTGGTTACTCTGTCCCTTATATTGGCTGCTTGAACCTCCTCTTCAGACAGACCATTTAAGAACTCTATTGCATTCTGGGCATAATCCATAGGTTTTTTTTTAGCTTCTCATTGGCCACTGTGACAACTAACCTTTCCAACTTGATTACAGCTTCCTTATCCATCATGAAGTCCAAATATGGCCTCAACTCCCCTGCCTGTGCAACAATATCATCCCATATGATCCTCTTTGCTTCCTGCAATGCACCTTGCCCTATAACCTGCTGCTTCAACTTTTCATAATAATCCTGCATCACCTAGTACTTGGTTTCCCAAGCCTCCTTATCCTTTTCTGCAGTGTCCTTCGGGGTCCTTAGGTTGGCATTCTGCTTCTTCAGTCTGATTACTTTTGTATCATCCAAACTAGCCTTGGCTATTTTCCCTATAATGGTAAAATCACCAGATTCTATTGAGGGCGTGGTCATGGCTTCTATCTCTTGCTCTTTGTCTTTCAACTTCTTCTCGAGCTCCTCAACCTTAACCTTTAAGCTCTTCTTTTTCTTCTTCTAGCTCTGCAATTTCAGGTGCATTCACCAGTTGGGTAGCTGGAATCTTCAATTTCTTCTTTAGTGACAGGATTTCCTGGTCTTTTTCCTCTAGTAGATTTTGAATGTTATCCCTCTTGTCTTCTTGGGTCTCAGTGAACTATAGTGAAGCTTTGAACTTTTTCACTTGTGCTTTGAGGATCTTGTTCTCTACCTTTTCCAATCCCAGCTGCTTCTACACTTTGGCTTTGCTAGCCTGCACGTTTGCCAGCTCTAGGGAAGACTTCAAAAACTTATTGTAGATGACTTCACCTGTCTCTTTATGCAAATTGATTACATCAGGTACTAGAATGTCCTCTAGGTTCACTTTCAACTCTGTGGCCTTGTTCTTGGTGGCTAAGGCAAGGCTTAAGGTATTCTGGGCAAGGTTTTTGCTCGCCACCAAGGCCACATCCTTCATGGAGATTTTCCTCACATCAGCATACAATTTAGCTTCTTCTGATATGTTGTCTGGGCTCTCTTCATATTCCTCCAGCAACTCGGCCATGCTCATGCTTGGTGATGTAAGTCCAGTGGGTGTTTTGTTAAACACATGCTCCTTAACCTCAAAAGATGGCACCAGAAATCTGACCTGCTATTTCTTGGGCTACCCTGCTTTCACTATCACTAATTGATGCCCAGGCTCTTCCACCTTTTGCCTCTTTGAGGCTCTTTCTGCACTACTGTCCACATCCATGGGGTCACCACCTTCTGGCTTGCTGGATTTTTCTGAAATGATGGTAATGGGTATGGCTACTGATACCGCTGGGGTTTGACTGGGCGAACCAGGCATTGATGATGTGCTTCTTTGAAAAAGGAATTGTAGAGAGGAGGAGTCTTCTAGTGGGTCTACTTCCATCTTACCTTTGTCAATATATTCTAACCAATTTTCCCTTTCAGCTAGACCTGCAAGCTCAAAATGATCATACCCTTTTCTATTGGTTTCTTTCCTCCTCTCTGAAATTATATGGTGGGGATCATAATTCATTGCTACCTTTGATGAGAATCCCATGTCACCCATCATTTTCTCAATACTTGGAAGGTTTGCCTTGTTTTTTACAATGAAAGAACCCAGTTCCCATGGGAAATTGATGTCAGATAACTTCATGTCATCCAGGAAGTGCTCACATTCTACCTTCAGCTTTTGCCTTATAAATTCCAAAGTGAACACTCTGGGAGTTAGGAAGGCAGGTAGCACATAGGGGGCATGGGAGAAACCGTAGACCCTGATCACAGTCCCATGCTTCAGTAAAAACCAATCCCCAACCCTCTTCTCCATGGATGGATGCAATAAATCCTTCATCTCTAGCAGCACCCTAGGCAGCCTCTTCTAGAAGAAAACAAAATAGATCAATGCCATGAGATCATTCATAAAGGCTTTGTAATCTGAGTGCATCTCTTGGGTAAGCTGCACCTCTGGCCCTTGTATGTTTTCTTCATTTGCTGCCAGGAACATTTTCAACAAATAAGACTGGAACCTGAAGGCCCTTGTCTTAGGGAAATCTATGAGCTGGGAGTGGATGTTGTCTTCTAGGGCTTCATCAAATTTTAGGCATGCACACTAGGTAGGAAAATTGGGGTCTGCTGGAACAATGGGACAAGTGCTTATAACAAACATTAAACTGGTCAGAGGCTCGGTTATATATTGGTCACTATCCATCCCAAGGAACTGGGCCAACATGGAAATAACACATCTTGACTCTTCTTTAAACAAATTGGCCTCACCAGGAAAGGATGTGCCTTGAAAGGAGGTATTTGATAGCAGGGAGGCACAATAAAATATCTGCTTGAGGTCAGTTGGGGCTTGACGGAAATGTTGGATCAGGTTTTCCATTCTGAAACTTTGGGATTTCTGACAGAATTCTTCTGGAACAGCTAGGGCTTTTATGACAGTGGTGGCATCTATGTAGCACAGGATTTTTGAGTTTGAGAAATCCAGGATTGCTCTTCGATCTGGGGAGTAGTGGCGGGCACACCAGTTTATGAATTTAGGGAAACTAGGTGTTTGACTGGTTGTAAATAAGTGGAAAAAAGAAAGATAAATGTTGTGGATATCCACTTGTCGGGCTCTCATGGCCTCCAATTTTTCCTTAGCAACATCTATGGAGCAATTTATCAGTATGGTGTCAAAAACCTCACAATATTTATCTTCTACCAAGTCGATTTTCTTAGGGGGTTCAAAGCTTGGAGGCTCCATAGATTCAACCATTTAAATAGTTTATGGTTGAAGTAGACAATCTACCTAGTCAATTGACAGCTAGGCGGGCTTCTGAGCTTTTGGTTGGCTGACCGGTTCTGCACATTCCGCTCCTTTCGCTCTCCGATACACAGAGGACAAAACGGGATGCGAATCTCCGTGCAGGCGGGCATTTTATAATATAAATCTGCCATATCACCCTTACAGCTATGATAGTGATGTATCCATGTCAGTCGTCCATCTTACGCGATTAATTCTCAACCGTAGATTATTTTAGCCTTTTCCTTCCAGTAGTCCCCGTGGCCTCCAACTCTGCCACATGCCACCTCGACGGCATATTTGATTCACAAAAATATCCTCAACCGTCGATCTGATCTCCTCATGGATCCTGATCGTCCAAGGATGCGGGCCTTTACCGAGTTTGCGAACTTTTGGTTTGTTGATTTTACATGCAAGTCATATCAGCGAACTAAATCTGAGTCGTCGATCTTCCTCCCGCTAGATATATGCCATTGGGAGGTGCTGGGGTTTAACAAAAGTTCGCGGATTTGAAAGTTAACCTTTTTCGCACATGTCCAATATGCAAACTAACTGTCGACCGTTGATCTGCACCGCCCGCCGTCGATCAATCTTTGACTTTCCCGCCAACTAACATCCAGCCAGCGCTAAAAAATCCTTTAACTCTTTTCACGAAAGAGGCTTGTGACTGTTGATCTCCCTCACCTTTGATCTAAACCATCCATAAGCGTCGATCAGCACTGCGGGCACATTCCTTTATATTTAATCCTCCGATCAGCATTAAGACTGTAGCTTCCTCAAGATTCTTATCTCGGCTCCAAGTTCAACTGCACAAAGCTTTGACATATTTAACCTTTGGGTCTTATGGATTAAGGGTTAGGATTTCTTTGGCCACTTTCATGGATTTGGAACCCCTTTCATTCTCCAAAACCCCTCTAAACCTTTAGCACAAATCTGGTGCTAACACTGGGATTCTCTTTTGAGCCCCATCATGTACAACTTTTGGATTAATTTTTTTTTATTTTTCCATTTCTTTGGCCTATACATGTTTTGAGTTGAATTTGACTGTAGAAAATGTTGGCACAATGGTTTTCCATGATAGATCTTTTCAGAAGCTACTTACTCTAAATACAATGCATCAAATGGGTGATTCCAAAAAGGAAATTACAGTTACATTCTTATGGAACGGATTTTCAAAGTGTAGTTGAAAAGGAGACTCTATGACTTGATTTATACTCAGAGAAGGTACCATCACATTGAGATTAAATTGGTTGGTATGCATTGGAAGCATCATTCAGTTGTATGGTTTATTGCACAAATTGTTGGGTTATAATTATGGATGGAGGTACAAACTTCTCATGGTGAAACCACTGAAGAAGGATGAGATCTTTTGTTGCAGTAGAGGAGAACAATTTCAAGATGTAAGTGCTGCCACACAAGAACCAACACTTACAAAACATGTGGTTGATACATAAGAGCCAACCACATGAAGCTCAATTATAACAATGTCTTCTCTTTAGGGTTTCAAGGATATATTTTATGAGTCAAATGAAGAAATCCCAACACCCAATTTTCCAAATGATGAATACCTACTCACACAAGTTCATGAGGATTTAGTTGCATTGATATACAGGGTTGCATGAGGACATGCAACATATTCATTTGGGGGGAGATGTTGAGTCACAAAATTGTTATCTTTTCACATCCTTTTTCCTTTATTTTTAATCAATTTTCACTTACACGTATCCTTGTTTTATTACATTTTCATGTTTATATGTGGAATTAGGCTTAAAGTATTTTCCATTTCATTTCTTTAGTATTTCATTTGAGTTTATGATTAAACATTAGAAAAAAACGTATTTATATTTTTCTTTAGTTGCAGGCCCTGCCATGTCCAAAGCTACAACACATGCAAATACTTTGGGTGACAAGGAAACACAGCTGGAACAAGACAATGTGGATCTAGCCACTAGTTATTCCTTAGAAGCCATGGATTTCTATAGAGGTCAATATAATAAAAGATGCCATGAATTTAAGAACCCAATAATCAACCATGCAACAATTAGAAGATATGTTCCATTTGTAAACCCATTTGTATTTAAGAGGGGTTGTTATAATAAAAGATGCCATGAATTTAGGAACCCGATATTCAACCAAGCAACAATTAGAAGATATGGATTTATAAACCCATTTGCATAAATCCATTATTCTACAATTTAATATGTTCCAAATTAATTTGGGTAACTACAATTTATTTGTTGGCTATTTCAAACTATGATTTTAATTGTTTAAGATAGAGGATAAATTGGTGGTGGATATGAGTGCAGATTTGATTTTCTAAAATATTTGAAGATATCCATTGAATATATTATGGATATAAGAATTCAAACACTATTAAAAGTCAATTGGAATGTGTTTTGACCAACGTATTATAGCCCACATATCCAGATTTGAATTTGACATTCAAAGCATCTTAAATTTGATGGGAGTCAATAAAGATCTTGAAGATATTATGAGCTAATTTATAGTTGTTAATTTTTAGCAAATGGTTGGGACCACGTGAGAAATATGTGGATCATAATTTATTATTTGTTATTACACCGAAGGCGTGTATTAAGGGGCCGGCTCCCCTCGGGCTTTCGTCGTTTGTCGACGGTCTATGGAGAGCCTCCACATGTCGGAACAAAGTCTGCGCCTATTCCTCCCCGGCCACCAGTGCCTCCACCAAATCCACCACCACCGCCAGCTCCTCGCCTCGCTCCATCCACACCCACAGTCCCAATGCTCACCACTTCTTCTCTCCACTCTACACCTCAGCTCCACCTCCTCCACTGCCTCCATGACCACCCTCACCCTCTCACCCGCGACCATCACTACTCTCACCCGCTCTACACTCCCGCCCTACACTCTCATTCCGGCCCTTCATTCCACCACCACTTTCTTCCACGCCCTCCCAAGTGATCACTCCTCCACCGCATCCATCATCCCTGTGCCTCCCTCACGCCACAATCCCCAACATTTCTATTTCATTACTATCCCCCTCCACATCACACCACCGCCTCTAACCCCTGCTGCTCTATCCACTTCTACGCAGCCTACTCGCCTCTTCCTCAGCCACCGCCCAAGACTCCTCCCGCGGAATTGTGAGTTTTATGGAAGCGCTTGGACAAACCCATGGCCAAGGTAGCCACAGAGCCTAGAGAGTCGGAAACAAGAAATAAGATCTTGTGAACATATTTTTCATCAATTGGCCTGTGAGCATCATGGCTCATGGCCTTCACAATGGCAATTTCTGCATGCAATAGTAACAACCCTGCAATTTGGAAACTACATGAAATAGTAACAACAATAATCTCATTGGTTCTAGACCGACTGTATTGTTGGTGAATCTTGAGAAAGGGCTGGAGATCCCAAACAGTATTGACGATATGAAGGCTTCCACCCACAAATCAGATGTTCAATGGGCAAGGATTCTGGTTCTACTCAAATCTGCAATTACAAAATTATCTTCCTGTAGCTAAAAATCAGAAGTAATATGAGGTGGATATTCCCTTCCTTTTAAGTTGATCACGCAGACCTTTATGCTTATATTGGTTGATTTCAAATAGCTCAATTCAAACATAATGAAATTACCTTGAATGGTGTTGATTGTTGAGAGTTCTTTCAATAATTACAACTCATATTGTTGGGAAAATCCACCTTCCTAGGAGAGCACATATTCCTCTGAGCATAACACTCAAAGCCCTCAGAATCAATACACTTCCACAGTTTGCTTCCAATGGCACGACTCCCTTTTCTCTGCGGTTTCCTTCAACATTTTAAACAACATCTCTTGCAAATATACATTGTAACAATTCCAAATGAAAATACCCTGTTGTTCCTAAGATCAATATTTCAACAAACATTTTTAATTAGAATGAAAGTATGATATCAGAGTACAGAACACGGATTATGTATTTATGTATTATGTTCTTTGAATCAATATTATATTATGACTTCTATTCCAAAATTGTACATGAAACATCAATTTGACAGCTTTTTAACAACCTTTTAATACAATGCATTTACTTTTTATGTTAATACAATGCATTGGGTTTAGATAATATGAAAAAAATAATTAACCAAAGCAATGAGACTTACAATATTTTTAAAACCTATCTCAACCTTCATTACAAGGAATATATTATAGCAATGGATTTTCCAGAGTCAATTCTAATAGCAGGCACATGTAACATTAGACCATTTATTTGGGAATTTGAGATACAAAATTTGCCAGGCATTATTGGTTTTAAACTTTATATATAGAGAGAAGGGACAGTGCAAGTTTATTTATTGCTATTTCTCCTGTGTTGTGGATTTGGGGCATTATTAGTTTTAAACTTTATATATAGAGAGAAGGGATGGTGCATTGTATAGGTTGGTCTATTATTATTTCTCCAGTATATTTGGGTTGATGATATAATATTATTTCCAAACACCAATTAAAAATTATAGGTAAAATAATATTGATTTTAATAGTAAGTTTGTTTTTAATTTAATGTGTAAATATAAATATGATTATATTTATAAAAATTATATTGATTTTAGGCCATTTAAATTACTAATTCCAGAAATTGTCAAATATTATGGATTTTAAATTTTTTCTCTAAATTAAAATTTTGTTAAAAACATGTGTTTCCTTTTCAAGATTAAAGATTAGAGATATTTCATTTTTTTCTTCCAATAATCTTAATTTAGATTCATTTCTCATTTTTCTATGATTTAAGGCTATTAGTTTAAATTATTTTGCATTTAGATTAGTTCAGAATGCAATCCCGATTTCTAATCTGCTTTGAGGCTATATTTCTTCCATAGTTGTAACAAATTCTCGCGGAGTTTTAGCTCAGAATTATTTTCCTGTAATTTTCAGATTTAGCTTTTGGCTAAACTTTTTTAAATATCTACGTCAAATTGCATGGAGGTCTATGTTTAAATTCTTTTAATGATTTATTTCTATAGTATTATTTGAAATAATTATTATAAAGTTGTACAGATATTTAGTTTAGAATTCTAATTATAATAATTTTTTTAAATCTTAACTTTTAAATTTTAATATATGTAATTTATTTTTCATTGATAGTTGTAATCACTTGTTGTATTGTATATATCTCAATTATCTATTATCATTTTCTTCAAATTAAATATAAATTTTATTATAAATAAATAAAAAATATAAATAGGTGAAACATTGCAGGGTGAAATACAGGAACAATGGAGGAATCCGATTCACAATAAATGGACAACTTTACTTTATAATGGCGATGGTGACCAATGTTGGAGGAGCCGGTAATGTTATCTCTGTATCACTGAAACCCTCCAACTCTGACCAGTGGGAAGAACTGGTGCACAATTGGGGCCAGAATTGGTAGACATGCAATTCTCATTTGGTTGACCAAAGTCTCTCCTTCAGCGTCAGCACCAGTGATGGCGAGACCGCCACTTCCTCAGAATTAGCTCCTCCTAGCTAGTAGTTCGGCCAAACCTTTGAATGAAATCAATTCTGAATATTCTCATTTCATCTGGATGCTTCAATAAAATCAATAAATAAATATACAAATTAAGTAGTTTAGTCTGTATATATGACCCGATCCTGGAGGTCGAGACTATTACATAAATTATGTAGTTTTAAGCAAAAGCCAAGGTAGAGGTGATTGGATATGATGTACGATAAAGATCGGTGCCCACTCGGGATTAATGTTACCAGCTGCTTTCTTTTTTAAATTAAATCTAAGCATTGTTTTGTTCACTTTTCTTCGGCATTGTTTCCTTTGCATCTCTACAAAAACGGCCAACGAAGATTTTTTCATAGTACGGTAGGATAAAAACAAAGCCTTGTTGACATTTTGTGATTCAATTCAATGGATAATAGTTGTAGCCTCACATTGAAATAATACTATCAAAGGTTTTGAAATTAATATGATAGAATTTGGGCAGTAAGGTCAAAATATTAAAATGATATAGGAATTTAAGAATGGTTTTTCTAAACATTGTAAAATTTAGGTTTCTTCCTTCATTATTGATGTGAATATATGTTATTAGGTTTTATATTTTATTATTATTTAAAATTTGTCATTAGGTTTTATATTTTATTATTATTTAAAATCTATTTTTAATTGTATAGATGTTTTCGATATTTTTATTGTTTTTGAAATATTTTTATTATACTTGGATTTTGCAATCTCAACAATTTATATTTTGAATTCAACAATTATCAATTTTCAAAAGGTTTTCTAAATTTTTATTATTCAAAATCTATTTTTCAATGTTAAAGTGTTTTCAATACTTTTTTTGCTTTTAGAATATCTTTGTTATATACTTAGATTGTGCAATGTCAACAACTTATATTTTGAATTCAATCATTTTTAAAATAGAAAAATAATGTAATTTATCTATTGTTTAAATTACTAATTTGAAAATGATCAAAATAATAAATCTTTACACAAATTTACCTATTCGATGGTAAAAAAAACTTTACACAAATTTCCTTTTTTATTAAACAAATAAAAAATTATTGTTAAGCCCTTCCTAATCCTCAAATTAATCCTTAACAAAACTTGATATATGTGGAAGAAACCAAACTCTTTATCATGACATTGAACATCAATTCCTTATACACAAAAACTTATGTATTGAGTAACCCATAATTTTCGAACCTATAGTGGATGATCCATAGTTAAATGGGTATAATCAAGAGCCACATGGTGGCATTGCTTTGGGGATAGCTTTGAGGAAGATTTTTTTGCAATGGAAACAATTGTTGAAGGAGTTGTTTTTTTGCACTTGTTATGAAGCCATATAATAATAGTTTAGAGGTTAAAATCCAACTATCAAAGTTTCATGAAATAACTTAGATCAGATCTGTTTGAGTTTAAAAGGGATGTTGTGGGATTTTATCCTGTATATGTTGGCACTGAATATGTATATTTGTATATAGAACAAGATCTTTGATGAATGGATATGGACTCTTCAGCTGCACCTTCCTACACTTCATTTCCCTCCTTGGCTTTACCCTATCCCATCTTAGCTATAAAGGTTCAATAAAAGGTTAACAATCCATCTAGGATCTAAAGGTTTAAGGGGAAGTCACATCCATCCCCTCCGGGGATCGAACATATCCTCCAGAGTGTGTCGAGTAAGGCATCTGTTGAATCAGCTGATAGTTTATTATGGCAAAGTTCACAACATACATATTGTTATCCCTCAATGGGGGGCTCCCAATAGGATAGATGTATTCCCACCAACAAACAACTCAATAAGTTGAGCTTCCCGTTCCACCTAAAAAAAAAACCGTTTATGTGATCTTCTATGCTCTGCCGACAAGTGAAAGCATTGATTCTATGTGTAAGTGATCATACAATCCATTGCTAACGCAAATAGTTGGGATGGAAGCTTGGATCCTCAGTTGTATTCTGAGACAGAGACATATACGTTATTTAATTGGCTTGCGCAAGATGTTCCTACACTACATAGCTTCCTATCCTATGTATGAGCTTCTTAATTGTTGTTGATAAACTATGTTCTCCACATTCAATATTTCATGATTCTATTCTCAATTACGTACAACCTCATCCATTTTTAGCCACAAATTTTTGTCTCTTGCAAATTTCAAAAAACTAATTTGCAATGACGCAGGACATTGCCACTTCGTGGCTTTTGTTAGGATACTATTGTTATATCTATTGTATTTGTTACTAGATGATATCACATATCTAATACGATATTGGAGATGTTAAACGCAGTCCGGAAGATAGTGGGACAAGTAGACATATGGATGGCAAAGCAATGAAAACAAATTCTAACTTTCTCTGAATTTACACTCATAGAAGAAAATATTTATGGATAGTTGTGTTAAATTATTATGTGAAAAATCAATGCACAAAACTTAGGATTAAAAATGGCACAAAATTTTAGGTTTTGTTAATATAACTTGCCTCGTTGAACTGATGGTAGCAGTGCTCTATTGTGCCTCACTTTCATGAAGTTCGTGGTTATACTATTAACTATTAAGGTGGGTGTGTAAAAGGCTTCTCGACTAGATATCCTAAAGACCCAATCTGCCCAAGCATCTAACCTTCAGATGGCCATCCCACCTAGCCGTGTGGAGGGGACTGCCTAATTCATTTCAAGAGGCATGCCTACATGACTAGCAGTAAATATATTCATTTACATTCATTATCCAATAATAATATCCCTCACTAAGGTCCTCACTTGACCGAGCGGTACCAGGAAATACATCCATCCACCATAAAATTACCTTTGGGATGGCCACTTCATGGGTGTTATAATGCAAATATTCATCGAAAAGCCAAACAAATTTGAGCGATGACTGTAGGTGATTTATCCCTTTCACTTGCTAAACACCTCTCCATTCGGGCTAGTGCTTTTCTAGTGATAAGGGTTGCTTCCATTGGGACAATTCAACTCCAAGCTTATGCATAAATTAAATATTCGAAGTTGAAGCAAGATATTTTGGGATTTTGTGGATAGCCAACCTACGTAATTGGAGGACTTGTTCTTATCCAAGGTATTCAGGAGTTCAGGTGAAGGTATAACCAGTGGTGATAAGGCCTAGGGAGAGCTAAAAAAAAACCCTACCACTATCTCATACAGTAACATCACAGTAAATACAAGATGATAAAATACTCCAAGGGCACAAAGCTGCTCAATTAGTAGGTTCCTAGGAACAATGTCAATGGTCTTCCAAAATTCAACGAAGGAGCAGTAGAGAAAATAATAGCACATAGAGAAAATATCTGATCCCTTTAGCTTCCTGACCATTCCTTTTGAACTAGACAGATAGGTAAAGATCAATAGCCATGGCATAAAGCTTAGCAAAACTATGACCAATCAACAACATTAATGAAGATTCCATGAAGATGGACTCATTTATTTGAAGTCTTAAATGTTGGGTTTCAAGAAAATCTACAACATGGGTTTCTAAGTTTCAAGAAAATCTACAACATAGGTTTATGGAGTTTTATAAAAAAACTCTACTGTGTAAGTGGCTATTTGGTATTTTATGAGTATCTATGTAAAGAATTTTTGGAAAAAAAATTCCGACAAAAATGTGAATTGGGGAAGATTGGTCGACGAAATTCGAACCAAAAAATGAACCTTGATATACCCAAGAACGAGATTTTTTCATTATCACAAGATGTATTGGTTGTTGTGGATTACCTTATCGAAGTGACAAACAATCTATTGCTTGTTAAGCTAGGTGGAAAGAATATTCTTTAATTGGTTATCCAAGGCATAGGGCTTAGTATAGTAGGTAAAAGTCTAACCAAAGGCTAAGGGAGGCTTTTTCAAAGACTGAGTTTCAGGTCCCAAGGGTGAGGTCAGATGATAGGTTCCCATGCAACATAAATGGTGAATCATGTCAAGTGCTCTCACCATCATCAAGATCATCAAATGAGGAAACCATACAATGAAACATAAATCAACCATCTCGAACATTTACCCCCCATTGTAAACCTTTTTATGAGAATCACAAGGTAGCATCTATACAAAATGGGGGTAACAGGGTCTACCTTTTATGTAGGCCAAGAGAGTTGTAAATGGCCATCTGCTGCCACATTTCTTCTCATGCGACTCCAAACAAAGGGATCATAAGAAAGCATTTGTGAGAAATTTTCTCTTGAAGTTGTCTTATAAAAATGTTTGGTGGATGAAGAAGTCTATCCACGAGCTATGCACATTGGATGACTTAATGATTCCATTGAGGAAGCCACCCAAGAGGAGTGACTTAAAAAATTGATAAGTTTAAAACAAAAAAAATTATCTTTAATAATGAAGTAATGTTGATGTTTTTTATTATTTATAAATTTTCACCTTTTTACAATTTTTTTAAATACACATATTTTATTATCAATCAATTAAAATTTTACCATTTTTCTAATTAATTTTTGTCCTTCTAATTTTATCCATTTTTAACTTATTTTAATATTTTAACATACTTAATTTGCGTGACAATGTAGATCACTAGTGAAACTCACAGTCCTTGAGGCTTTGAATGATGCAATAGTGAAAAAGTCCACTAATGTTGTCGTAGGATTGCAAATGCCAAAACAATAACCATCAATGTTGCATACAAACTCACAACTCTTAAAACTTAAATAATCACAAATTTCTAAGGAAGAAAGCTAAATGTTATACAATCTCAATGTTTTGTTGTTTTTCATCATTGGAGTCTTATAAGCATTAGTAAATGGTGCACTTGGATTGGTCATGCAAATTGTATGCACACCTAGATCTAGCCCTCTTAATTTACCAACCTATGTTGCCATGAAATTTGATAATTACAATGGTCTTCCATGGGACCAATCTCAACCAAAACACATACCAATTCCACCCATAAATCAAAGTAGAGACGGCTTGCAAATTGACTATCCATAAATCCCAAGGATTGACATTAACAAGGTCAACCATTGACATTGGTAACAATGAACGCCAAGGATTGACCTTCATAGCAATGCCACATATTACAACATTATAAGGAATCCAAATTACACTCTCGTTCTCCTTCAAATGCTATGCAAAGATGAAAGACACTTCATATGTATTGCTTCAAAAAAACAAGAGGCACACCTTCATCCTCCTTCATCCTCTATCCCTTTCACACTTAAAATTGCAATCCTTAATCCCTACACTCCCCCTATCAAATGAAAATACCAATGTTGATTTCCAATATATTTAGAGCCAAACTTGATCACAACCTAGCCCTTTATTGTTTTACACACATATGTATACTTTTTTGTATGAAAAATTAATGTACAGTTCATTTTACTTGCCATTGATTACATGGGTTTGTATTTATTGCTTATTAGTACTTGCAAGAGTTTTCTTTTCAATTTCATTGACTACTATCCCTACCGTAAATGAGCTAAACTTGCTTTCAAACACATAACATTATATTGTCTATGTACACACAACTTTCTTTCATTTTACAACATATTGAAGTTATTCTCGGCGTTTCATTTCCCCCGCTTTGGGGGTATGCTAGTTTTAGTTTCTAGGCAAGTTCATGTGTAAAAGAGAATGTCTTATGCATTATATGGGAGGACTCTTTGAACATGTGTTCAACTTATGATGGAATAGAGTAAGACTTCTTGAGATTTTCTCCTATATAGTTTGTAATTTTATAGATTTGATTTAATTTTATGATGTTGTAGTTTAATTTGTTATCGTGAATTCTTAGGAGACAAAGTTCAACCCATGAGAGCATGGTGGTCTTTAAATATGTGGATATGAATTTATTATTTGTTATTTTAGTTTCTAGTCAAGTTCATGTATAAAAGAGAATGCCTTCTCCATTCTATGGGAGGACTCTTTGACCATATGTCCAACTTATGATGGAATAGAGTAAGACTTATTGAGATTTTCTCCTATGTAGTTTGTAATTTTATATATTTGATTTAATTTAATTTTATGATGTTGTAGTTTAATTTTCTACTATGAATTCTTAGGAGACGGAGTTCACCCTATAAGGGCATGGTTGTCGTTAAATGCCTTTGTTTGCTTATGTAATTCGATTTCATAGTTAGTTTTACATGGATGCAAGTGTGGTGTGTTTCTTTTCTCACAACATCATTTAATTTTTATTAGAACTTGTGAACAATGATAATGATGATTTATGGAAATGGGAACTACCTAAATCATGCAAGGAGATAACTTGGTGACAACAAGGTCCTCGTAGCATGATCAAAGCTCAAAGTACATTATCATTGCCAAGGGTGTTGGTTGAGTTAGTTTTTTATTTATGAAGCGCGGTGTGTT
Source organism: Larix kaempferi (assembly GCA_027924585.1). Lineage (NCBI taxonomy): Eukaryota > Viridiplantae > Streptophyta > Pinopsida > Pinales > Pinaceae > Larix > Larix kaempferi. Next base: position 781,755 of record BSBM01001174.1, on the reverse strand, counting down.
CCTCTCCAAATTTGTAGATTAATGATGTATTCCCATTTCTTCGAAGCATATTAAGGAAACTAGTGCAAGTTAGGAAGTGTATCCTACACATATAGTGCACAACATATCTACGGTTTACAAATTATGGATTTATAATTAAATGTAACAAGATTTAGGCATATAAATTGACTAACATGAAGGTTATTTTTACTTTTACCCTAGCACCAATGTGCCTCTTGGATTGACACGCTAGGATTTTTTAAGAGGAATTTCAAAAACCCTACTCTACCATAGATGAAGAAACAATTGTACAAGGGGAAAATTGGGAGCAAATTGGGAGCAAAGCAATAGGACATACTCAAGTTATGATGGCATGCCAATGCTTATAAGAAGATGGAGCATTGAAAAGGAGTGAAATGAAAATGAGGATTATTTTTACTTTTACATTAGCAGTAGTGTGCCTCCTACCTTGACAAACTTGGGTTTTTGAAGAGGAATTAAGAAAAAAAAACATGCTCTGCCATAGATAAAGAAACATGAGTACAAGGGACAACTTGTGAGCAAATTGCGAGCATAATAATCAGTCACACTTAAGTTATGATGGCACGCTACTACTCATAAACAGATGGAGCACTAAAAAATGAGTGAAATGAAGATGAAACTAAAAATTAGTGTTATTTTTGCTTTTAACTAACAGCCATGTTCCTCTTGGATTGACACACCAGTGCATCTCCTTTTAGTCAATGCAATATTGAGAGTGTGCTTAAAAGCATCCATGATCATTATGTAGTACAATATTGTAGCACCATTTGGTAGAAGAGTATGGCCAAGATTATATGCAAAGCATGCATCATGGCTTCTATGAGTCGTTATCAAATGGGTGCATCAATATATTAAAAAAAGGTAATTATGCACCTTGATATACAATGTATTGGGTCAAATGTGGCACACCATTGCACAATGGGACTTGATTAAAAAATAAACATCTATGAAATGGTGCTCTATGTGTCATTGAACACAGCAATGCATGTCATGGTATTTTTTTGGGTAGGTGTTTTTCATTGCATTGCAAGCAAGGTGCACCAAAGCATTGACTCGGTATTATGCACGCTAGTTTTCCAATTTGAAAATGGTGCATTGCAAAACATGAGATACAAAAATTTACAAATCTATTTGCAAAAATATTTTAAAAAATCATCTGCGATGGTTGATATTTAAAAGAAAACTTCGCAAAATGGTATTTTCCTAATAGTGTCTCCTCGTTTCTAATATGATACACTTTATTGTAGTGGGTAAATTTCTGATTAGGTATAGGAATTTAAATATCCATATTCCACAAAACTCCTGAAATGGACAAGAATGTGAAATTATCCCCATCATTTAGTAAGGTAAATGCTTTAGGGACCAACCATGCAAGAAGTATCTTACTAAATGCTTTAGGGACCAACCATGCAAGAAGTAATCTAGTGCAATCTATTGCAACTACATCAGCCTTGTTAAGGGACACACTTTATTGATATTAATGCTTAATAAATTTTATAGAAATGGATGGGTTTATCACTACCTTGTCTATCACGTAAAATGAGGTAAGGAGATGAGGAGCTTCATCATATATATTTTGAAAATGTATCTAGGAACTTATTCCAATCCCAAGTTTGTTTACAACTCCCTTATTTTATTTCACCCTAGTTGAATAAAAAACATAAGGTTTAGGTGATCGTTAGTTTAATTTTTTGGGCTAAACTAATTCCTAAGGCATGATGGGATATGTGTACAAGTTGGATTGGGAATCTATTTGGTGTAACATGCTAATCCATTGTCATTTACAAATCCAACTTCATAATCTCGAACTACAATTCCAACTTCGTGCTCTTGAAATTTATAAGAGATTTTGAACTAAAACAATGTTTTTTATTCACTCTTCCTTATAATTATCATTAATAAAGAAAATACACAGCTTAATCCACATGGGAAAAAATGGACTTTATGAATTCCACACCTTACTTCAAAGTATCAATGGAAACCTTTTACTTGTATACCCCAATCTTACTTATTTATGATTGTTATATAAATATAGATTTTCACATAAAAAGGGTCATCAATAGGTTTATAATGCCTTTGGATCCATGATAGTGAACAACACAACACATGTACATTAAAATCAATCATCTAGGTCATCACACACACACACACTTACTGATGCAATCGCATTAGTCATTAAAAGATATTATAATGTTCAAAATATAGAAATATCATAAACAAAGTTCTCATAACCAATATACCATAAAAAGCCCTAATTCAACATTAACCAGCATCCATAAGAAACAATATATCTCATATAAAATCCGACATGCATTAAGGAATCCTATCATATCCAATTTAACCTCCGACCATGTAGTGAACCCAATCTTAAAATTAGGCACACTAACTCTTCTTCTTTGAGACTGGGTCTAGACTTTTCTTACTGACTCCAAAAAACTCTCAAAACTCTCCCAAACAGATTTCTAGACCTACTGCAGACTTATGATACACCAGCAAGGTGTTTGATACATGGACTATTAGGATATTCCTATAATCCATCCTAGTCCCACCAGTATTTTGATCATTTACATTTTCAGTCATGCATGCACTTTTAGGGTTTGCATGCATCATTTAGGGTTTGCATGCATTCCAGTCATCAGTCCCAACACTTAGCCCTCAGTTAGCTAGCCCCCGGAGCTTCCTTCCACTCATTTTCATCCCTCCTAGCCTGTCATGCGCCCTCCTTTCACCTACTGCATGAGAAGGGCACCTTTCTCACCTACCAGTCTAGTTTACCTCAGTTAGCCACCAGTCTTTCCTTGATTTGAGGCCAGACTAACTCTTCACTGCTGTTATCACTCTGATTGACCTCCGATGAGACATGACTACCTATTCTGACTCCAGTTAGCTCCTCATGTTCCCTCCACTGATCCTCCTTCATTCAGTTAGTGTCTCCATGTGCCAGTTACATTCAGTTACACCTACCACACTCAGTTAGACTCAGTTTGATTGACGGTTGACAGTTACTTGTGCATTGATGACTCCACCGATGATGAGATAGACTACTAGTTGTGCTCCGATGACACTCCAGTGATCTTTTGATCACTCCATGAAGGCTAATTCGAATTGCCACCTTAGGTATTCGAATCCTCATGCATTGTACTATTTATTTGTCCATATTGTGATTAATTAATTAGTGTGTGTGAAGTATTTTTGCTTCTATCCGAGTTCAACTGTATTATTATTATGTTGCTCATGATACTGCATTGACCACTCTTCTTCTATTTTCTTGCTTAATCAATTACTTTCTTGTGAGGTATACATCATTTCTTAGATCTGCTGTGAGGATTTTCACATGGACATGGACTCTACTTCGATAGAGGCACATTTTTTGGGTGCATCACGCTTGGGATGGTCACAAGGACCGCGTAGTTGTTAGTCCCTAGGACTTCCGTGGAAACCCAACGGATTTTGGTCAACTATGGATGTATCTTGACTCAGATCAGAACCCCACACTACTTCAGAAATGGTTGGAAACATAAATCATATGTGTTTTGGATTTCATGAGTGATTAGGAAGAAGTTCACCACACTTGGACTCCTTAGTTGGACTACTTTGGAGGAATCCCAAACGGTATCCAGGACTAAATAATTATGAAACTAATGTTGGGGATGGTCTCTTTGGTTTCCCACCTATATATATCACTTCACATAAGTCTAATTGGAGCTCTGTATCTCAATATATGGCTTAAACAATAAACATAGTCAAAATTGGAGGGCAATTCAGCTAAGCAGTTTTCCAAACGAATTCTAATCACACCAGAGGGAACGGGTTTATGTTATAAGGGTAGGGAAAGGTCCTATTTCATATTATCTTTCCAAATGTACCTTCATATCATGAAATAGATGAGCACAATTCAGTCTATGACAACCAAAACCAAAACTAGTCAAATCTGCTAGTGCATTGAGCATAGGAGAGAGAGATCATTAGAAAAGAAAGAGAATTGCATAACAGAACTGAAGATTTATTTTTATTGTGCTGCAGAGGACCCAATTACAACATATATCTACTTCTATAGCCTTCTTTTCTCATGTATCCCACCCAACATCTATTTCCAACTCACACAACATGAAAACTAGCTCTAGATTTGCAAATACAAAATGTGGAGTATGGTTCTCCAACTACAATAGATATATAACATAAGAGTATTGAAGATAACATACAAATCATCTCTACGAGAAAGGCTGAATTCCTCCCTCCTCAATCATGGTGGATAGATGGTCACATCTCCCAACTGTGTGCAAGGGGAACATCACCCAAGCATAGAATTCCACAAGCAACTCTTCAATAATTTTCATCAATAAAACAAGCCAACATTTGCCAGTGCGCCTTGATGCTCGTTTTAATATTTGAAAGGCATCCAATACCATGGACATCCCAAAACCATGGACTGGTTAGTTAGTGGTCCATAATAGCTCCACCACCTTCATGAGTGCACCCTCTAACCAACTTGGTCTCATGAATGCGCCCTCTAACTTCTTCAATCACTTCTAAACTACTTTGACCACATGAATGCACCTCCTAACTTCCTTAACCAACTTTCCCCCCTTTCAAGGAGTCAAATTGGGTTTTGTCCACTTCTCTTATCTTGTTGTCCACTAGATTCCATGATTTAAGGAAATGCCTATTTTTATGGGATAAGCACTTCCAATGGTTCCAACTTCTCCTTGGAACCCCCTTAACTTGTTTGAATCATTCAATGCATTGGATAAGCTTCCCTGGCACCATAATAACTCTGTCCACACCTTGGACCAAATTTGCTAGTAAAATGTGGACAACTTTTTCCTTTGATTTACTTGATCATTTTATACATGAAATACCTTAGGAAAATAATTCCCTAATTAATTATGAATTCCACTCATTCCATGGGAATCTAATTGGCATAGTGGTGAACCATAGTGCTATCAAAAATGGGGACATTACATTCCCTCCCTCCTAATCTTGCTTGTCCTCAAGAAATATGAACCAACTCCACAAATATTTGAATCCACCCAATGGCCTCTCACCTCGAGCAATTGAAAAATTGTATGATGAAACACTTGGGAACTTTCCCACCAACTTCGGCAAGCCGCTACATGAAATACATGACAGAAATAGTTGAATCCAAAGATTATCCCTGGATCCCAAATGAGTCTAAGGATTGGGAAGTGTCTCCTTATCCCCCTTCTACACTCCCTTGTTTCATCATAGTGAGCCTCATGAGGGATCCCAAACTACCAAACAGAAGAATAGTGTGTCCATCCATCATAATGTTTCCCATGTAAGAAACTCTCCAACTGCTCCACAAGGATAGACTCATGGAAATGAAGGCTAGTATCCCTTTAAGATCCCATTAATCATGTTGCAATCTTCTTAAAATTTATTCCATTTGAATTAGTATGGAATTCCAAAGAATGACAGGATCTCACAACCATATTGGAATCCCATCACTTCTCATGCTTTTAAAAGTTTCCACCATTAGATCCAACAATGTTTGGACCTCTTCCTGTGCAAGCTGCTTGTTGTCATGCCCTATTGCATCCCACATTATATGAATGCAAGATGATAAATCTGCCATATTTACGCATACCCAATCCTTGAATTTATGTGTACCCAATTCATCCAATGGTTGTAATTCATTTATTTGTTGTTGCTCACATAACATGCCAATGTTAAAGGAATCAATAAATCTGCTACAAATGCAAAGAAAACTCTTACCAACGTGAGCCAAGCTTGCACACCCTTTAGTCTGATATTTTTTATGTATCTACACATCCAATCCGTGGATGAATAAAAACCTTTGCTTGCTGATCCATATGGGATGTGATCATACACCTTCCTCGTGATGAATTCCTCCACCCATAAAGTTAGATCACAAAGTCTTTCTTCCAAGGCATGCATGTCAAACAATGTTTCATTATTTGTATCACAAACATTTGTTCCACCTAGTAAGTGGCTCAATTTGAGCTCCCATGTTTGGTCATGTATGAAGGATGGAAGCATTAAATGACACCCATGGGTCCCTCCACTGCTCATAGGATTCCAAAGAAGGAATGCATCAACCACTTCCAAGGTAATGATCAAACAATCAAGATCTAATGGAAGAGAAGACACATATGATTTCTTACATACTTGGACCTTCTCTTTCCCATATCCAAGACTAAGATAGAGAATATTTGTCACTCCATATGTTCTTGAGTTGATGAAACCCAATTCAAGTTTCTCCTTGATGGCTTGCTCCATCTCAAACTTGCATTTCTTGATAAGCTTGTAGGGGTGGATCTTGCTAGGTGGATTTCCCACATTCATCTCAAACTCAAGCTCATCACCTTTGCCTAGTGGCATTCCATGTGTGAAGCATTCAAATGACTTATTAGGCTCATGTAGGTGATGGATCTTTATGGGTAGTATGCACATAGAATTTCCATTCTTAGTGATGCTATATTTGGCCACAAACTTCTTCATCCAATCTATGGATGCATGTGAAATGGAAGTACCAAATTGCTGCCATGAATATCTCTACTGCTTCTCACATATCAAGGCAACAAATCCAATATAGAGACCCATGCTCCTCCAACTTTGCTCTAGTCACCATAGGGGTAACTCATAATCTACTTTGAGTAAATTGAGTGATTCGAAAACAATCTCCATGTCTATTGACCCATCGAAATGAGTCAAGCATGCCTCCCGTGTGTTGCTAGGTGTATTGGAAGGTTCATATGGCAGCCATAGCAATATTTGTTGCACCTCACAAAACTGCAGGGTGAATGACACCGTCAAGAACCATTTATCTTTCCATGGGATTCCAAGACCCCAAGTCCAAATTGGAAGTGCATCATTACAAATTCTTGTTGAACCCTCTAAGAGTCTTTCCAACAAGAAAATAAACTCCCTTTGTGCATCCATGTCATGTTTTCTATCCTCTTGAATCAAATGGAACCTCTAAGTCTCATCATGCATACTAAATGCATCAAATTTCATCCATGGAAATTTGTGTTGCTTCTCATCAAGCTAGAAGGAAAAGAATGCATTAATCAATATCCTATCATAGAAAGAAAAAATATTACCTTCTCTTGATCTCAGCTTTGTCATGCATCCATCAATCCAATACATAGATGAATCAACATCTTTGTTGGTTGATCCAAGTAGAGCGAATGTAGCTACCTCCTCCAAAATCATGTTCCCCTTCAATGTAGGAAACCCATAATCCTCCTGGTAACAAGCTAGCGCTTGTCCAACCTTCTCCGTGACAATATCTTCTTCATGCACATTCCATTTACATTAATCTTCATGTTCACATGATAGCTCAGGGAATGATGTGCTAGTTAGTATTCTTCCAAGGCAAGCAAGACTAGTGCATCCTTGGATCTCCATCTCCACTGTGTACTCATCTATCCAATCCATGGACAAATAAGTATCTTTGCTTGCAGATCTAAATAGTATGTCATCTTGAATGTAATTCTGCAACAAGACACGTGTTTGGACAATATATTCTATGGCATCTCCCTTCACCAACACTTGCAAATTAGAACTTTCCTCAAGTCCATCCTCCACATGAGGTTCCTCCATCATACCCAATGCATTTCCTTCCATGCAAGATGAAAGGTGTGGTACATTCAAATCCTTTCAAAGTTGATAGATATGAAACTTTGACTCTTGAAGAGCCTTTTGGGTGCTCTCCAAAGTAACATATGCAACCTCCAATTTGCTACCAAGCCTTTCTGCTTTAACTTCCTCTCTTCTGAGTGCATGCTGGTATATTTTGGTCACCTCAAGAAGATGATTCCCATCTGAGAGCAATTTCATGTAGATTTCCTTAATCTTGTCCATTGCTTCTTTGAGAGTTTTGAAATCTCCCAAGAAAGCTTCTACTTCCAATCCTTCTTCTGAATCTCTCCAACAACATCTTGACATCAATGCAGTATTTTCATGCAGAATGTGTAGGTCCTCTTTGATATTCCCTTTGTTCATCCTCAAAGACCCTTCAATGAAGGATAGTTCATGAGAGCGAACCTCCTCTTCTTCTTCTTCTACCGGATCATCTTCATGCTCATGTGGTGAAGGTGAAATTGATCCTTGGTCTTCTTCATCTGCTGCAAGGTCTTCAAGCTCATGGGAATTTTGGCTTGCAACAACTTCTTTCAAAATGATCTCTATGTCACTAACATATAGTCTTGAGCATCCATCAATAGATGCTCCACTAGAACTTGGGCACCCATCAGTAGGTACCTCACAATGATTTGGACACCCATCAATAAGTGCCTCATGAGAGATTGAGCATCCATCAATATATTCTCTTTGATCCATGTCCACAGTGGAATGTGTCTCTGGATGATCCTCTTCAATGATTGAGGATGGATTTGAAATGCCCATCCTTGTCCTCCTTGTGCAAGCTATCACAACATGCTTCCTCATGTGCATGCGCAACTTCCTATGCACAGGTGTTTCTGCTTTTTCTAATCTATCCAACTTCTAATGAAGATTCACATTTGGTCCTCCTTTCTTATTCGTTACTCTGAGAGGCATAGAAACTTGGTTTTCTGCTCATCAATTGAGTTGATCCATCTTTCCCCTTGGTTTCCTTAGGATCAAGATCTTTGGAGCCTCTCTTTGAAGAAGATCCAAAAATTCTCATTAGGTAGGAAGCACATGCATCCAATGAAGCTTCGAATATTTTGCTCCTCTTTTCCAAAGTAGACGAATTTTTACTCTTTCCATGCTCCTCCAAAGGTTTATCCTAAACTATAGATTCATCATTGCTTGTACCACTTCCTTCACAATTATTTTTGGATTCTTTCCTTGAGTAGTACTCTTTCATCTGCTTCAAATTTGTGATATCTTCTTGAAACCCTACATTATCTCTTCCCAAGTAGGATCCTTCTTTTCCACTTGCGAGGGAGGAAGGAAAGTGGGTAACACTCTCCCATAAACATGTCTAGCCATTGGTGGCTCGGGCATTTTGTATTCTCCATGTATATTGAGATAGGAGTACTCGGTCTCTTCTTATGGATCCTATAATCCTTCATCTATATAAGTGTCCTCATAATCATACAAGGACTCTTCCTCATAATATTCTTCATACTACTCAAATTCATCATCTTCATACCAAGACATGTCTGCAAATACTATTTAACTGAGATCTTATGTTCCACAAGTGCATAGGAGCATACTTTGATACCACTGTGTTGAACCCAATCCGAAAATTAGGCACACTAACTTTTCTTCTTTGAGGCAAGGGATAGACTTTTCTTACTGACTCCAAAAAACTCTCAAAACTCTCCCAAACAGAGTTCTAGACCTATTGCAGACTTATTATAGGCCATCAAGGTGTGTGATACATGGACATGGACTCTACTTCGACAGAGGCACATTTTTGTGTGTGCATCACGCCTAGGATGGTCACAAGGACCGCGTGGTTGTTAGTCCTCGAGACTTCTGTGGAAACACAACGGATTATGGTTCACTTTGGATGTAGATTGACTTAGATCAAAACCCCACACTAATGCAGAAATGGTTGGGAATATAAATTAGAGGTGTCTTGGATTTCAAGAGTGATTAGGAAGAAGTTCACCACACTTGGATTGCTCAGTTGGACTACTTTGGCCGACTAATTTGGAGGAAACCCAAATGGTACACTGGCCTAACTAATTCTGAAAATAATTTTGGGTATGGGATCTATGGTTTCCCACCTACCTGCAGCACTTTACAGAAGTCGAATTGGAGCTCTGGATCTCAAGATATGGCTTAAATAATAAAACTAGTCAAAATTGGAGGGCAATTCAGCTAAGCAGTTTTCCAAACGAATTCTAATCACACCAGAGCGCATGATTTTTTTTTATGAGGGTAGGGAAAAGTCCTATTTCGTCCTATATTTCCAAAGGTTCCTTCAAATCATGAAATATATGATCAGAAGTAAGTCTATGACAACCAAAACCAAAACTAGTCAAATCAACTAGTGCATTGAGCATAGGAGAGAGAGATCATTAGAAAAGAAAGAGAATTACATAAAAGAACTGAAGATTTATTTTTATTATGCTGTAGAGGACCCAATTACAACAAAGAGATTCTTCTACAACCTTCTTGTCTCATGGATCCCACCCAACATATCCTTCCAACTCACGCAACAAGAAAACTAGCTTTAGATTTGCAAAGACAAAATGTGGAGTATGGTTCTCCAACTACAATAGATAGATAACATAAGAGTACTGAAGATAATATGCATATCAGCTTTATGAGAAAGGATGAATTCCTCCCTCCTCAATCATGGTGGACAGAGGGGCACATATCCCAATGGTGTGCAAGGAGAACATCACCCAAGCATAGAATTGCACAAGCAACTCTTCAATAATTTTCATCAATGAAACAATCCAACCTTTGCTAGTGTGCCTTGATGCTCCTTTTAAGCTTTGAAAGGCATCCAATACCATGGACATCCCAAAACCATGGACTGGTTAGTTAGTGTTCCATAATAGATCCACCACCTTCATGAATGTGCCCTTTAACTTCTTCAATCACTTCTAACCAAATTTGACCACATGAATGCACCTCCTAACTTCCTTAACCAACTTTTCCCCATTTCAAGGAGTAAAATTGGGTTTTGTCCACTTCTCTTATCTTGTTGTCCACTAGCTTCCCCAATTTAAGGAAATGCCTATTTTTATGGGATAAGCACTTCCAATGGGTCCAACTTCTCCTCGGCACCCCCTTAACTCGTTTGACTCATTCAATGCATTGGATAAGCTTCCTTGGCGCCACAATGACCCTATTCACACCTTGGCCCAACTTTGTTAGTAAAATGTGGACAACTTTTTCCTTTGATTTACTTAATCATTTTATACATGAAATGTTGGTTGTGGAGCCTGATCTTCCAGATTTAGAGATGTTATTCAGTTGTGTTTGTACCCCAGGCTTACTGCACACTTGTTCCCCCACTTTGGGGTTCAAGGGCGAAGCCCCCGAGAAAAAAATTTGGGGCTGTTTTTCGCCAACAGTTTACGGGCCCATGGTTTTGGGTAACCCGTGGTATTTTCCCATTGTATTTCCCCTATAAAAGAAAGACATTATAACATGGCTAGGGTAAGATGTATTAGGTATTATGCATTGTAAATATCTCTAAGATCGTGAAGAGAGACTGTGAGACAATGAATAGGAAGTGCAGCAGATGTGCTGCAGGTTGTATCCCTTCATTTGTTGGATGGTATAATAATAAGAACTGGAAATTTCACTGTGGATGTAGCCAATCTTGGGTGAACCACGATATATTGGTGTCTCTCTTGTAATGTGTTTGTGTGATTATATTTGCATTTATGTTTATTTTTATTGCTCTGCGATCCTGTTTTTCTAACAATTGGTATTAGAGCCAAAGGTCTATTTGGAAAATAAACCCGCAGGAAACTAGGGTTTCTGGTTCGAGTGGGAGCAATGGAGGAAGAATGAAACTTTAAGGTCGAGAAGTTTAATAGCCAAAACTACCAGTTACGGAATATTCAAATGGAGGACTATCTATACCAGAAGGATCTATTCCTATTGTTGGGAAGAAGAGCAAAGCATCCGGCGACTATGAAGGACGAAGAATGGGAGGTTCTTGACATAAAGGCACTGGGAACAATACGGTTGTCCCTGGCTTCATCGGTGGCTTTCAATATCTCAAAAGAAAAGAAAACAGAGGGTTTGATGAGCGAATTGGGTAAGTTTTATGAAAAACCCTTGGCCTCCAACAAGGTATTTCTAATGAAGCATTTATTTAATATGAAGATGTATGAAGGTGGATCTGTTGTTGATCATTTAAATTAATTTAATATGGTTACAAATCAACTAAGTTATGTAAGTGTGAACTTTGATGATGAGGTTAGGGCTCTTCTAATATTGTGTTCATTGCCAGAAAGATGGAATGGCTTGGTCATGGTTGTAAGTAACTCTGTCTCTGGTTCAAACACCTTGATATTTGATGATGTTGTTAGTGTTATTCTTAGCGAGGAAATGCGACGAAAAAACACAGGTGAGACATCAGGTAATGCATTGACCATGGAGAGCAGGGGAAGACAAAGGGAGAAAGGAAAGAGCCAAGGTAATCGTGGCAAGTCTAAAACAGGAAGATCCAAGTCCAGACTGGGAAAAATAGAGTGCTGGAACTATGGAAAGAAAGGACATGTGAAGAAAGATTGCATATCTCTAAAGAAGAAAGGAGATGGACAGCAGGAAACTACCCAGGAAGCAAATGTAGCAGGTGATGTGTTACAAGATGCTTTGATTCTTGCATTAGATAATACTAGTGATTATTGGGTAGTAGATTCAGGGGCTTCGTGTCATGCTACACCCCATAGGAAATATTTTCATGATTATGTTCCAGGTGATTTTGGACATGTTTTATTGGGTGATGATGAGCCATGTAAAATTGTTGGAATGGGTAAGGTATGGATAAAATTTAAGAATGGAACTGATTGGCTGCTAAAAGATGTAAGGCATATTCCTACTATGAAAAGAAATCTGATCTCAACAGGGCAGTTGGGAGATGGCGGCTGTCTATCTACGTTTGGAGAAACGTGATGGAAGATCACTAAAGGATCAATGGTGATAGAAAAAGGAGACAATGTAGGTACGTTGTATTTATGTCCTCATAATACTGACCATTCTATCTCTTTAGCTTCCACGAGAACAGATACAGCATTGTGGCATCATAGGATTGGCCACATGAGTGAGAAGGGGATGCAGATTCTCCACTCAAGGAAGTTGCTGCCAGATTTGAAGCAGGTAAGTTTGGAATTCTGTGAGAACTGTGTTTATAGAAAACATAAAAGAGTCATATTTCTCAGGGTTGGAAAACAGAAGAAGAATGAAAAGTTAGAACGTGTGCATACAGATGTATGGGGACTGGATCAGGTACAATCTCTCGGTGGCTCTCATTATTATGTTACATTTATTGATGATGCAACTAGAAAAACTTGGGTTTATTACATTAGACATAAATCTGATGTGTTTGCTACTTTTAAGAAGTGGAAATATTTGGTTGAGAATGAGATAGGAAAAAGGTTGAAGTGTCTCAGATCTGATAATGGAGGTGAGTACTGCGGCAAGGAGTTTGATAGTTACTGTTCTACCATGGGATTCGTAGAGAGAAGACAGTCCCAGGAACACCACAAGAAAATGGTGTGTCAGAAAGGATGAATAGAACGATCATGGAGCGTGCAAGGTGTATGAGATTGCATGCAAGTTTTCCCTTACAGCTTTGGGCAGATGTTGTAAATACTGTTGTTTATTTAATAAACAGAGGGCCTTCAAGTGCTTTGGATGGTGGTATTCCAGAGGAGGCATGGATAGGTAAAAAGGTAAACTACTCATTTATGAGAACGTTTGGTTGTGAAGCATTTATCCATATTGATAAAGAAAATAGAACAAAGCTTGAAGCTAAATCCAAGAAATGTACCTTTATTGGATATGGGGTTGATGATTTTGGTTATCGCTTATGGGATTATGAAAATAAAAAAAACATTAGGAGTAGAGATGTGATATTAAATGAAAATTTCATGTATAAAGATCACTTGCAGGGAAAGAAACAGGAAAAGGAAAACACAGAGTACATAGTACTTGATGAAATTAAAGAAAATGAAGTTCCAAAGGTGCCAGAAAATCAAGAACAGCAGCAAGTACCTGAAACTCCTGCAAGTGCAAGAAGATCTACCAGGTTAAGTAGACTCCCTGAACGATACTCTCCTTCAATGTATTATTTATTGATGACTGATGCTGGTGAGCCAGAATTTTATGAAGAAGCAATGGAGGTGGAAACTAGAAAGAAGTGGGAGCAAGGCATGAATGAGGAGATGGACTCATTGGTAGGAAACCAGACTTGGGATTTGGTTCAGTTGCCTGCTAGTAAAAGAGCATTGCAGAACAAATGGATTTACAGGTTGAAGAAAGAAGAAGGAGGTAAGAAGCGGTACAAGGCTAGACTTGTTGTAAAGGGGTTTGCACAGAAGAAAGGTATATATTTTGATGAAATATTTTCTCTTGTTCCTAAGATGACTTCAATTAGGACTATTTTAAGTCTAGTGGCAATAGAAGATTTGCATCTTGAACAGTTAGATGTAAAAATAGCCTTTCTCCATGGGGATTTGGAGGAAGAGATATATATGTAGAAGCCACAAGGGTATGAGGTCAAAGGGAAGGAGGATTTGGTATGCAGGTTGAAGAAGAGCTTGTATGGCTTGAAGCAAGCTCCAAGGCAGTGGTATTTAAAATTTGGCAGGTTTATGACAGAACAAGGTTATAGTAGATGTCATTCTAACCACTGTGTTTATTTCAAGAGGCTAGACAATGAAAGATATATTATCTTGTTATTGTATGTGGATGACATGCTTGTTGCAGGGTCTGACATGCAGGATATAAATGTACTCAAAAGGAAGCTAGCTAATTCATTTGCGATGAAGGATTTGGGTGCTGCAAAGCAAATCCTTGGTATGAGAATAACAAGAGACAGTAAAAATAGCAAATTGACATTGTCTCAGGGTGAGTACATACAAAAGGTGTTGGAGAGGTTTAGAATGTAGAATTAAAAACTAGTTAGTACACCTTTGGCCAGCCATTTCAATCTAAGAAAGGAAATGTGTCCCAAGACACAGGAAGAGATAGATTACATGTCCAAGATTCCCTATCCATCGGTATTTGGAAGCTTGATGTATGCCATGGTGTGCACAAGACTAGATATAGCACATGCAGTGGGAGTTGTGAGCAGATATATGAACAATCCAGGTAAAGAACATTGGAAGCTAGTACAGTGGATTTTCAAGTATTTGAGAGGTACTACCACTCAGGCATTATGTTTTAGAAGTTCAGACACTGTTCTAGAGGGATATGTTGATGCAAATATGGCAGGTGATAAGGATAGCAGGAGGAGCACCACAAGGTATGTGTTTATTGTAGGTGGAACAGCAATAAGTTGGATTTCGAAACTGCAAAAGGTTGTTTCACTTTCAACAACGGAAGCAGAGTATGTTGCTGTTACAGAGGCTAGTAAAGAGATGATTTGGTTGTAGAGGTTTATGGAGTAATTGGGTAAGAAGCAGAAGGATAGCAGGTTGTATAGTGACAACCGTAGTGCCATTCATCTTGCAAAGAACTCAGCATTCCATTCCAGGACTAAACATATACATCTCAAGTACCATTTCATATGCTATGTTCTGGAAGATGAACTGTTGAAGCTGGAAAAGATACATACTAGCTAGAATCCTGCAGACATGTTCACAAAGGTAGTGACCAGAGAGAAATTGAGTTCTTGCTCGGTTTCAGTTGGCCTTCTAGCATGAAGGTGAAGACAAGAAATTTTCCAAGTCAAAGTACAGCAAGTATAGTAGCAGTGGAGTTGCTATGATCAGTCTCCAAGTGGGAGATTGTTGGTTGTGGAGCCTCATATTCTAGATTTAGAGATGTTATCCAGTTGTGTTTGTACCCCAGGCTTACTGTACACTTGTTCCCCCACTTTGGGGTTTGGGGGCGAAGCCCCCGAGAAAAATTTTTGGGGTTGTTTTCGCCAACAATTTATGGGACCATGGTTTTGGGTAACCTATGGTATTTTCCCATTGTATTTCCCCTATAAAAGAAAGACATTATAACACGGCTAGGGTAAGATGTATTAGCTATTATGCATTGTAAAGATCTCTGAGATCGTGAAGAGAGACTGTGAGACAATGAATAGGAAGTGCAGCGGATGTGTTGTAGGTTGTATCCCTTCATTTGTTGGATGGTATAATAATAAGGACTAGCAATTTTAGTGTGGACGTAGCCCATCTTGGGTGAACCACGATATATTGGTGTCTCTCTTGTAATGTGTTTGTGTGATTATATTTGCATTTATGTTTATTGTTATTGCTCTGTGATCCTGTTTTTCTAACATGAAAGACCTTAGGAAAATAATTCCCAAATTAAATATGAATTCCACTCGTTCCATGGGAATCTAATTGGCATAGTGGTGAACCATAGTGCTATAAAAAACGGGGACATTACAAACTATACCATTCAATATGAAAGTGTGGGAGTAATAGAACTATCAATATCGAGTCCTTTTTTCACTCACGAGCTCTGCCAAGAAGGAGAAATAGGAGGGAACAAGGGTTTTGCAGGGTGTATTGGGATGTGTTCACATAGGTGCTGGTAGATCTCGCCATTATAGTGGCGAGTGAATGCCAAATGGATATTAATATGAGGGTAGGTGGCATCCCCTCCCCGAAAGGTAGCTTGGGAGAAACGGGTAAGGGGAAGGAGAAGTGTGGTGCAGGATCTAGTTCTAGGACGGGACAAGTAGGATCAACCATTGATAATTTGAGGCAGCAAGGTGAGGGTGGAGGTTAGAAAGCAGGGTGTTTCATCCCAAAATAATTGCGGATCCCATCAATGTAGATTAGGTCCAAGAATTTGTGGGGTAGGATTCAACATATGAAATATTATGCTCTCATTGGTAAGTTTCTTGGTACCTGGCTCTTCAAAAAAATATCTAATTAAATGGACTCATATGGTCTACAAGCCAAAAGGGCACTATGACCTGCAACTCAACTCCAAAGGGTTCTTTACTATTGACTTCTTTCATTTGGAATATCGAGATAGGGTATCTGAAGGGGGCCATATTTTTCCTTTCCACACCTTACTCCAAAGTATCAATGGAAACCTTTTACTAGTATACCCCAATCTTTCTTATTTATGAGTGTTACATAAATATAGATTTTCACATAAAAAGGGTCATTAGTAGGTTTATAATGCCTTTGGATCCATGATAGTGAACAACACAACACATTTACTTGGAAATCAATCATCTAGGTCATCATACATACATATATAACACACACACACACACACACACAAACTCATTGATGCAAACGCATTAGTCAATAAAAGATTTTAAATGTTCAAAATATAGCAATATCATAAACAAAGTTCTCATAGCCAATAGAAATTTTTCCAACCATATATTGTTCTATCTATACCTATTTCTTATTTATTTTTTCTAAATCTATAATACCTAATAAATTATACACATATAAAAACACATTGAAATTACATGTGACCTATTAACCTTGAGTAAAAACATCCCTACTATGGCCTTCCCCCATTGTGATTTATTAAAGTCTTGACTTACAATTGCATGCTCCACTAGCTCATTTTACACATGTTCCTCTCCAAGTTGTTACATAGTAAGATATTCAACCAAATTCTCCTTGATCAAGCCTATGGATGTCAATGGATTCCCCACAAGCTATTGCAAGCTACGAGAAAATCCATAATGATATTATATTGCATATCCATGTCACACACTGGCTTGTCAATTCTTTATTTATACTCTCTAATTTGTGGTTTCATATCCTCATGCTTCTTCAGTTGATTATCCATTTGAGTGCTAAGTTAATAAATTACCTTAATGCAAGCCCTCCAATTGACTATCCATATGCCTCAAAACCTTTTGAATCTCTTGAAACCCACAACTAGAACAACTCCTTGTGGAATAAAATCTAACTAAATGTATTTGTCTCCCAAGAATTAAATGGTTGTGTCTTCCACTGTAGTGGAGGGCCAATGGAGCACAATGTCTGTTAGGGAAATATCAAGCTATTATTACCACAAGATCAACTGGAAATTTGACTACCAAAAAGGCCAGACATCAAAATAATGAAAGGTGCTAGACAATAAAAATCCCTAATTCGACATTGACCAACATCCATAAGAAACAATATATCCCATATAAAATCCTACATGCAATAAGGAATCCTATCATGTCCAATTTAACCTTTGACCATACCATTCAAGATGCAAGTGTGGGAGTAATAGAACTATCAATATAGAGCCCTTGTTCACTCATGAGCTCTGCCAAGAAGGAGAAATAGGAGGGAACTAGGGTTTTACAAGGTGTGCTAGGACGTGTTCACACAAGTCCTGGCATATCTCGCCATTATTGTGGCGAGTGAACATCGGATGGAGATTAATATGGGGGGAGGGGGAATTCCCTCCCCGAAAGGTAGCTTGGGAGAAACGGGTAAGGTGAAGGAGATGTGTGGTTCAGGAACCGGTTCTGGGACGACCATTGAGAATTCAATGCACCAAGACGAGGGTGGAGGTCATAAAGCAGGGCGTTTCATCCCAAAATTGGTGCATATACCTTCAATGCATATTATGTCCAAGAAGTTGTGGGATAGGATTCAACATATGAAATATCATGCTCTCATGTAAGTTTCTTAGTACCTAGCTCTTCGAAAAATATCTGATTAAATGGATTCATGTGGTCTAGAATCCAAAAGGGCACTATGACCTACAACTCGGTTCCAAATGGTTCTTTACTATTGACTTCTTTAATCTGGAAGATCGAGATAGGGTATTTGACATCTTTCCACCCCTTACTCGAAAGTATCAATGGAAACCTTTTACTAGTATACCCCAATCTTGCTTATTTATGAGTGTTATATAAATATAGCTTTTCACATAAAAGGGGTCATCAATAGATTTATAATGCCTTTGGATCCATGATAGTGAACAATACAACACATGTACATGACAATAAATCATCTAGGTCATCATCAACATATATATATATATATATATCATCATCATCATCATCATCATCATATATATGATGATGATGATGATATGTGTGTGTGTGTGTGTGTGTGTACACATGTATGTATGTATGTATATGTACACATACACACACACACACACTTACTGATGCAAAATATAGCAATATCATAAACAAAGTTCTCAGAACCAATAGAAGTTTGTCCAACCATAGATTGTTCTATCTATACCTATTGCTTATTTTCTTTTAAAAAATATATAAGACCTAATAAATATTACACATATCAAAAGACATTGAAATTACATGTGACCTATAAACCTTGAGTAAAAACATGCCCACTATGGCCTTCCCCCATTGTGATTTCTTCAAGTCTTGACTTGCAATTCCATGCTCCACTAGCTCATTTTACACATGTTCCTCTCCAAGTTGTTACATAGTAAGATATTCAACCAAGTTCTCCTTGGTCAAGCCTATGGATGCTAATGGGTTCCCCACACGCAATTGCAATCTAAGGGAAAATCCATAATGATATTTTATTGCATGTCCATGTCACACACTGGCTTGTCAATTCTTTATTTCTACTCTATGATTTGTGGTTCCATATCCTCGTGCTTCTTTAATTGATTCTCCATTTGATTGCTAAGGTAAGAAATTACCTTAATGAAGCCCTCCAATTGACTAGCCATATGCCTCAACAACCCTTGGAATCTCTTGAAACCCACCACTAGAACAACTCCTTATGTAATAAAATCCGAATAAATGTATGTGTGTCCCAAGTATTAAATGGTTGTGTCTTCCACTACATAGAAGGGCCAATAGAGCACAATATCTGTCAGGGAAAACTCAAACTATTGTTACCACAAGATCAACTGGAAATTTGACTACCAAAAAGACCAGACATCAAAATAATGAAAGGCGCTAGACCATAAAAATCCCTAATTCGACATTGACTAATATACATAAGCAACAATATCTCCCATATAAAATCCCACATGCGTTAACGAATCCTATCATATCCAATTTAACCTCCAACCATACCATTCAAGATGCAAGTGTGGGAGTAATAGAACTATCAATATAGAGCCCTTGTTCACTCATGAGATTTTCCAAGGAGAAATAAGATGGAACTAGGGTTTTGCAGGGTGTGCTAGGACGTGTTCACACAGGTCTTGGAAGATCTCGCCTTTATTGTGGCGAGTGAACGTTGGATGGAGATTAATATGGGGGGAGGGGGAATCCATTCCCCAAAAGGTAGCTTGGGAGAAATGGGTAAGGGGAAGGATAAGTGTGGTTCAAGATCTGGTTCTGGGACGAGAGGAGCAGGGTCAACTGTTGAGAAGTCGAGGCAGCAAGGTGAGGGTGGAGGTCGGAAAGCAGGGTATTTCATCCCAAAATCAGTGCAAATCCCCTCAATGCAGATTAGGTCCAAGAATCTGTGGGATGGGATTCAACATATGAAATATCATGCTCTCATTGGTAAGTTTCTTGGTACCTGGCTCTTCGAAAAATACCTGATTAAATGGATTCATGTGGTCTAGAAGCCAAGAGGGAACTATGACCTACAACTCGGCTCCAAAGGGTTATTTATATTTAATATGGAAGATCGAGATAGGGTATTTGACTTCTTTCCACCCCTTACTCCAAAGTATCAATGGAAACCTTTTACTAGTATACCCCAATCTTGCTTATTTATGAGTGTTATATAAATGTAGATTTTCACATAAAAAGGGTCATCGATAGGTTTATAATTCCTTTGGATCCATGATAATGTAAAACACAACACATGTACATGACAATCAATCATATAGATCATCATACACACACACACATACTGATGCAATTGCAATAGTCAATAAAAGATATATAATGATATGAAAATGACAGGATCTACTAACACTTGAATTTGCATGTGAATTCATAAACAGATAACTTATAAAAATGCTTCAAATAACAAGCTTATGAAGAGGCTTAAAGAACTGAAAACGTGAATAAACAAGTGATACAAACCATAAAATGAAGACACCATGTGATAATGGAGTTCGTCCCTGATGGACTACGTCTCCGGGTCCAACTTCAATGAAGACCGATCTTATTAGTCTTCAACAAAATGCTTGAATAGGTACAAAATGCCTTCTTCAAAACTGCTACAAAGAGACTTAGGCTTCAACAATGAAGACCTCTCACTCTCCAAGATCTCCCCAAGGGTGGCTAAAAATCCTATTACAAATGAACATAAATAAGCTTACAAATCCTTCAAAGGCACTTTGGCATCATATTACCCAAAAATTCAATGCATCTTCCAATACCTTCAATGCCCTTCCATGGCCAAATTACATTGTTTATATAGCCCCAAAATCCATATCTTATCCCCAAATTGAGTGGTATTTACAAATATTTGATCCCCAAATTTAATGGGATGAAGATCCATTAAAAAATGGAGAAAATATGGAAAATATCCATAAAATAATATATTTGTGTTTAAAAATAATAAACAAATTCTAAATAGAAAATATATATGGTTTAAAAATCATATAAAAATGTGAATTCATTTGGATTTTGGTTCAAAAGTGGAGCGAACCCTTTTGGGGCTAAAATCCGACCCATAAAAAAATATAAAAAATATTATATCTCATATCCCATCAAATGTGGAGTGTTTGGCGCAATGGTTAAAGCATTTGTCAATGGGGGAGGAGGTCACATGTTCAA
Organism: Larix kaempferi; assembly: GCA_027924585.1. Lineage (NCBI taxonomy): Eukaryota > Viridiplantae > Streptophyta > Pinopsida > Pinales > Pinaceae > Larix > Larix kaempferi. The sequence continues at coordinate 760,460 of BSBM01001174.1, read as the reverse complement.
ACCTGCGGACCTCTCCCCTTGTTGTATTTTTGGTGGCATAAAATATGGTATGTTGTGGCATGGTTTGGCGTTGGCCCATGGTGTTGTTTATCCCTTGGTTACATGTTGATGTGATGGGTTTGAATGGTTAACAAAGGGTATGAGGGATGAGGGCTAAGCTATCGACCCTGCCTTTTCCCCAAATAAGAGAACATCCAACTTTAAATAGTAGATGTGAACTATAGGGTTAAGAAACAAATGGGGGAGAAAATGGTTAGGTAGTAGATGTGAACTATAGGGTTAAGAAACAAATGGGGGAGAAGATGGTTAGGTGGATTTGGTGGAGGATTAGGAGGCAGAGGCATTGGCCCATGGTGTTGTTTATCCCTTGTTGTCCCATGGTGTTGTTTATCCCTTGGTTACCTGTTGATGTGATGGGTTTGAATGGTTAACAAAGGGTATAGGGGATGAGGGCTAAGCCATCGACCCCGCCTTTTCCCCAAATAAGAGAACATACAACTTTAAATAGTAGATGTGAACTATAGGATTAAGAAACAAATGGGGGAGAAGATGGTTAGGTGGATTTGGTGGAGGATTAGGAGGCAAGGAGCTAGGGGGTTTGATCCTCCCTGGCCCCAATATTTTTTGTAACCAAACAACTAAGTGCCAACCAGGATGCCACATGGCACGCCCTGGTTGGTCCACCTCATCTGCCACTAGATTCCAACTGTACACTCAAACTGCCAACTGGACTGCATCCTTCCATGTGGCGCTTTGTGGTGGTGCCATGTCAGCACCGTACAGGCCATGTGTCACCCTTATAGTGGTGCCACGTGGCTCCCTTTTTTCCATTTTTACTTGTTTTGTCGAAAGTTCAGAACATCATAGCTTTCACGTTAGGAGTTTGTTTTTCATGAAACGAACATTTCTAGAAATCTCTCATCGAGCTCTACGCAAATTCAAGCTTCTGTTAGCATTTTGAAGACTTTAATTTTAATCAGTTTCAGAGATCCTCCTGGTTCAAACCTTCCCACTTAGAAGCTTTTGGACCACTAAAAGCCTGAATCATTCAGAATTCAAGTGAGGACATGTTTGTTTCACTTGTCCTGTATCATTTGTCCATTCTTCCTAGAACCTGTACATTTGACTCATCATAATAACAATCAACATTGCACTAACATTGTTAAGTACAGTAATCCATTTTTCAACCAAATCTACATTCAATATTGTCGGAACCAACCATATATTGTTGACCAATAGAAATTTGAATATCAAAATTGAACATATGAAAGAGATTGTACCCATATCATGCTTATGTTTTATCATAGGAACACTATCAACCATAATAGATCTATTGTGATGCAACGACACTTCCTTTTCATGCTTAGGATTCTTTTCTTCCTTAAATTGCATAGACATAAGTGCCAAATTCTGACTTGCATTAATGAACCTTTTCAGTTGCTGTGTAGTTCCCAATGATCTATCATTTTTAAATGAATGTGAATGTACTATATACTCAATTCATTCCTTAAACAAATGATACCGATTATGTTCTCTATAGAAAATTGCATTTCGATCATATAAGTACGGGTTACCCAACACAATTGCACATATATCTAGTAGAACCACATCAAATTCAACTTCATCTACAAACTTGGATGTTATTGCAAACTGTAGATCACATTGCTTTGTTACTTGTAATATTTTATCTTTACATACCCATCATAATGGATAAGGTTTCCTGTGTGGTTTTGTTGTTAATCCCAACTGCTTAACTACTTCTTATGAAATGAGATTAGCTTGGGATCCATTATCTATGAGTGTGTCGATCTTAGTTTGTTTTGTAATTACCCTTATATGAAACAATGCATTCATTTTTCTATCCTTGGAACTGTCGTGATATTTAGAAGTAGAAGCACATGAAGATCCAATGTTAGAATCATTACCAACAATATATTTACCTTTCACACCTACAATTGATATCTTTGTTTCGTCCTCAGAATCTTGTCCAAGGTCCTCAACGATAACTGTGGGATTTTGCTTCCCTTTCCGATCCTTAAACCACTTCGGTTTCAATTTTAGATGATGCTTCCAACAGTGTTCTTCATCATTTCCATCTCTTTGACAATGAGAATATGAAAGTTTTGTATCCCCCTTCTTCATAGTAGCTGTATACTTTATCTTCCCTTTGTCCTTTCCTTCTTTCAAATGAAGGGTTCAACTGAGTGATTGTCATCATAGGTATTATTACCTTTAGATTCAATATGTGTGGCTTGAACACATACTTCATCAAGGTTATAAGTATTAAACATAAGTATTGTATGGCTCAAAGAACTATGTAATCCTCCAATAAACATGAGAAGAGTTTCTTGAGTGTAAAGAGGAATACCCAAAATTAAAGATCTCTTTCTGAATTCCTGACTGTATTCTTGTACATTCTGACCTTTACCTTGCCTTAAGTTATTCCAACCCATCATGGCTTGTTGTATGTAGCCTAATGGATAAAATTGCTTCTTTAATGGAGCAGTAAATTCATACCAGGAAGAAATAATTTTACCTTTTGTAAGGAGGCCTTCCCGTGTCTTACTCTTCCACCATATGAGTGTAATGCCTCCAAGACGGAGAGTAGCCAACTGGATCTTTGCACTATCATCTGCAAGCTTCTGGATCTTACAATACACCTCAATATGCCTAATCCAATCATCCATCTTTTATGTGTTAAGTTCACCATTATATGTAGGCAAATCAAACTTAATATCAAGTTTCAAATAAGGTAAATCAGAATTAATCTTCTCAGGTTGTTTCTTTGAATTTGAATAAGCAGTACTGGAACTTTCAGAAGAGGAAGAAGAAGATGGAGAAGAAGGCTCAAAAGGGTCTCCTCCTTTTCCCGAAGTATTATCCTTTGCTTTCTCCTTCTTCGTTTTCTTATTTTCGAATCTCTCTTGATAATCTGCAAACATTTTTTCTACTATGTCTACCATCTGATAGAAAGCCTTGTGAAAATCCTTCTCATCTTCTTCTCGGTAGTCTTCATCTGCCATTTTATTTCTTCAATGTGCACGTTCAATCTCTGGATCAAAAGGAAAAAGCTTTCCTTCACCTTCTTTAAGCTTGCCTCTAGTTAACATTCACACTCTGCAATTCCCTGGTTAGCCTGCTCTGATACCAAACATGATCCGAAAATGACAAGATATACTAACACTTGAATTTGCATGTGAATTCTTAAACAATTAACTTATAAAAATGCTTCAAATAACAAGCTTATGAAAAGGCTTAAAGAATTGAAAACATGAATAAACAAGTGATGCAAACCATAAAAAATGAAGACACCATGTGATAACGGAGTTCGTCCCTGGTGGACTACGTCTCCGGATTCAGCTTCAATGAGGACCGATCTTATTAGTCTTCCACAAAATTATTGAATAGGTACAAAATGCCTTCTTCAAAACTGCTACAAAGAGACTTAGGCTTCAACAATGAAGTCCTCTCACTCTCCAAAATCTCCCCAAGAGTGACTAAAAATCCTTTTACAAATGATCATAAGCTTACAAAGCCTTCAAAGGCACTTTGACATCATATTACCCAAAAATTCAATGCATCTTCCAATACCTTCAATGCCTTTCCATGGCCAAATTACATTTTTTATATAGCCCAAAAATCCATATCTTATCCCCAAAATGAGTGGGATTTACAAATATTTGATCCCCAAAATTAATGGGATGAAGATCCACTAAAAAATGGAGAAAATATGGAGAATATCCATAAAATAATATATTTTTGTTTAAAAATAATAAACAAATTCTAAATAGAAAATATATATGGTTTAAAAACCATATAAAAATGTGAATTCATTTGGATTTTGGGTCAAAAGTGGAGCGCGCCCTTTTGGGGCTAAAATCCGACCCAAAAACAAATATACAAATATACAAATATTTTATCTCGTATCTTATCAAATGTGGATTGTTTGGTACAATGGTTAAAGTGTTTGTCAAAGGGGGAGAAGGTCACGAGTTCAAACCCGCAGACCTCTCCCCTTGTTGTCGTTTTGGTGGCATAAAATATGGTTAGGTCACGGGTTCAAGCCCGTGGACCTCTCCCCTTGTATTTTTGGTGGCATAAAATATTGTATGTTGTGGCATGGTTTTGGCGTTGCCCTGTCATGTTGTCGTTTTGGTGGCATAAAATATGGTTAGGTCACGGGTTCAAGCCCGTGGACCTCTCCCCTTGTATTTTTGGTGGCATAAAATATTGTATGTTGTGGCATGGTTTTGGCGTTGCCCTGTCATGTTGTTTATCCCTTGGTTCATGTGATGAGTTTGAATGGTTAACAAAGGGTCATTTGGTGGTGTTGTTTATCCCTTGGTTCATGTGATGAGTTTGAATGGTTAACAAAGGGTCATTTGGTGGCATATTTGGTGGTGTTGTTTATCCCTTGGTTCATGTGATGAGTTTGAATGGTTAACAAAGGGTCATTTGGTGGCATAAAATATGGTATGTTGTGGCATGGTTTTGGCGTTGGCCTGTGGTGTTGTTTATCCCTTGGTTCATGTGATGAGTTTGAATGGTTAACAAATGGTATGGGGACAAGCCTTTGTCCCGCCTTTCCCCCAAATAAGAGAACATACAAGTTTATTGTTTATCCCTTGGTTCATGTGATGAGTTTGAATGGTTAACAAATGGTATGGGGACAAGCCTTTGTCCCGCCTTTCCCCCAAATAAGAGAACATACAAGTTTAAATAGTAGATGCAAATGTGGGAGGAGATGATTTGGTGGAGGCTTAGGCAACAATGATGTCGGGGGTTCGATCATCCCCGACCCTAATGTTTTTGGTAAACCTGGAACAACCAAGTGCATAAAATATTGTATGTTGTGGCATGGTTTTGGCGTTGCCCTGTCGTGTTGTTTATCCCTTGGTTCATGTGATGAGTTTGAATGGTTAACAACGGTCATTTTACGCTGCTTGGAGGGAGGATGCGGCTAGTTCCTCGGTTATAAAAAAAAACAAAAACAAAAAACAAAGGGTCATTTGGTGGTGTTGTTTATCCCTTGGTTCATGTGATGAGTTTGAATGGTTAACAAAGGGTCATTTGGTGGCATAAAATATGGTATGTTGTGGCATGGTTTTGGCGTTGGCCTGTGGTGTTGTTTATCCCTTGGTTCATGTGATGAGTTTGAATGGTTAACAAATGGTATGGGGACAAGCCTTCGTCCCGCCTTTCCCCCAAATAAGAGAACATACAATTTTAAATAGTAGATGCAAATGTGGGAGGAGATGATTTGGTGGAGGCTTAGGTAACAATGATGTCGGGGGTTCGATCATCCCCGACCCTAATGTTTTTGGTAAACCTGGAACAACCAAGTGCCAACCAGGCTGACAAGTGGCACGCCCTGGTTGGTCCACCTCATCTGCCACTGGATGCCAATTGTACACTCAACCTACCAAATTTTCATGCCAAATGGACTGCATCCTACCACGTGGAGCTCTGTGGTGGTGCCACCTCAACGTCATACAGGCCACGTGTCACCCTTATAGTGGTGCCACGTGGCTCCCTTTTTGCCATTTTTACATATTTTGCCGAAAGTTCAAAACAAGATATATTTCACGTCATGAGTCTGTTTTGCATGAAATGAACGTTTCCAGAAAGCTCTCGTCGAGCTCTACGCAGATTCAAGCTTTTGTTCCCATTTTGAATAATTTAATTTTGATCGGTTTCGAAGATCCTCCTGGATCATATAATGTTCAAAATATAGCAATATCAAAAACAATGTTCTCAGAACCAATAGAAATTTGTCCAAACATAGACTGTTCTATCTAAACCTATTGCTTATTTTATTTTAAAAAATCTATAAGACCTAATAAATTATACACATATCAAAAGGCATTGAAATTATATGTGACTTATTAACCTTGAGTAAAAACATGCCCACTATGGCCTTCCCCCATTGTGATTTTTTCAGGTCTTGACTTGCAAATCCAATCTGAGTGAAACCAGCAATCTAAAGGATGGGGTTAAACCCCCTGAGGATGGAACAAAGAATACTATTGGATCCAACTCCCAACAAGTGTTGAACTATGGGAACAATGGAGACGTTAACATGATAGAGGAAGAATATGAAGAAATGGAATTGGGGAGTTGGACCTAGATGAAATTGAGGAAGCATGTTCCAAGAAAGGGGATGGCTATGTCTTGTGCCTCCATATTGAGCTACTACAAGAGGAAATTCTAGTATAATCATGCCACAAATCATTAGGCATAAAAGGTGAAATCCTTAAAGAGAACAAGAGAAAATTCAAGGAAGAACTGGAGAAAAGAGGAAGGAGAAGTAATAGGAAAAGACTGGTAGAATTTGGGGCTAAACTCGTGGAATCGGGGTAGTACCCAATGATTAAGGAAACTTTGTCTTCTATCAAAAATCAATCTCATTTAAATTATTGTCTTGGAATGTAAGAGGTATCAACAGTGCTAGGAATATAAGGATCCTGAGGAAAAAGATTATGGAGGAGAAACCATTTGCCTTCTTCATTCAGGAGACAAAGTGTTATGAGGAAAGTATGAAAACAATTGTTAGGAAAATATGGCGTGAAATTAAGATGGCTGTTGTAGACGCCCAAGGAGAAGCAGTGGTTCTAGAAATTCTATGGGATCCAAAATTTATAAGTATGTTAAACTTTTTTGCCATGCAGAGTCTCATATTGGCATATTTTAAAATTATTGGTTCATTTGTTAGTGGGGTGTAAAAGAATGCTTATGATCCCCATGTGCCCTACCAAAAACTCTATTTCTTTAGTACGTTGGAATCTCTCAAGACTTGGGTCAATGAAAGACACTGGATTATTAGAGGGGATTTTAATATGATCACTTCCCTGGGGGAGAATAAGGGAGGAAGGAGGCAGTTAGAAGCAGCAAGTCAAGAATGTAGAGATATGATCCAAAATATGAATCTGGTGGATATGGAAACTATAAACCACTTGTATACATGGAATAATAGGCAGGGAGGTGCATGGCATATTACTTCCAGACTCAATAGATTCCTTTTATCCAAATCTATTGTTTCGATGGGTGGGAAAGCTTCAGCTTTAGTGTTACAATGAAGAAGGCTCTCCGAAGTGCCCCTTTCACTTTGATCAATTCTGGTTGTCCCATCTTGGTAATGGAGGAGGCAAATGTTCAAGTTGGAACATGCATGTATTAATTTCAACAGAAACTGGAAATAGTTAAGATGAAACTGAGAAAATGGAATAAGGAGGTTTTTGATAATATTCTCTAGGATAAGAAACAGTTGGAAGGGAGATTGGAAGAGATTCAAATAGGTGGACTGCAGAATGTATATGATGATAACATGCAAGAGGAGGAGTGTCAAGTTGGTGTCTGGCTAGAAAAAGGTGAAAAGCAAGAAGAAATATTATGGAAGAAAAAGTCAAGGAATAGGTGGGTTAAAGAATGAGAAAGTAACACCTCCTTTTTTCACGGGTTGACCATCCAAAATAGGTATAAGAACCGTATTTCCATTATGGTAAAGGTGGATGGGGAGAAGGTGGAAACTCAATAGAAATAGAGGAGGAGTTGGAAAGCTAATTCAAGGAGATGATGCGTGAATTAGTTCCCGACATAGTAGCAGACAACAAAAATCACTCAATGTATCATATATCTAGTGTCTCAAGCTCATGATTATGTGCTCATGTGTCTTATTGAGTTTGAGGAAGTGGAAGAAGTGATTAGGCAAATGGAAGATGGGAAAGCTCCTAGGACGAATGGTTTCACGGCTAACTTCTTTCATTTTTTCTGGGATATAATCAAAGACAAGGTGGTGCAGATTGTAGAAAATTCTCGCTCCATGTGAGGGGTTTTGTCTACCTTCAATGCCACATTCTTTTCCTTGATCCCCAAGAGTGAATGGGTTGATTATTCGGGTAAATTTCGACCTATTTATCTTAGTAATGTTATTTATAAAATTATCACAAAAGTTATTGCAAACAGGCTCAAACCTGTTCTCCCCCAACTTGATCTCACCGGAAAGAATTGTTGATGTATATGTAAATTTGGAATGTATTTCACATATATGTATATTGTATTCCTCTAGAGATGTTATTATTCCTCTATACGGAAGTGGTTGTATTCCTATAGAGATGTTATTATTCCTCTATACGGAAGTGTTGCCATTTATATTGTAAGTGTCGTAACTTATACTTGATGGGTTATTAGACCACCTTGTTGGGGTCGGCCCTGTATAAGTCCTGTGGGTCAAAGGGTTATTAGACCACCCTATTGGGGGTCGGCCATGTGGGTCAAAGGGTTATTAGACTACCCTAGTGGGGGTCGGCCCAGTCAGCATTATGTTAAGTGGTTAAGTTGAGGCCGACCTAATTGAGTAAAGGTCAAGTCAAGTCAGTGTATAAATAGAGAGTGTGTCTCTCTCATTTTACACATTCTATTCTCTCACTCACACTTGGGAGAGTGGCGCACTTGTGGAGGAGGAGGCTCTGCTGCTAGGAGAAGACCATCTCTTGTATTCTGGTTGTATCATTGCTCTATCTATCTCTGAGGAAGTTATTGGGGTTTTTCACCTTTATGGTTTTTCCCAAGTAAACTCTGTGTCTCTTGTGTGTTTGCATTATTGTGCCCATGATTGATAAGCTGTAGATTTGTTGTACATGTTGTTCTCTCAGTTAAGAATCTAGATCAGATTGAAGTAAATTCTGAAAATTTAACATGGTATCAAAGCTAGCCTGAAAGAAGGCATGATATGGCATGTATGACACTTGTTGCACTTACGATGCTAGGGCTTGATATAGCAAAAACCAGTCATCATAGCACTTTCGCTATAAATCCGTTTTATCAAAGTTTTCGAATCTGAAACTTTTACAAATCGAATATAAGATCCCCATGTACCTTGTGTCCAAAGGAAAACCTCTAATTCGTTGTACTTTGTGATTTATGATCTGTACAATATAGGGTTTCTGCCTCTTCCATATCTGAGTCAAAATCAGGTGACCTTGGGAAAAAGGTCATAACTTGGGCTAGGAAGCTCCAAATGAAATTTCGTAAAAAGTGACAGGTAGTACACAGACTTTAATATCTCAAGAAAATTGTTTAGAGGCCAAAGGTGAACCAGTGACACATGGCACGCCGTACAAGTTCGCTCTCATGTATTATCCCATAAACAGGTCATGTTGCGACACTTGGCATAACTATCTCTCAGAGAATCCAATTGAGGTCAGACCTATTGGAATGGAAATATAACAGGTCAGGCTTTCTCAAGAAAAACTTTCAGAGGCTGAAGTTGAACCAGTGACATGTGGCATGCCGTACAAGTTCGCTCTCTTGTATTATCCCATAAACAGGTCACGTTGCGACACTTGGCATAACTCTCTCTCAGAGAATCCAATTGAGGTCAGACCTGTCGGGATGGAAAGATAACAGGTCGGGATATCTCAGGAAAATTTTTCAGACCCTGTTGATCAAAAAGTTCGGAGTTAAACCAGAAACAATCAGGTACATATTTTTGTCAAAACAGAATTATTTTTTAGTACCTTCATTCATGGCTTCCGGAATTTAGGGTTTCGGATAAAGTTGGAATTTTTGTAATCAAAGACCACGGCTGAATGATACTCATCAAAATTGAAATTTAGAGACCAAGATCAGAATTTTTGTTTGGGTAGAAGGTCGGGCTTGATCAGACCCTAGTTCGGGACTTTGATCAGAAAAGTGGAAAATTAGGGCTTCTGCAAAAATGGGAATTTTTGAAATCTGTGACCATGGCTGAAAGCTCCTCATAAAAATAGAATCTTAGAGCTTTGGATCAAACCTTTTGATGGGGCAGAAGAGTGGGCTTCATCAAACCCCAGTTCGGGGTCACGTCCAATGAATCCGGAAGTTTCAAAGGCAAAATTGAGGAGTGAAACTTTGCAGTTTTCAAATTTTGAACATACGAGCTTGATCAACTCATCAAGGTGCATATTTCTATCCTTTCAGAAGTTTGAAATTCAAAGTTTGAATTTTTGGGGTTTCTCTGACAAACCCTAATCCAGCTCCAGGTCCAGTTCTTTCAAATCAAGTGGATTGGGTTAATCCTAGAAGAAGATAGATTGGTCACCTGCATAAGTGAAGAAGTTCCTGTTTCAGAGGGAGATGAGGCTAAGGCCTTCCATAAGAAGATTACAAGCAATCTTGACAGGTATGGCTTACAGATCGTATACCATCACCTACAAAAGAAGGACTACAACATTTGTTCAGCAACAAAGTTATCTATTGAAAATATTGAAGTTCCTAGGAGCTGGGAAGAATGCCATGATCGAGGAGTACCAGTCGATCATAAAGATGTTTGGGATGCAATCCCAATACCTGAAGGGGAGTCTGTAGTGACTTCGAAGAGGATCTACAAGATCAAGCATGTTGTAGGTGGTAGCATAGAGACTTTTTCTCTTGTATCCAGATACACTTCCATTAGATCCGTACTTGCTCTAGCTGCAGTGATGAAGTGGAAGATACACCAGATGGATTTCAAGATAGCCTTCTTGAATGGTGTAGTTGAAGAAGAAGTGTATGTGGAGAAGCTACTTGGTTTTGAGACACATGACAGGGAGTCATATATGTGTAGAACTTGGTATGGTAGGATAGACAGGTTTCTATCCAATTTGGGCTTTACCAAGAGTAAAGGGATTCCAACCCTTACTACAAGGTTGAGGAAGGAAATCCAGTGATACTACTTTTGTATATGGATGACATGTTTGTAACAGGTGAGGATAGATTGATTGCCGACATGTAGCGGAAGCTTGCTTCCGAGTTCGAGTTGAAGAACTTGGGGATGATGCACTATTTGTTTTTGGCATGAAGGTGTGGCAAAGTGTAGATGGAATCTTCCTTGGACAAGGGAAGTATGCAGTAGAGATCCTGAAGAGGTTCGAGATGATGGACTGCAAGGCTATGGCCACACCTATGGCATCGAACCTGAAGCTTTTGTGTGATGCTTCATCTGAGCCGGTTGATATCACTATGTATCGTCAGATGATTGGGTCCTTGATGTACCTGATGAATACGAGACCAGATATTTGCTTTGCGGTGAACACATTGAGCCAGTTCCTGATGGATTCGAGGAGTGTTCACCTGGTTGTTGTAAAGCATATTTTGAGGTACCTGAAGGGTACAGTTGATTATGGGCTCAAGTATGATGTGAATCAAAAGTTTAACCTGCAGGGTTATGTTGATTCAGATTGGGTAGGCAGTGCTTCAGATAGGGATCAGGTGTGATCTCTTGGTTTAGCAGGAAGTAGTCCTGCGTAGCACTAAGTACAACCGAAGCAGAGTATGTTGCGACAGATGAGCAGGTTGCAGATGTATTCACCAAGCCATTGGCCAGAGTGCAGTTTGAGTACTTCAGAGAGAGGCTTGGTGCACTTCAGATCGAGGTTCCTTCCAAAGGGAAGTGATGAGTCCGGAAGATGCAGATGCACATGAGCTTTTCTGACATGGTTGATGTGTTCTCCCTTGGTCGTGATGTAATTGCTGAGCCATTTTTCACTTGGTGGTAGATGTGTTCTCCCATGGTGAAAAAGTAAGGGCTGGAGCCTTCCCCGAATGGTGTTAGATGTGTTCGCCCATGTCAGTGGTGTAAGTGCTGGATGATGTGCATCTGGGATGTGCTTCGTGGACGATGAGATGATCTGAAGAGGATGATGCTATGATGATCAGGAGGATCATGGATGATGAGCATCAAGACGATGCTCCAGTTACTACTCTATATATGTATATATGCAGCATGTTGGATGCTTGTTATGATCAGTTGGATCATTTATATATATATGCATCATGTTGGATGTTGGATATGATCAATTGAATCATTTATGTATGTATGTATCATGTTAGATGTTGGATATGATCAGTTGGATCATTTGTATGTATTTTGTATATGCATCATGTTGGATGCTTGGACCATGTATCTGTATATGTATCAGGTGGATACATTGTATGATCAGGTAGATCATGTATGTTGATATGTATCAGGTATGATCAGGTGGATCATGTATTTGTATTTGTATCAGGTGGATACACTGTATGATCAGGTGGATCATGTATTTGTATTTATATCAGGTGGATACACTATATGATAAGGTAGATCATGTATGATGATATGTATCAGGTAGATACTTGGTATGCATCAGGTGGATGCATTGTATGATCAGGATGATCATGATGATGAGCTTCAGGGTGTTGCTCCAGATGATATGTATCAGGATGGTACAGTGATGATGATCAGTGTGATCATGAGCATCAGGATGATGCTTTGTACGATGATGATCCATTGGATCATGAGTATCAGGTTGATATTTGGAGGTCAGAGATTATATGTGGCAGGTTGTGCAAATAGCATGTAATCAGTCCTGGGAGATCTTGCCGATCGTGCTGCGACACATAAATGTTCCTGCAATACTCTTTCCGGTATTGCTATGTAGTATGTAATCAGTCCTCAGATATCCGATAGGTTGAGTTGTGTGCTCGTAATCAGTCCTGGGATGAGGTATTACTACGGAGACATGTAATCAGTCCTAGAGATCCGAGAGGTTGAGCTGTGTGCTCGTAATTAGTCTTTTGATGCTCTTTAGAGATCTTGTCGGTTGTGATGCGGCACATAAATGTTCATGGGATGCTCTTTAAAGGTTTTGTCTATCCACATGTAATCAGTCCTGGAGATCCGAGAGGTTGAGCTGTGTGCTCGTAATAAGTCCTGGGATGCTCTTTAGAGATCTTGCTGGTCGTGCTGCGGCACATAAATGTTCCTGGGATGATCTTTAAAGGTATTGTGGAGGAGATGCATGTAATCAGTCCTGGGAGATCTTGCCAGTCGTCCTTAGGCACATAAATGTTCCTGGGATACTCTTTCCGATATTGCATCCACACATAAAATTAGTCCTGAGAGGCCACCTCTATCAGACCATTCGCACAGATGATGAAGACCTGCAGGTGGTGGGCCTACATCCAGTATGAAAAAGGACTGGCTCTATAGAACTTCCTATGACAAGTAGATTCAAAGATTGATTGAGATAGCAGTAGCAGTGATGATGATGATGACTCGATGACGATTCTCCAGTGACGATGATCCAAAGAAGAAGACTTGTTCTAGAAGACCTTTGTCGAGAAATACCTTCCTAGTTAAGAGGGAGTGTTGATGTATATGTAACTTCGGAATGTATTTCACATATATGTATATTGTATTCCTCTAGAGATGTTATTATTCCTCTATACGGAAGTGGTTGTATTCCAATAGAGATGTTATCATTCCTCTATACGGAAGTGTCGTCATTTATATTGTAAGTGTCGTAACTTATACTTGATGGGTTATTAGACCACCTTGTTGGGGTCAGCCCTGTATAAGTCCTGTGGGTCAAAGGGTTATTAGACCACCCTATTGGGGGTCGGCCATGTGGGTCAAAGGGTTATTAAACCACCCTAGTGGGGGTCGGCCCAGTCAGCATTATGTTAAGTGGTTAAGTTGAGGCCGACCTAATTGAGTAAAGGTCAAGTCAAGTTAGTGTATAAATAGAGAGTGTGTCTCTCTCATTTTACACATTCTATTCTCTCACTCACACTTGGGAGAGTGGCGCACTTGTGGAGGAGGAGGCTCTGCTGCTAGGAGAAGACTATCTCTTGTATTCTGGTTGTATCATTGCTCTATCTATCTCTGAGGAAGTTATTGGGGTTTTTCACCTTTATGGTTTTCCCCAAGTAAACTCTGTGTCTCTTGTGTGCTTGCATTATTGTGTCCATGATTGATATGTTGTAGATTTGTTGTACATGTTGTTCTCTCAGTTAAGATCCTAGATCAGATTGAAGTAAATTCTGAAAATTTAACAGCAATCAGGTTTTGTAGAAGGAAGGCAAATTTTGGATGGAATTATCTTGGTGCATGAGGTTATACATTCTTTGAAAGTCACAAAGAAACCAGGAAGGTTGATAAAAGTTGATTTAGCCAAAGCTTATGACAATATTAGTCCATAGTTCATGACAACTGTTTTGAATGCTTTTGGATTTCATGAGAGTTGGGTTGAATGGATATACAATATGTCCTCCTTGGTTTTCTTTTCAGCCCTCATGAATGGAGTCCCCTCTTAAATATTTAGGCCATCACGTGCCATTAGACAAGGATATCCCTTATCCCCCTTCTTGTTTATCGTTGTGGTTGAAGGTTTGGGTCGGATGTTTAACAAATTAGTGAGTCGGCGTGAAATGCATGGGCTTTCTTTACATCCTAATGCTCTGAAGCAATTGCACCGGCAATTTGTGGATGATACAATGTTGATGGGGCATGCCTTGTTAAATTTTCTGAATTTACTTCAATTTGATCTAGGATCTTAACTGAGAGAACAACATGTACAGCATATCTACAGCATATCAATCATGGAGACAATAATGCAAGCACACAAGAGACACAAAGATTTACTTGGGGAAAACCATAAAGGTGAAAAACCCCAATAACTTCCTCAGAGATAGATAGAGCAATGATACAACCAACCAAGAGAGAGATAGCCATAACCTAGCAGCAGATCCTCCTCCTCCATAAGTGCGCCACTCCTCCTTGAGTGCATGTGTGAGAAGTGAGTGAGCAAATAGAGTGCCTCCCGCACTCTATTTATACTTGACTTGACTTGCCTTTTTACCTAACTCATGTAGGCTCGAACTTAACCACACAACATAATGCTGACTGGGCCGACCCCCAATAGGGTGGTCTAATAACCCTTAGACCCACATGGCCGACCCCCAATAGGGTGGTCTAATAACCCTTTTACCCACATGACTTATACAGGGCCGACCCCAAATAAGGTGGTCTAATAACCCATCAAGTATAAGTTACGACACTTACAATATAAATAACGACACTTCCGTATAGAGGAATAATAACATCTCTATAGGAATACAATATACATATATGTGAAATACATTCCGAAGTTACATATACATCAACACTCCCTCTTAACTAGGAAGGTATTTCTCAGCACAGTTCTTCTAGCACAAGTCATCTTCTCTGGATCATCGTCACTCGATAATCGTCATCGAGTCATCATCATCATCACTGCTGCTTCTATCTCAATCAATCTCTGAATCTACTCATCATAGGAAGTTCTACAGAGCCAGTCCTTTTTCATACTGGATGTAGGCCCACCACCTGCAGGTCTTCATCATCACTGGCCATACTGTGGAATCCTCAGGACTTTTATGTGCGTCACAAAACCTCGAAAGAGCATCCCAGGCTGTTACGAGCACACAGCTCTACCTATAGGATCTCCCAGGGCAACGAATTACATGTGACCTCACCACAAAACCTCGCAAGAGCATCCTAGGCTATTACGAGCACACAGCTCTACCTATAGGATCTCCCAGGGCAACGAATTACATGTGGTCATGGAAAAACCTCGCAAGAGCATCCCAGGACTGATTACGGGCACGCAGTCCAACCTATCGGATCTCCCAGGGAAACGAATTACATGCCATAGGACAAAACCTCGCAAGAGCATCTGCCAGATATCCCAGGGCGCTATTATATGCCATAGGCAAAACCTCGAAAGACTATCTGCAGATCTCCCAGGGCAACGAATTACATGTCCTCCCAGAGCAAAACCTCGAAAGAGCATTTGCCAGATGTCCCAGGGCACCGAATTACATGCCATAGGAAAAAACTCGAAAGACCATCTGCAAATCTCCCAGGGCACCGGATTACATGCTTATCTGCACAACCTGATCCACAGCCATAGAGTATCATCCTGATACTCACCATACATCATCCTGATGCATCCATGATCATCCTGATCATCATCACCGCAATGTCCTGCTGCATGTCATCTGGAGCAACATCCTGAAGCTCGTCATCTATGATCATCCTGATCATCACTGCAACATCCTGCTGCATGTCATCTGGAGCAACATCCTGAAGCTCATCATCTATGATCATCCTGATCATCACTGCAACATCCTGCTGCATGATCCACCTGATCATCAATGCATCCACCTGATGCATACCAAGTATCTACCTGATACATATCATCATACATGATCCTCCTGATCATACAATGTATCCACCTGATACATGATACATATCACCATACATGATCCACCTAATCATACAATGTATCCACCTGATACATATACAGATACATGGTCCAAGCATCCAACATGATGCATATACAAAATACATACACATGATCCAACTGATCATATCCAGCATCCAACATGATGCGTACATACATACATAAAATGATCCAACTGATCATTTCCAGCATCCAACATGATGTGTACATACATACATAAAATGATCCAACTGATCATATCCAAGCAAAAACCAGAACATCATCCTGATGCCCATTATCCAGCACTTACATCCACAGCCATGTGAAGGATCTCCCTTCCAACATGCTTGGAATGGCTTCAGCAAATGTGTCCATCACTTCTTCCTCGAAGTGTCCTCGATCTGAAGAACGCCAAGCCTCTCTCTGAAGTACTTGAACTTCACCCTAGCTAGTGGCTTCGTCAGCACATCTGCAATCTGCTCGTCCATCGCAACATATAGGAGATTCACAGCTCCTCTCTACACCATATCCCTGATATAGTGATATTTGATCTCTATATGTTTCGACCTGTCATGAAACACTGGGTTCTCGGACAGCTTCACACAACTCTGGTTATCACAGAAGATACCAGTAGCCTCCAACGGGAGATCAAATAACTCAGACAGTAGCTTCCGTAGCCATACTGCCTCACAACTAGCTGAACAGGCTGCAACATACTCTACCTCAGCTGTACTTAGTGCTACACAGGACTGCTTCCTGCTAAACCAAGAGATCACACCTGATCCCATATTGAAGCAACACCCAGATGTGCTCTTCCTATCTGCGGCACTGCTAGACCAATCTGAATCAACATAACCCTGTAGGTTAAACTTTTGATTCGCCTCATACTTGAGCCCATAATCCACTGTACCCTTCAGGTACCTCAGAACATGCTTTACAGCAACCAGGTGGACACTCCTCGGATCCGTCAAGGACTAGCTCAATGTGTTCACAGCAAAGCAAATATCCGGTCTCGTGTTCATCAAGTACATCAAGGACCCAATCATCTGACGATACATAGAGACATCAACCAGCTCAGATGAAGCATCACCGAGAAGCTTCAGATTCGATGCCATAGGTGTGGCCATGGCCTTGCAATCCATCTTCTCGAACCTCTTCAGGATCTCTACTGCAGTCTTCCCTTGTCCAAGGAAGATTCCATCACTCTACCACACCTACATGCCAACAACAAATAGTGCATCATCCTCAAGTTCCTCAACTCAAACTCGGCAGTAAGCTTCCGCTGCATGTCGGCAATCAATCTATCCTCACCTGATACAAACAGGTCATCCAAATAGTAGTATCGCTGGATTGGCTTCCTCAACCTTGTAGAAAAGATTGGAGTCGGCTTTATTCTTGGTAAAACCCAAACTGGATAGAAAGCTGTCTATCCTACCATACCAAGTTCTGCACACATATATGACTACACCATGCTGTCTTGAAATCCATTTGGTGCATCTTCTATTTCATCACTTTTGTATTTCTCAATGCTGCCATCTGCAACATGCTTGATCTGATAGTTCCATTTGGAATTCATAACAAACTTCCCTTCATGTCTTGGGACTACATCCCAAACATCATTCTTCATGATCGACGGATCATGGCATTCCATTTCTTCATCCCAAATCCTGGGAACTTCAATATCTTCAATAGATATCTTTGTTGCTAGAACAAATGTTGTAGTTCTTCTTTTGTAGGAGATGGCATACGAACTTTCCTACACAGCAAGTTAAATTGCATGATTAGAAAAACATCTCATAGTTTTCAGAACAAATTCTTACACATAAAAAAATATGTCATACAATCATGCAATTATCTTTGCCAATGCTTCAATACAACATTTATCCATATTCCATAACTTTCTAGATGCCTTCCAATCTCTACCAGAACATTGTTAAGAGTGTGCACAACTCCCAACATGTCAGCAAAGAGTTTTCATTCTAGATAAGTAGCAATGGAATGTTGTACAGTGCCATAGGCCACTTACCCATGCATATTAGGAGTATACTGTTCATCAATGCAAGTATTCTAATATGCATAATACACAACCTAATTCTAGGAACATCAGTATATACATTATTGAACAGTATTATTTAAGAAATGACAATTCAAATACTTATCTTTGTTTGTTCGTTGGGTGGACTCCCTCTGAGTCTTCGCTTCCTTGCAGGAGCTGCTGGAGTCCTAATATGAAGTAGCTTCTTCTACACCTTTCTGTTGTGGGATGTAGAGAGATGGTCAACTCCCTCTGAATATCTGCATCCTTTCATAAACCACTGGAGTGTACTCCCTCTTGATCTTTGCTTCCTGGATTACCTGTCCTTGAACTTACATTCATCCTTGGTTCCTATGCATGCTTATTAGTATCATGATTGTGTTATCCTTGTGATCTCATATAAAATCATACATTCATTAGTATACTATTAAAACACAATAATCTCAAGCATGTATAGTCATGATCATTTCAAACAGAAAATAATAAGCATTAGCATTCAAGGTTTATGTAGAATTCTTAAGGTTAATCAAATCATAAGAAACATAACATGTCTAAACCTGTAATTACTCAAACCTATGACTCTTCAGGTTAGTTGAATCATCAATCAAGATAAGAGATATATTATGCATAAGACCTGTGATTATTCAAACCTATACCTTCATGATTCTTCTGGTTAGTCATATCATCAATTAAGGTAAGAAACATAATATGCATACAACCATGATTATTCAAACCTATGACTTCATGAATAATCATTATCAACAACAGTATAAGATCCTAACACAAGGTAGGATTCTAACTTGATATAGGAAAAACATACCTGGATTAGCATGCTAGCTATTTATGTCTAACATACTCACATGATGTCTTCTTGTTCTTCTTCAATGACTTGTGCTAATAACCTGTATATCTCATAGGTTAACTATTACAAAACCAAGTTATACATACCTCGTAAATGGATCTTCTATGAGATCCATGACAATGGATGAATCTTTGTCCTCATGATCATATGTTCTTGGACCAGAACATGATTTGTCTTTCTTGGTGTACCTTTCATGTTAGTAGACAACATAAACCTCATACAACACCATAATGCATTAGTACAATCATAAGTGTCAACACCCTAATCAATGAATATTTTCTATTGTGCATTCATAGTTTTATTAAGGTGATATGACAAGTCTAAAATCAAGATTGTACTAACCGTAATAACATGAAGACAAACATACCATAAACTTAATCATGAACAAATCTCAAAACATACCTCGATGAGTCATACCTGTCGAGATCGCTTGTAATCTTCTTATATAAGGCCTTAGCCTCATCTCCCTCTGAAACAGGAACTTCTTCACTTATGCAGGTGACCAATCCATCTTCTTCTAGGATTAACCCAATCCACTTGATTTGAAAGAACTGGACCTAGAGATGGATATGGGTTTGTCAGAGAAACCCCAAAAATTCAAACTTTGAATTTCAAACTTTCGAAAGGATAGAAATATGCGCCTTGATGAGCTGATCAAACTGGTATATTCAGAAATTTGAAAACTGCAAAGTTTCACTCCTCAATTTTGCTTTTGAAACTTCTGGATTCACTGGACGTGACCCTGAACTGGGGTTTGATGAAGCCCACTCTTCTTCCCAATCAAAATGTTTGATCCAAAGCTCTAAGATTTTATTTTTCTGAGGAGCTTCCAGTCGTGGTCACAGATTTCAAAAATTCCCATTTTTACAGAAGCCCTA
The DNA here is from genome assembly GCA_027924585.1 of Larix kaempferi. Classification (NCBI taxonomy): domain Eukaryota; kingdom Viridiplantae; phylum Streptophyta; class Pinopsida; order Pinales; family Pinaceae; genus Larix; species Larix kaempferi. The sequence continues at coordinate 740,645 of BSBM01001174.1, read as the reverse complement.
ATTTTCCACTTTTCTGATCAAAGTCCCGAACTAGGGTCTAATCAAGCTCGGCCTTCTGCCCAACCAAAAATTCTGATCTTTGTCTCTAAATTTCTATTTTGATGAGTAGCATCCATCTGTGGTCTCCGATTGCAAAAATTCCAACTTTCTCCAAAGCCCTAAATTCCGGAAGCCATGAATGAAGGTACCAAAAAATAATTCTGTTTTGATAGAAATATGTACCTGATTGTTTATGGTGTAACTCCAAAATTTTTGATCCACAAGATCTAAAAAAGTTTCCTGAGATAGCCTGACCTGTGACAGGTCTGACCTCAATTGGATTCTCTGAGAGAGAGTTATGCCAAATGTCGCAACGTGACCTGTTTTGGGATCAAACAGGAGGGTGAACTTGTACGGAGTGCCACGTGTCATTGTTTTAACTTCGGCCTCTGAAAAAGTTTCTTGAGATATCTCGGCCTGTTACCTTTCCATCCTGATAGGTATGACCTCAATTGGACTCTCCGAGAGAGAGTTATGCCAAATGTCGCAACGTGACCTGTTTATGGGATAATACAGGAGGGCGAACTTGTACGGCGTGCCACGTGTCACTGGTTCAACTTCGGCCTCTGCAAAAGTTTTCTGATATAGTACAGACTGTTTAATACCTGTCACTTTTTACGAAATTTTATTTGGAGCTTCCTAGCCCAAGATATGACCTTTTTCCCAAGGTCACCTGATTTTGACTCAGATCTGGAAGAGGCAGAAACCCTATATTGCACAGATCATAAATCACAAAGTGCAACGAATTAGAGGTTTTCCTTTGGACACAAGGTACCTGGAGATCTTATCTTCGTCCTATAACAATTTCAGATTCGAAAAATTCACCAAAACGGATTTATAGCGAAAGTGCTACGATGACTGGTTTTTGCTATATCAAGCCCTAGCATCGTAAGTGCAACAAGTGTCATACATGCCATATCATGCCTTCTTTCAGGCTAGCTCTGATACCATGTTAAATTTTCTGAATTTACTTCAATTTGATCTAGGATCTTAACTGAGAGAACAACATGTACAGCATATCTACAGCATATCAATCATGGAGACAATAATGCAAGCACACAAGAGACACAAAGATTTACTTGGGGAAAACCATAAAGGTGAAAAACCCCAATAACTTCCTCAGAGATAGACAGATCAATGATACAACCAACCAAGAGAGAGATAGCCATAACCTAGCAGCAGATCCTCCTCCTCCATAAGTGCGCCACTCCTCCTTGAGTGCATGTGTGAGAAGTGAGTGAGCAAATAGAGTGCCTCCCGCACTCTATTTATACTTGACTTGACTTGCCTTTTTACCTAACTCATGTAGGCTCGAACTTAACCACATAACATAATGCTGACTGGGCCGACCCCCAATAGGGTGGTCTAATAACCCTTAGACCCACATGGCCGACCCCCAATAGGGTAGTCTAATAACCCTTTGACCCACATGACTTATACAGGGCCGACCCCAAATAAGGTGGTCTAATAACCCATCAAGTATAAGTTACGACACTTACAATATAAATAACGACACTTCCGTATAGAGGAATAATAACATCTCTATAGGAATACAATATACATATATGTGAAATACATTCCGAAGTTACATATACATCAACATGCCTCAGTCCAAGAAGCCAAAAAAATTAAGCTTGGGTTGAATCTCTTCTTCAAAATCTCGGGCCTTTTGGTTAATGAATAAAAGTCTTAGGTTTTCTTATTTAATACACTTAAAATCACTCAGTGAAATATCTTTTGCATTCTATGGTTTCAAGGGAGCTCTCTTCCATCCAAATATATTGGGGTCGTGCTCTCCAAGTCGATTGTTCTTAGGACATTTTGGAAAGATATGTTGGATAATATGAGACAAAAATTATCAATTTGGGTGCTCAGGCCTCTTAATTTAGCTAGCAAACTAGTTTTGGTTAAAGTTGTCCTGCAATCTATGACAACCTATCTCCTTTCGGTTATGGCGGCCCCTAAGTCTATCTGGAAATATGGAAATTACAAAGGAATTTCTTGTGGGGTAGGTTGGAGGAGAAACAAAATGGGCCTTGGTCGGATGCGAAACGCTATGTTTTCCAAAGTCTCAGGGAGGCCTTGGCCTCCGGATCTCGGAAAAACAAAATTGGTGATGGGGGAAAAAATATGGTGGAGATGGGTGTCATATGACAATAAGCCTTCATCCCAACTGTGGTATTGCGAATATGCCAGAAAAATTAAGAATTTGAACCTTATTTGGTTTCATAACCTTGGTATGGGTTCTTATATTTGGAATATGGCCTTGATGGGAAAGGAGTTGGTTAGAAGCCACAATTTCTAGGAGATAAGGAATGGTGAGTCTACAAAATTTTGGAATGACTCACGACATCAAATACGTTCGATTAGAAGTAATTATGATCTATAGGAAACTCAATGATGGGTTTAGGAGAGGCAGAGAATCAAATTCAAGGATTATTGACATCCAAATCAGGATAGTCAGGAATTCCAAAGCTGGAATTCTGGGACATTGTCCAAGGTGAGGAAGTTCAAGAGTTCTAGGATGAGTTACAAAATAGATGCATTCAGATCTAGTTGTAATGTCCCCAACCCTTAACTAAGGTTAAGGGTGCTAATATTAATTTAATTTTAAGCACAACATATTGAGAGTATATATATTTATCCAACACTTCAAATAATCCAACTCTTTATTCTAGAGTCAAATTATTTGTTAAAGTTGCGATATTTAATTAATTACTTAATTAAGATCATTACGACACTTAATTAAGTTAATTGCGACACTTAACTAATTTAACTATCAAAAGTAATAATCACATCAAAACATGATTAAGGCATAATATTCATCATTCTTAGTGAGAATAAGGTCATAAAACCCATTCATGCATTATAAATTGTTGAAACCACAATTGTTAAATAGTTGAGTATTGTTGTTATCAATTTTTCCGCAAACTAAGTTAATTTCTAGTGTTGTTATGTGTGTTCTATTGGTGAGGCTGAACAATAATAAAATAACACATCCATAGGCCATAAACTACAGCCACACCACAATCAAGCAAAACCAAAAGGCACTGGATGCAATCGCAGCCCACAAATTCAGCTCCCGATGGTTGTTCTTTATAACCATTTTTCACTAATAAATTTCAGATTGTATGGATGCCTCCCTCTAGCCATCATTCAATATTACATTTATATTACATTTTTCAAATTCATATCCGCAAATAGGATCAGATCCATGCACATAACATTTCCAATCTAAAAACTGGTGCGCTCATCCTGTCACCAGGAAAACTACTAGACCAAAACGGACATATCTTGGTTATCCGAAAATCTTTTTCGAAGAAATGAAAGGAGATCCTTACTGGAAACACTGTTCCATATGCAATGGAAAATATCCCACATCATATAAATGAGCATATATTGAAAAACCAGAGCATATGGTTGCGCCCCTCTCAATATTGTAGAAACACTATTACAGTTCTTAAAGAAGAGAAAGAAGATAAAAAAGAATAACATCTCATTTTTGAATCCTATGGAGTCCAATATTCCTATAATCAGATCCTGACATAAAATAACCAAGCGTACAGATAAATCAAATCAGCCACCATTGCAATTATTCATCGTAATATCATATTAAAACATAAATAAATAAAATATGAGAAATACTTATCTCAAGATATGGGTAACTGGCTCCAACGAGATAAATTTCCTCCCAGCTATAGGCACAATCAATACATAAAATTGAACAAAGCACCCCCTATTTGAGGCCACGGATCCACAAGTAGAGTAGCCTCAATCTAGCACTTTACTCCCATAAAATTCACACAACCATCTACTACCTGTCCATCTCTACTGTCGATGGGATCCTCCCATACCTGGATGAGAACCTGGATGAGTAGAGATACCTGTGTAGAATCAAGGTAATTGTACATCTCTATTATCAATGGGATCCTCCCATGCATGGCTAAGAACCTAGAGACTAGACTAGGCTCAAAGGGAATCAAGCAACAAGAACTTAATCCCAACACAACAGTATAACTGTCACACTCACAACCCAGTGAGAATAGCAAAAGCCAAACAATCCAATCTCAGGATTAGCTTTATTGAGGAGAGAGCACATGAATTTATAAGGTGGAGAGGAAAATCAAACCAAGGTAAGTTAACTCAAGTCAATATATGGGGTTAAATTTATCATAAGGGTTCAATTTGAATAAAAATATATATAATTCCAAGGAAAAAATGGAGCTAATTCAAGTCGAGTGGGACCCACTCGAATTTCATGAGAGAGCAACTCAAATTTGCATGAGGAGGGGTTGGATATGGTGGGGCCCACTCCCAAATTTGAATTAGGAGAGTGGAGGCTCATGTGGGGGGGTTACTTAACCCAAAAATAGCTTCATGAGGAGGATTTACAACAAATTATTAAGTGGAAACGCAAAAATAGGATCATCAATGCATTGTGTAAGACCGGAAGATTGTAGCCCCTAAAAACTAGGAAGAGGGCTCATAAATTACCAAAAGCACATAAATAGGAGAGAATATCTCCCAAAGAGGGTGCATTCACCATTTGGAGTCCACATTATCTCCATGAGGGTGTACTAGTAACTCTTTTAGTCATAAAACATTACAATGAACTATTTCAAAGTCTCGAAATAGTTTATAAAGGGTCCAAAATATCTCTAATAACATAAACAAGGTCCAAGATAGTCCAAGTACAAAGTTTGGGTTTCCAATCAAGCATTAGGAATAATCACCCATCCCCCTCACTTGTGAAACCATGGCCTCTCATACTCTTTTAGTTCCCCATTGAGCCAATTGTTTATTTATTTAATAATAATATCAACATCTAAGTCCATTGTACATAGTCGTATCATCAATCATGTCATAGTCACATAATCAAATAATCAACCAAGTCATCCATCATTAGATAACCATACATGTCATATTCACATGAACAAATAATCACATTCATGTCAACTAAACAATTAATTATAAACCATAGTCAAACAATAATCATATAGTCATGTCATCACACCATTAATTAAACAAATCATAGTCACCTAAGAAAAATATTTTAATAAGTCCAAGGCTTACCAACTGGGGTATTACACCCCCCTCCCCCTTAAGACAATGCATAGTCCTTGATTCATATTTATTACATACATGCCATAAACACCAATCTTTCAAAATAGATGAGGCTATACTTCCCTCATAGAATTTTCCAGCTCCCAAGTCACATCCTCAAGGTTATAATGGGTCCATTGGACCTTTACCTACCTGATTTGTCAATTCCGAAGCAGCTTGACCTTGCTTCCCAAAATGGAAACAAGTTGTACCGAAAAATCCCCTTTCGGTTCCACTTGGATCATAATCCATTAGATCACATGGTTAGTAGCATGTACATACATGTATATATATCAATAAAGAAAATAAAAGCACCCTAATTACCTAAATCACATTCCAATCAATTGCATGGTTAACATTAGGTATATACTTTTTCAATAAAGACACGTGAAACACAATATGTACTCTAATGCAAGCGGGTAGAGCCAGCTCATAAGCAACGGGTCCTATATTAGCTAAGACCTCAAAAGGCCCTCAGTATCTGGAAGCTAGGTTGGAGGAATTTCCAGTTCAAGGAACTCTTCTTGTGTCTAACTTTCAAAAACACATGATCTCCAACTTGAAACTGTCTGAACGTCCTAGTCTGATCCGCATAGATTTTCTTCCTATCTTGATATGCCTTTATATTTTTCTTTGTCTTCATCATCTGATCCTCCATTTCCTTTAATAATTATGTTCCAACAATGACTATGTCTATTGGGACCCCAACTGATGGGAGTATTGCACTTCCTTCCATACATGGACTCGAAAGGACTCATCTTCAAATATGAATGATACCCATTATTGTAAGCAAACTCTACCAAGTGTAAATAATCTTCCCACTTAGATGGTTTATCCATCACATACGTCCTTAACATATCTTCAATCACTTGGTTAACTCTTTCTGTTTTCCCATCTGTCTGAGGGTGGTATGTCGTACTCATGTTTAGACTTGTTCCAAACCCTTCGAATAGTCCCTTCCAAAAGTTAGAAGTAAATTTTGAATCATTGTTTGATATTATATCTTTTTGGAATACCATGCAATCTAGCTACTTCTTTCATGTAAATATCTGCAATGTTAGATTCTTTATGAGTTGTCTTTAATGGAATGAAGTGTGTTGCCTTAGTCAACTTATCTACAACAACCATGATGGCATCATTTTTCAATCTTGACTTAGGAAAATTTGTGATGAAATCCATTGTTGTTACATCCCATTTCCATTCTCGTATTGCCAAGGGCTGCAACAATCATGCTAGATGTTGATTCTCAACTTTAACTTTTTGACAGTCCATACACCTGGCTATTTATTCTGCAACATCATTCTTCATCCCTGGCCAGTAATATTGCTTCCTCAAGGCTGCCATTGTCTTCTAGTAACCCGAATGTCTGGCATAAAGAACATCATGCATTTCCTTCATAATATTTTTCCTTATAGTTTCAAAGTTGGGCACATAAATTCTATCTTTACGCATGATGACTCAATTTTCTTCCAACTTATACTTATCATATTTCTGTGGTATTTTATGTTGTTGTAAGCCCTCTTTTACATGATGAAAGTGTTCAACTGTAATATTGGCTTCAATGATCTTGTCCTTCAAATATGGCGTACCAGTACTGATAGTTTCCATATGCATTACATGAATCTTTCTGCTACTTTATTCTCCTTACCTTTAATGTGCTTGATGCCAAATTCATATTCACATAATAATTCCATCCACCTTATTTTCCTTGCATTTAAATTAGGTTGGTCAAACAAACACTTTAAGCCATCGTGATCGGTTCTTAACTCAAACTTATTACCCATCAAATAATGTCTCTGCATCTCTGCAAAGCATGGATGATAGTTGCAAGTTCTAAGTCATGAGTGGCATAGTTCTTATCATGCTCCTTTAACTTTCTGGATTCATAACTAATCACATGTCCATCTTGCATTAATACTCCACCTATGCCTTGCTTACATGCATCAGTGCACAGTATAAAACTTATGTCTGGATTTGAAATCTTTAGAACCGATGTGCTGGTAAGCATTTCCTTAATTCTATGAAAACTATCTTTGCACTTGGGATTCCAGATGAACTCACACTATTCATATGCAAAGATGTGATAGGATGAGACAACTTTGAGAATACTTCAATGAACCTTCAATAGTAACCAGCCAATCCCATAAAAGATATTACCTATGATACATTCTTAGGTGTTGGCCATCCCATAATGGCTCTTATCTTCTCAGGATCCATTGAAACACCTTCTTCATATATGATATGTCCTAATTAGTGGATTTTTCTCTGGTAGAAAGAGAATTTAATTAGCTTGGAATACAACTAATGATATCTTAATACTTCCATTACTAGCCTTAGATGTTTTTCATGCTCTTCTTCTATCTTTGGATAGATAAGGATATCATCCAAGAAAATAATCACAAACTTATCCAAGTATTTTCTAAAAACCCCATTCATCAAGATCATAAATACTGTAGGTGCATTTTGTAACCCAAAATGTACCACGGTGAACTCATAATGCCCATACATTGTTCTAAAATTTGTCTTATTGATGTCTTCATTCTTAATCCTAACTTGGTGGTATCCTGATCTCAAATCTATATTTGAGAACACCTTGGCTCCCCTTAACTGGTCAAATAGTTCATCAATCCTTGGTAGGGGGTACTTGTTCTTAATTGCTGCTTTGTTTAATTTCCTATAATCTATGCAGAGCCTTAGAGTCGCATCCTTCTTCTTTAAAAATAGCACAGGAGCTCCTTATGGTGAAACACTGGGTCTTATGTAACCCTTCTTCAAAAACTCCTCTAATTGCATTTGTAACTCTTTTAACTCCGGAGTACTCATTCTATAAGGTGCTTTGGATAAAGGTATTGTTCCTGGCACCAAATCGATAGAGAAATCAATGTCCCTCTTGGGAGGAATTCCCGGTGGTTCATAAAATGCATATGCAAACTCTTGCAATACTGGATAATCTTGCAATTCCAATTCCTTTCCTTATTTCGACTCTTCTACATGAATCACAAACAACTGAAACACTTCTTTACTTCCATAGTCGAGATATGCCTCGAAGATTCGAGTCTAAGTATGCCTTTCACTGTTACTCGAATTCCTTCTTCATTTAGGCATTTGTAAGTCTTGTTATGGAAATCGATTATGGCATGATGTGCTTCTAACCAATCCATGCCAATCAACACATCATATGAACCCAAGGGTATGTTGAAGCCTCGGATGTGCTGGAAGTACTGCGGGAAACAACACAAAAGAGAAATCCCAATATGAAGGCTTCAAATAACCCCACGCAAGGATTATTCTATCCTTAGAATGTTTGGTATAGCTAACTCTGACGGATATGAGGCCTCCGTTGGCACTCTGAAAGTAATCCAAATGGATCTCTCTCCTTTCAATGGAAGAGCAGGATAATTTATCAATAAATGTGTGCAGGAAGAAGACAAGTAAAATAAAAATAAAACTAATCTACTTCAACCAAATTAAATAAAGGAATTGTAGTTGCAGATCCTAATGACAATCAGATCTTGAAAATTATATAGATGGCATACTAATCAATAAACATATGGATCATATCTAACATAACCTGCTTTGAAACAACCAGATGGTGAAAACCAATTTTTTTTGTTCAAACAATTATATTGGATGACTATTTTGTAAATGATATGCTAATTGACAAATTAACACATGATAATGAATTTTCTGTAATTGCAAAAATGAATTAGACAATGTGAACCAGATGAAGAAATTCAAAGTTACATTATCTGCATATAAATCCTAGATGAGAAATCAACACACGGATTTATATGTTCATAATCATGCAAGAAAAAACAGAGTTATAGAATAAATATATCAAAACGAGTATTCATCAAGGAAACTTGATAAACATATTAACAAAAGAAAGGAAAAGAGAAACTAACTGAAATTCTTTAAAGATTGCAAGAAATTACAATGCTCCAAGCACACAATGTATCTCCAGTTCTTTCCTTCGATGGTTTCCCCCCCCCCTTTCCCATGAGATCTCAGTCTCTTTAAATAATAATTACAGAAAGTTACAAAGAAACAAATTTCCCATGAAGTTAGGGATTACAAACTCTTGGTTCAAGATTTGCTTAGGGCATATTGCCACTTGGAAAACACATCCAAAATATCATCCGCATCCTGATAATGGGCATGTTCGAGCTGCAATTGGGCCTTGCACGTTAAATATTCAATTTCCCTTTTCTTGGCCTTTGACCATTCCCATAAGAAGACATTTATTTTCATCCCTGAAGACACGGGTGACTCAACCAATTCTTTGATTTCTGCTATCTGAATCTGCTCCAGCTGATCAATTCGCTCCTTAGATTTCAAACACTTTTCTTCAACCTGTGCAATCATGAGCTTGGGTGGAAGGGCACTTTCTATCTGATCCATAATAGGGAAATTCAATAAACCAAGCAAATTATCAGAGGAAAACCATCTCTTCCTGTAGACTTTCTGACCTTCTTCAATGGTAGATCCAACCATGTCACAGACATTCTCCCAGGATGCTAAAGAGATTTTAATCCTCCTCAGTCTGATATTGTCTAAAAAAGGCACCGCTTCAGGTTTATCCTTAATGTATTTCTACCAATCAATAATATCTTCAAAATAGCTAGTAGCATCATTTCTTTTTTGGTTGTGATCACAAAGAATATCTTAAAAATGTTCAAAGGAGTTAAAGACATCATGAATCTCATTCAGTCCCTTAAACAATTCAACTAAAATATTTCTAAAGTCATCATTTATTCTCAGAGTGAATTCTTTAAACTCCTCTTTGGAAAACTGTGAAAAGGAAAAAACAGCATAAATTGACCGTGATGCCTCCGACTATTGCTCAAGAACCATCAACTTCTCATCATATTTAGTATTCTTTCCTTGTGCTTCTAGAATTTGTTGCCTCAAACCTTCATTCTGTAAGTGTATTTTCTGGATTTGATCTTCATAACTATCCTTCAATCCCTGCAACTGAGATTGATATTGTTCATCCATTTGAGAATGTTTCCGCTTGAGATCTTGCAATTCCTCTTCTTTCTTCTCAATTTCTCTATTGAGTGAGGTAACATAATCAAAATTGTCACCAGCAAAGGCTCCCATTGCAACAGTTGTTTCCAAGGATTCCTGTTTAACATCTGTGGAAGCTCTTTTCCATATAATTTGATTAGGAATAGTACCTTGCACCAGTGTACCTTCCCTGGCTCTTTTGGAACTTTTCTTTACCACGACCTTTTCATATTTACTCCAGAAATACTCACCAAGTGAGACTACTACATCTTCACCAAAATCTGCAATTTCTTCAGAAGGGGATGATGACACTACTGAAACAATGACCAAGGAGACAGGTTGTGAAGCAGCAAGGGTAGGGATAGGCATGCTTATTTGAGGTATGGAAATGGAAGTTGTTGTAGTAGTGGAGACTAAAGGAGAAGAAATGGGGATTATGGATGAAGTGATAAGATCTGAAGATGCAGAAGAAACTTGAATTTCTGCAGGATTGAGGGAAACCTCCAAAGGGGTAGTAAGTTGATCAGATGGAGGAATTGGAGGAACAATGAGGTTTGATGATAATGGAGGTGGCACAATGGTAGGGATTATAAGAGGTGGAGAGGATGTTACAACAAGAGTGATGGTGATTTTAGGAAAGTGGATATCTGGGGAGGTATCCTCTATCAGTGGATTTTCAATTGGCTCAACGGGAACCAAATTGAATGAGGTGGCCAGTGTCAAATCAATTGAAACAGTTGCTGCAACAGACAAGTTGGTGAAAGGAAACTCATCTTCCAAGTCATTTTCATTAATATGTAGCAATGCAGCCCCTACTACTGACACTTTTATTTTCTACTTCTTGGTTGGAGGTGTTGAAGCAGTAGTTTTGGTTTCAATAGCAGAACCCATCAAAGCTAAGCTCTTTCTCATGTCTTCAGCAGATTTTATTAAGGCATTAAGACTCGATAGGAGTTGAGGTTGTTGAGAATCCCCAATTGGATATTTCCCTTTATATTATGATTGATAGGTCAACAACAAAGGAGTTTTAACTTTCTTTTTCTGGGATTCTTTCTCTATCAATTCCTTATGTGCCTTGTCTTCATCTGACAGCTTGAGATTTTTGTCTTGTAGCACTTTCATCTTGAATTGTTGCTGGTACTGATGAATGAATCATTTTTCCTCCTGAGAGGTGACTCTATTTAATACATCCTAAAAAGAGTTGACACCTTCATAAATGGAATCATTAGGATCTGTTTGATGAGCATAACCACTCTTCATGTGCTCTTTTGTAAAGTGATTGGCTAATAAAGACTTAGGATCATGCATCCTTTTGTGGGCCTCCCCAAGCTTCAGGGTTGTAATCATTTTCCCAAGCAAAGTGGCATGTGTGTAATTATGAATAACCAAAATTCCAAGGTTAAGAGGAAATTTAGGCGAACCTTTCCTCTTTGCTCCAAGGAGCTGAGGGAACACACCATCTATAACAGTTTGAAAATATATTTCTTCAATAACCATCCTGTCAGGCACAATTATGGGCAAAAGATGAACTTCTTTGCTGACCCAAATTCTGATGTAAGAGAAATATTCCCCAACATACCAATATCCAATAATGGCAATTAATGCCTTGGCATGTGAAGAAAAAGTATGGGAATCCTCTTTGAAGATCTTGCAATAAATAGAACCCAAAAAATGATCACAGATATCATAGATGAGGGGTACAAAGTTATCCTCCCATAATGTTGAACAATAGATATGGACAAGAGGTGCTTCTCTGGTCCAATTCCATCTCATGGAAGGAAAAGGGAATGCTAAACAAAATACATCCATGACATAACCAGATAGATAGAATGTTGGTTTCTTGGAGGCAGGGGTCTTCTTGTACTTGTCAATAGCTTCCTTCAAAACCACTGATAATATATGTGCCTAGTTGAAGGATTCCCCAGTAGTGAGAATACGATGTGCCACAGGTGCCCATTCTACTTTGAAGACTGCACAATTAGGTAACCCATACAACCTACATAACATGGCTTCAGTTTTAGGAGCATAAATGGTAGGGTTTTCCATCCAAGATTTAATCATTTTATTAAAATTAAAGCGGGTTGAAGAGGACTCTAGGAATTGTTTCGATAGAAGTTGTTGAGGACTTCTAAGTGCATAAACTCTATCAAAAACTTCAGGTTGAAAGGAAGTTAACAAGGTTTGGTTTATATTGTTGAAGGAAAGGTCCTGGGGATTGGCATCGTCTATAATCCACTTTTTTTTTTGTTGCAATTCCCTTTGACTTGTTGGGCCAGCCTTTGGTCAGAGAAACCACAACCCACGGGCATCTAAGCTGACAAAATCACCCAAGGATCGCACCCATCCTAAGTCGCACCAACCCTTAGCATGGTTGGATTTAGATGTCGCCTACGAAGAGCAACGATTTTTTATCTCGGGTCGCCTTGCAGAACGAAACCCGTCTTGACCGTTTTCTCTACCGGAACTTGACATTGTCTATAATCCACTTAACCGCATTGGTGTAAGGCATTAGAGACGGCCTGGATGCAATTGCATGAATTTGGGATTTACTGATGTTGACATAGGCCATTTGGTCATGTTGGATTTCAGAGAAATCGTCATTGTAAAAAATGGAATAAATCTGTGACCAGTCTAAGGAATAGGTTTCGAAAACCCTACCGTCGGTGTCAAAGAAGATTCCGATGTTGGGGTCTTTTTTCCTTAGTTCATCCATGGCCATTTTGGATCTAGTATTCTTCGACATGCCTGGAAATAATTTTTTCTGGTAAAATGGCGAAAAAAATAAATTAATTATGACTGAATGGTAAAGTCAAAACAAGACCGTAGATCTAACTGCACATCAACGGTCAAGATTGAAAACAAAATTTAAAAGGGGAAAGCTAAATCGGAAATTCGGAAACACTTTTTCAAAAAATAACGATTTTATCCTCCCGCAATCCGCATTGCGAGTTGCAGGATTGCGGATGCGCGGATTGGATTCGAGGACATTAATTATTTCCGCAATCCGCAACCCGAAAGTTGGAAATGCGGAGCGTCATATTTATGGAGGAAGTTTGCCCTTCCCGTAATCTGCATTGCGGGAAACGGAATTGCGGGAATGGTTTTAGAAATTTTAACTATCCGCAATCCGCAAAATATTTGCCGGTTCAGAAATGGCGATCCGATTTTATTTTCTAATTCGGTTTCTGATTTCCGCAACCCGAATTGTGGAACCGAAAATCTAAATTTTATTACTCAAGGGCTTTCCGACTTCCACAATCCAATTTGCGGAATGCGGAAATGCAAAAGCAAGAAATTCAAATTTTTAAAATTGGCATTCCCACAATTTGATTGTGGATTGCGGGAATGTGGAAACATTGTATTTAAAAGAAACATAAGGCTATCCGCAACTCACAAAAAATTCAAAACAAAAACTAGATTTTTTTGCAAATTCTTTATTATGATTCAAAGCATGCAAATAAGAGAGTAAAGATGTCTAACAAAATCCCATAATGAGGATGAAAAGAAAACCCTAAATTACCTCAATCAATTAATAATAGGGGCTCCCATTTCCATAAGAAAAAAATGGGATCTGTTGTGGCTACAACAAATGGTGACTAGCTGGGCGAAGCAGTTATCTCTGTAAAAATAACCTTCAAAGTTCAGGAAGGGACATATCAGCATGAGAAAATTTTTTAGTCTATAACCTGAAAATGTTTTCATAAAATTCAACAAAATCCGCAGAGTTAATTAATACCTAAATGATCTTTCCTCAATCAAAACCAAATGCAATGCTACCCAATTGAAAAGTAAACTAAAATAAAATGGTATTCTCTGTACTAATATGCAAGCATCAGAGGACAGTTTAAGATAAGCCTCGGGATAAACCTTCCCCTAATTCCAAGTCACCCTATCATCAATCATCTTGAGTTATTATTAATTTATTTAATGTATTTATTGACTTTATTTTTTTTTATTTTTTTAAAAGAGAGACTAAATGAAGTTCTTGTTGAAAACAAGACCATTTACGTGACTTGGTGATCAGATTTTGGCAATGCCATTCACAAATCCTACCTAGAAACTGAACAAGCTAGCTGTGTCAAGAGACTGGTTGTCTTTTAGATTTTCACAAAAAGCAATTACCATGGCGTGGTGACCACGTAGCAGTAATTTCAGTCCAGAATAGAATCCATGATCATGGTCAGGCTGGCTTGCAATAAGACCCCCTGTCCTTGAATTCAATAGAATGTATTAACAAGGAAAACAAAATTTATTAGATTGTAAAGTGAACGACACTACCTTGGCTTGGTAACCAAATTTTAGTAGCGCCATTCACCGATACCTGCAGATCATGAATGAACCGACCTATGATAGGATCTTCCATATTCCAGCAAGTAGCTGAAATCCATCCCTCTAGCTTGATGACCTGATATGGAGATTTCATTCCACCAAATATCTATGATCATGATAGGCTAACTTGCAATAAGACCCCCTATCTTGCAATTTACAATCGTTTAGGTGAATTTTATTTAATTCCAAGATGATGAAGATGGGAACCAGACTAGCAGAAGAATTGCCAGACTATAGAAATTTACTACCAATCAATAATGGAACATATGATAGGAAAACCAAGCTACTCCTATGGCTTATTTATCAAATGAGATATTTCTAAAATGGTGGTTCAAACAAGAAAGTATCAATTTATAGTCTGCAAAAATTACTTGCTAGATTTTATAGAAAGAACACTCCCATGTATAGACCAAGTAAAGTATAGCCTCCCATGGCCCTCCCAAATTTAAAATTCAATTGATCTGAAATAGACTGATCAACCAACTTTGGCCAAATGTTTTATTATTGTCAAAGAAATCAAAATTTCAAAAAGAAAAAGATAAACCAAAAAGATAAATAAAAGAACAAACCACTCCTATATACAGGTAAGCAAATGCTTACCTCAAACAAAATACTTCTTCAAAAGTTCTATGTTTACTGGGTAGGTTTCAGGGAAACCCTCCAGTGAATGTAATCAGACAGTACTCAGGCCAAGATTTTATGTAATAATGAATGGCCCTAGCCACAAGCGTTGAAACTTAGTATATTCATTTTTGTCCTTGTGTTGTTTGTCCCATTTTAAGACCAAATCCCCTTCTTGAAAATCTCTCTCAGTTGAAGATTTCTCATCAAACCATGTTTTAACAAGTTGTTGATGTTGGTATAATATATTTTTGGATTTCTCTCTCTCTTCTTCTAATTTAAGCAATGAATTAGTTATGTTCTAAAGGGGAGAAGAGTCATCCTGTTGTAATGATTGAGCCAACTGTAATGAAGGAAGTAAGAGGTTTGAAGGTAAAATGGCTTCCGTACCATAAACCAAGCAGTAAGGGGAATTTCCAAAAACAGCTTTTGGAGTTACTCGATCTACCTAGAGAGCATTAACGAGTTAAGTATGCCAATTTTTATGATGAATGGCCACAGTATTCTTCAAGATATTAATCAGATTTTTATTGGAAGACTTAGCTAGTGCATTTCCCTGTGAGTAATAATTGGCAGAGTATTTGAGCTTAATCCCTCTCTCTGAGGAATATTGAGTGAGAGCTATAGAGGAAAAATAGGATGCATTATCAAAAACCAAAGATTCAGGAACCCCAAACCTAGTAACAATGTTCATCGCAAGGAAAGATATCACCTGGTTTGTATTCGCAACCCTAAGGGGGACTGCTTCTACCCATCTGGTACAATAATCTGTTGCAGTAAGGATATACCGATGTTGTAATGAAGAGGTATGGGTGATAGGACCAACAAAATCTAAACCCCATTGCTGGAAGGGAAACTGGATAGTGACAAGTTTAAGGGGAAAAGCAGAGTTCTTGACTTTACTAGCACATCTTTGATAGGATTCACACTTTCTAGCAAAGGCATGTGCATCTTTGAACAAAGTTAGCTAATAATAGCCAACCCGTAAGATTTTATGGGTTGTTGTTTCTCCATAATAATGTCCTCCAGCAGGCCCTGCATGCAATTGCAACAAGATCGCATCAATCTTTGTTTTATCAAGACACTTGAGAAAAAATCCACCATAATTTCTTCTAAACAAAACACCATCAATGAACTGATAAGGTGCAACCTTTAATCTCAAAGCTCTGCACTTCTTGAAGTATAAAGTTTGAGGAGCAAACCCTTCTGTGAGAAAGAATTTAATAACATCATACCATTCAGATGTTGGGTAAGAAATCACATTAACAATATCTTCAGAAACACCTTCCTCTTGGTTCCATTCAAACTGTTCTTGTCGAGGATCATTAGATTGGGCAACAACTAAACACAGACCTTGTCCTTTAAAAAATTTAGCAGGTTTTATTTCCATATCATATTATTGAAGGGAATGGGCACGCTTTTCACCAAGTTCTTTCTAGATCAAGACATTTCATATTGCTACATAAGGAACAATGACTTTAGTTCTATACTTTAGGAGATATGGCCTGAAATGTTTTATAGATTTGTAAACTACATAAGCTTGTTTATCAATCTTGGAATAATTCATCTCAACGCCTTTGAATGTAGAACTCATAAAAGAAATGGGGATTTCAATCTCCTTAGCCTATTTATGTGTTAACACAACAACATAAGAAAATTCAGTGGAAAATGTATAAAGAATAAAATCTTTTGTGAAATCTGGTGACATTAATGCAGGAGCTTCTCCAATAGCTTTTTGAATTTCAGCAAAAGAATCTCTCTAAATATCAGACCACTTAAACTGGACATCCTTTTAATTAGATATTGTAAAGGTATAACTATATGAGAAAAGTTTGGAACAAACCTTCTAACAGAGTTGATCTTTCCCAATAATGACGGCATGGCTTTCTTAGAACTTGGGAGTCCAATTTTAGCAATAGCATCTGTTCTTTCAGGATCAATAATCATACCATGTTTTGAAACTATAAACCCTAAAATTTTACCTTTCGTGACTGCAAAAATGGACTTCTTCGGGTTCAAAGAGATACCGTACTTCTAACACCTTTCAAAAACTTGTTTAAGAGCAAATAGATGATCAAGCCTCTTTTTAGAATAAATAGTTATATTGTCAAGATAAACTACTACGAAATTATGCATTAGGCCTCTGAAAGCTATATCCATATCTCTCTGGAAAGTAGCACCTACATTAATTAGTCCAAAAGGAATTTTTATGTAAGCAAAAGTTATCCACAGTGTCATGAATGCAATTTTAAGTTGATCAGGAGGGGTGACCAAGACCTGATTGTACCCAGAGAAACCATCTAACAAATCAAACATCTTTGCACCTGCAACCTT
The DNA here is from genome assembly GCA_027924585.1 of Larix kaempferi. NCBI lineage: Eukaryota > Viridiplantae > Streptophyta > Pinopsida > Pinales > Pinaceae > Larix > Larix kaempferi. Next base: position 723,209 of record BSBM01001174.1, on the reverse strand, counting down.
CTGCAAAATTTGTTCCATAGGAGGAATAGGATAGTTGTCCTTTTCATATGCTTTATTCAAATTCTTGAAGTCTACACACAGAGTTATTTCTCCATTCTTTTTGCGAACAAGGACTAAATTGGCAATCCATTATGTGTGTCTTACCGGAAATATGATTCTTGCTTCCAATAATTTCTCTAATTCTTTATTTACAGATGGCTCCAAGCTAGGATTCATTTTCCTCATCTTTTGTTGGTAGGGTTTGACTTGAGGCTCCATAGGGATGTTATGCTGGATGATTTTAGTGTCAAATGTCTTAAGATCATCATAATTCCATGCAAAAACATCCCTTAAATTCCCTGCATAGTTTGATATAAGCTTTTTTCTCATCGAGAGAACAATCAATCCCTATATTAATCAATTTAGGATCTTGCTCAGTTCCTAAGTTGAAAGGATGATAATTTAGAGAAGAGTTGTGTGTCTTGCAGTTGGTTGCATTTTTTAATTTATCCTGCAAATCATAATATTTCTCTAAATTGATTATTGATTTAGGAATCAAGTTGGAAGGAGAATGGGGATCTGATAATGATTTTTCATGTTCAGCTTCATCAATTGATATGTATTTGAAAGTGTCTTGATCTGTTAGGAAATACATGATATGTTGATCATCGTCAAACACCTTCTAGTTGGTGACATTGTCTGGTATTGGAGGTCTGTATATCAATTCAATGGAAAAAGTATCTGGAGATAGACCTTCAGGAGGAATGATCCTAGAAGCAGTGTTTTCCAATGGATCAGCAACAAATTTTTGTGATCTAGGAACAGACTTAATGTTAAATGCTTTGAAAGAATTATTCAATTCCCTGTCCATCTTTTGATAATTTACCAAATGAGGGGATATACAATGGATTTTATCTCTAACCTGTTTCACAATAATCTCACAATCCCCATATCACTCTATAACCTGAGCACCTAAATCAATAGTCTTCCTGAGGCCCTAGACAAGAGCTTCATATTCAACAACATTATTAGTACACTCAAATTCTAACCTACAAGCAATCATAATTTTGCTGCCTTTGGGATCTATTAGTACATACCCTGCACCAGCACCTTCTTTTGATTTAGATCCATAAAAAAAAAAGTCGAAGAATTTACTTCTACTCTAAAATTTGTATTCACATTATACACATTATGTACAATTGTACCAGAAAAAGGGACAGCGGTATAGTTAACAATTTCAGGTTGATTTTCAACATTCTCATTAGGTGAAGAATCAAAAGGCAAATTCCCAAAAAATGTGTCAAATGTGTAATGTTCAATGTGTGAGCTAAAGTAAACAGCAGGCTCACTGGGGTCATTCAGATCAGTAACTGTATGCTTCATGTATGGCTCTCTTTTTATTTTAATTTTGTTAGTTTGACCATTATATGGGAACCATAAATGGGACCAATCAGTGGCAAAGTAACCTCTCAGTTTCTCTGACTATTCTCTACTTAGCCACATGCCATAGGCTTCAGGAATATCACCAATTACAATATCAATAGCCTAATGAATTCTAGGATCAGTAGATAATGTAATAAGGACATTTTTCAATTTCCCCACTACCCTGACTTTTGTTGATGTGTATGTAACTTCGGAATGTATTTCACATATATGTATATTTTATTCCTATAGAGATGGTATTATTCCTCTATAAGGAAGTGTCGTCATTTATATTGTAAGTGTCGTAACTTATACTTGATGGGTTATTAGACCACCTTATTTGGGGTCGGCCCTGTATAAGTCATGTGGGTCAAAGGGTTATTAGACCACCCTATTGGGGGTCGGCCATGTGGGTCAAAGGGTTATTAGACCACCCTATTGGGGGTCGGCCCACTCAGCATTATGTTATGTGGTTAAGCTCGAGCTTACATGAGTTAGGCAAAAAGGCAAGTCAAGTCAAGTATAAATAGAGTGCGGGAGGCACTCTATTTACTCACTCACTTCTCACACATGCTCTCAAGGAGGAGAGGCGCACTTATGGAGGAGGAGGATTGCTGCTAGGTTATGGCTATCTCTATTGGTTGGTTGTATCATTTCTCTATCTATCTCTGAGGAAGTTATTGGGGTTTTTTCACCTTTATGGTTTTCCCCAAGTATATCTTTGTGTCTCTTGTGTGCTTGCATTATTGTCTCCATGATTGATATGCTGTAGATATGCTGTACATGTTGTTCTCTCAGTTAAGATCCTAGATCATATTGAAGTAAATTCAGAAAATTTAACATGGTATCAGAGCTAGCCTGAAAGAAGGCATGATATGGCATGTATGACACTTGTTGCACTTACGATGCTAGGGCTTGATATAGCAAAAACCAGTCATCGTAGCACTTTCGCTATAAATCCGTTTTGGCGAAGTTTTCGGATCTGAAATTGTTACAGGCCGAAGATAAGATCTCCAGGTATCTTGTGTCCAAAGGACAACCTCTAATTCGTTGTACTTTGTGATTTATGATCTGTACAATATAGGGTTTCTGCCTCTTCTAGATCTGAGTCAAAATCAGGTGACCTTGGGAAAAAGGTCATATCTTGGGCTAGGAAGCTCCAAATGAAATTTCGTAAAAAGTGACAGGTAGTACACAGTCTTTACTATCTCAGAAAACTTTTTTAGAGGCCGAAGTTGAACCAGTGACACGTGGCACGCCGTACAAGTTCGCTCTCCTGTATTATCCCATAAACAGGTCACGTTGCGACATTTGGCATAACTCTCTCTCAGAGAGTCCAATTGAGGTAAGACCTGTCAGGATGGAAAGGTAACAGGCCGAGCTATCTCAAAAAACGTTTTCAGAGGCCGAAGTTAAAATAGTGACACGTGGCACGCCGTACAAGTTCGCTCTCCTGTTTTATCCCAAAACAGGTCACGTTGCGACATTTGGCATAACTCTCTCTCAGAGAATCCAATTGAGGTCAGACCTGTCAGGATGGAAAGATAACAGGTCAGGCTATCTCAGGAAACTTTTTCAGACCCTTTGGATAAAAAATTTCGGAGTTACACCAGAAACAATCAGGTACATATTTCTGTCAAAACAGAATTATTTTTGGTACCTTCATTCATGGCTTCCGGAATTTAGGGCTTTGGAGAAAGTTGGAATTTTTGTAATCGGAGACCACGGCTGGATGCTACTCGTAAAAATAGAAATTTAGAGACCAAGATCAGAATTTTTGGTTGGGCAGAAGGCCGGGCTTGATTAGACCCTAGTTCGGGACTTTGATCAGAAAAGTGGAAAATTAGGGCTTCTGTAAAAATGGGAATTTTTGAAATCTGTGACCACAGCTGGAAGCTCCTCAGAAAAATAGAAGCTTAGAGCTTTGGATAAAACATTTTGATTGGGCAGAAGAGTGGGCTTCATCAAACCCCAGTTCAGGGTCACGTCCAGTGAATCCAGAAGTTTCAAAAGCAAAATTGAGGAGTGAAACTTTGCAGTTTTCAAATTCTGAATATACCAGTTTGATCAGCTCATCAAGGCGCATATTTCTATCCTGTCAGAAGTTTGAAATTCAAAGTTTGAATTTTTGGGGTTTCTCTGACAAACCCATATCCAGCTCAAGGTCTAGTTCTTGTAAATCAAGTGGATTGGGTTAATCCTAGAAGAAGATGGATTGATCATCTGCATGAGTGAAGAAGTTCCTGTTTCAGAGGGAGATGAGGCTAAGGCCTTATATAAGAAGATTACAAGCGATCTCGACAGGTATGACTCATCGAGGTATGTTTCGATATTTGTCCATGATTAAGTTTATGGTATGTTTGTCTTCATGTTATTACGGTTAGTACAATTTTGATTTTAGATTTGTCGTATCACCTTAACAAAATTATGAATGCATGATAGAAGATATTCATTGGTTAGGGTGTTGACACTTATGATTGTACTAATGCATTATGGTGTTGTATGAGGTTTATGTTGTCTACTAACATGAAAGGTACACCAAGAAAGACAAATCATGTTCTGTTCCAAGAACATATGATCATGATAACATGAGGACAAAGATTCATCCATTGTCATGGATCTCATAGAAGATCCATTTACGAGGTATGTATAACTTGGTTTTGTAATGGTTAACATATGAGACATGCAGGTTACTAGCACAAGTCACTGAAGAGAACCAAAAGACATTATGCGGGTATGTTAGACATAAACTAGCTAGCATGCTAATCCAGGTATGTTTTTCCTATATCAAGCTAGAATCCTACCTTGGTTTAGGATGTTATACTGTTGTGTTGTTGATAATGATTCTTCATGAAGTCATAAGTTTGAATAATCATGGTTGTATGCATATTATGTTTCTTACCATAATTGATGATATGACTAACCAGAAGAATCATGAAAGTATAGGTTTGAATAATCACAGGTTTTATGCACATTATATCTCTTATCTTAATTGATGATTCAACTAACGCGAAGAGTCATAGGTTTGAGTAATTATAGGTTTAGACATGTTATGTTTCTTATGATTTGACTAACCTTAAGAATCCTGCATAAACCTTGAATAATAATGCTTACTATTTTTGTTTGAAATGATCATGACTATACATGCTTGAGATTATTGTGTTTTAATAGTATACTAATGAATGTATGATTTTATATTAAACCTAGAGGATAACACAATGATGATACTAACAAGCATGCATAGGGATCGAGAATGTATATAAGTTCAAGGACAGGTAATCCAGGGAGCAAAGATCAAGAGGGAGTACACTTCAGTAGTTTCTGCAAGAATGCAGATATTCAGAGGGAGTTGACCATCTTTCTACATTCCACAACAGAAAGGTGTAGAAGAAACTACTGCAGATTAGGACTCCAGCAGCTCCTGCAAGAAAGCAAAGACTCAGAGGGAGTCCACCCAACGAACAAACAAAGATAAGTATTTTAATTTCTTGCATATGTGTTTGTTTAAATAAAATTGTTCAATGATGTATATGCTCATGTTCCTAGACTTAGGATATGTATAGTTGCATTGATGAACAGTATACTACTAATATACATGGGTAAGTGGCCTATGGCACTGTACAACATTCCATTGCTACTTATCTAGAATGAAACCTCTTTGCTGACATGTTGGGAGTTGTGCACACTCTTAACAATGTTCTGGTAGAGATTGGAAGGCATCTAGAAAGTTATGGGATATGGATAAATGTTGTATTGAAGCATTGGCTAAGATAATTGCATGACTGTATGACATATTTCCGTATGTGTAAGAATTTGTTCTGAAAACTATGAGATGTTTTCTAATCATGCAATTTAACTTGTTGTGTAGGAAAGATCGTATGCCATCTCCTAACAAAGGACTACAACATTTGTTCCAGCAACAAAGATATTTATTGAAGATATTGAAGTTCCCAGGATCTGGGATGAAGAAATAGAATGCCATGATCCGTCGATCATGAAGAATGATGTTTGGGATGTAATCCCAAGACGTGAAGGGAAGTTTGTTATGACTTCCAAATGGAACTATCAAATCAAGCATATTGCAGATGACAGCATTGAGAAATATAAAAGTGATGAAATAATAGATACACCAGATGGATTTCAAGACAGCATGGTGTAGTCAGATATGTGTGCAGAACTTGGTATGGTAGGATAGACAACTTTATATCCAGTTTGGGCTTTACCAAGAGTAAAGCGGATTCCAACCTTTACTACAAGGTTGAGGAAGGAAATCCAGTGATACTACTTTTGTATGCAGATAACCTGTTTGTTACAGGTGAAAATAGATTGATTGCCGACACGCAGCGAAAGCTTACTACCGAGTTCGAGATGAAGAACCTGGGGATGATGCACTATTCATTTTTTTTTTTGGCATGGAGGTGTGGCAAAGTGCAGATGGAATCTTCCTTGGACAAGGGAAGTATGCAGTAGAGATCCTAAAGAGGTTCAGGATGATGGATTGCAAGGCCATGGCCACACCGATGGCATCGAATCTGAAGCTTCTATGTGATGCTTCATCTGAGCCAGTTGATGTCTCTATGTATCGTCAGGTGATTGGGTCCTTGTTGTACCTGACGAACACGAGACCAGACATTTGCTTTGCTGTGAACACATTGAGCCAGTTCCTGACGGATCCAAGGAGTGTTCACCTGGTTGCTGTAAAGCATGTTCTGAGGTACCTGAAGGGTACAGTGGATTATGGGCTCAGGTATGAGGCGAATCAAAAGTTTAACCTGCAGTGTTATGTTGATTCAGACTGGGCTGGCAGTGCTGCAGACAGGAAGAGCACATCTGGGTGTTGCTTCAGTATGGGATCAGGTGTGATCTCTTGGTTTAGCAGGAAGCAGTCCTGCGTAGCACTGAGTACAACTGAGGCAGAGTATGTTGCAGCCTGTTCAGCTAGTTGTGAGGCAGTATGGCTACGGAAGCTACTGTCTGAGTTATTTGATCTCCCGTTGGAGGCTACTGGTATCTTCTGTGATAACCAGAGTTGTGTGAAGCTGTCCAAGAACCCAGTGTTTCATGACAGGACGAAACACATAGAGATCAAATATCACTATATCAGGGATATGGTGCAGAGAGGAGCTGTGAAGCTCCTGTATGTTGCGACAGACGAGCAGATTGCAGATGTGCTGACGAAGCCACTATCCAGGGTGAAGTTCGAGTACTTCAGAGAGAGGCTTGGCGTTATTCAGATCGAGGACACTTCGAGGAAGAAGTGATGGACACATTTGCTGAAGCCATTCCAAGCATGTTGGAAGGAGGATCCTTCACATGGCTATGGATGTAAGCGCTGGATGATGAGCATCAGGATGATGTTCTAGTTTCTGCTTGATATGATCAGTTGGATCATTTTATGTATGTATGTACGCATCATGTGGATGCTGGATATGATCAGTTGGATCATTTTATGTATGTATGTACGCATCGTGTGGATGCTGGATATGATCAGTTGGATCATTTGATGTATGGTGAGTATCAGGATGATACTCTGTGGCCGTGGATCAGGTTGTGCAGATGAGCATGTAATTCGGTGCCCTGGGAGATTTGCAGATGGTCTTTCGAGGTTTTGCCTATGGCATGTAATTCGGTTCCCTGGGACATCTGGCAAATGCTCTTTCGAGGTTTTGCTCTGGGAGGACATGTAATTCGGTGCCCTGGGAGATCTGCAGATAGTCTTTCAAGGTTTTTCCTATGGCATGTAATTCGGTTCCCTGGGATATATGGCAGATGCTCTTTCGAGGTTTTGTCCTATGGCATGTAATTCGGTGCCCTGGGAGATCTGCAGATAGTCTTTCGAGGTTTTGCCTATGGCATGTAATTCGGTTCCCTGGGATATCTGGCAGATGCTCTTGCGAGGTTTTGCCATGACCACATGTAATTCGTTTCCCTGGGAGATCCTATAGGTAGAGCTGTGTGCTCGTAACAGCCTGGGATGCTCTTGCGAGGTTTTGTGGTGAGGTCACATGTAATTCGTTGCCCTGGGAGATCCTATAGGTAGAGCTGTGTGCTCGTAACAGCCTGGGATGCTCTTGCGAGGTTTTGTGACGCACGTAAAAGTCCTGAGGATTCCACAGTATGGCCAGTGATGATGAAGACCTGCAGGTGGTGGGCCTACATCCAGTATGAAAAAGGACTGGCTCTGTAGAACTTCCTATGACGAGTAGATTCAGAGATTGATTGAGATAGCAGCAGCAGTGACGATGATGATGATGACTCGATGACGATTATCCAATGACGATGATCCAGAGAAGATGACTTGTGCTAGAAGAACTGTGCTGAGAAATACCTTCCTAGTTAAGAGGGAGTGTTGATGTGTATGTAACTTCGGAATGTATTTCACATATATGTATATTTTATTCCTATAGAGATGGTATTATTCCTCTATAAGGAAGTGTCGTCATTTATATTGTAAGTGTCGTAACTTATACTTGATGGGTTATTAGACCACCTTATTTGGGGTCGGCCCTGTATAAGTCATGTGGGTCAAAGGGTTATTAGACCACCCTATTGGGGGTCGGCCATGTGGGTCAAAGGGTTATTAGACCACCCTATTGGGGGTCGGCCCACTCAGCATTATGTTATGTGGTTAAGCTCGAGCTTACATGAGTTAGGCAAAAAGGCAAGTCAAGTCAAGTATAAATAGAGTGCGGGAGGCACTCTATTTACTCACTCACTTCTCACACATGCTCTCAAGGAGGAGAGGCGCACTTATGGAGGAGGAGGATTGCTGCTAGGTTATGGCTATCTCTATTGGTTGGTTGTATCATTGCTCTATCTATCTCTGAGGAAGTTATTGGGTTTTTTTCACCTTTATGGTTTTCCCCAAGTATATCTTTGTGTCTCTTGTGTGCTTGCATTATTGTCTCCATGATTGATATGCTGTAGATATGCTGTACATGTTGTTCTCTCAGTTAAGATCCTAGATCATATTGAAGTAAATTCAGAAAATTTAACAACTTTTGATCTATCAAGTTAGACAATCTGGGTAGGAGAGGATTCCCAAGATACGTTAAGATTTTTAAAGACAGATAGTGGCATAACATTGGATGAAGCACCTGAGTCTATCATGCAATTATGCACATTCCTGTTGAATATCTCAAAGGTAAGTAAGAAAGGAGGTGTCTTCTTCCCATATGACTTTTGACTAGTAGGTTTTGAAGAAGTTTCCAAATTGTTGTTTTGAACTTCCCTTGATTTATTAAGAATAATGCTTTTAGGGAGATTTTCCCTCATGGAAGGTATTTTCAGGAGTTCAAATAAAGAGATATTATCCTTCATCATTTTTAGGTCATCAACTAAGTTATACTCAATTTTAGGAATGATTGTTTCCTTCTGCATTGTTGCTTTACTTTTGTTGGGATCGGATGATGATGATGGAAATTCCTATGAAGCTTGTCCTTTACTACGGGTATTATAAGGGTGTTGCATATTAAAAACTGTTTCTGGTTCATATTCTTCTTCGGCCATAGGAAATTCAGAAAAATAATTGATTGTATTAGCATGTTGATCTTGCTCCTCATCAGGAGGTTCATATTCCTCTACTTCTTTAGGTATTTCCTCATTATTATCAGGGACAGTTTGTGATTCAGCAGCCAGAGCCCTGAAAATGGAATAAAGTTCTTCAGAAGACAATCCTTCGTCGGGAGTGGGTGGGAATTGAGGTTGAGGAGGTTGGTAAGGTTTCCTGAAAGGTTGCCTCACAAATCCTCTGTTAGTGGATTGACCTTCAGTACTAGTTTTTCTCAAATCCACCATTTCAATGGAAATATTTTGTAAAACTTTCTTCATACTGTCCATATCAAAAGGGTCTTTGCTTTGTGTAGTGAGTTTAGGGATTTTTTCCATCTTCTTGCAATATGTGGAGGGTTGATCGACTAGAATATCTGGATTGTCTTTCAAACCAAACATATCCTTTTCTACTAATATTGCTTCCGCAAAAGCTTCTTGTAGATTATTCTTGTGTGCTCGTTTGACCACATGGAAATAGGGATGGGAGACCTTTGATATAGTAGGCAACCAATGATTATTTTCTTGGAAGAACATTGTTAGGCATTATATTTTTCAAATAGGAAAACCTCTAGTTAAATTCCTTGACCCTTTCTTTCCCTTTATTTTTAATGAGGAAAGATCCATGACCAGATCTTCAGGAGTTCAGTCATCCCCAAATTTCTGGAGAAATAGGGTTTCGAAATCAACCCAGGAAGTAATGGATCCAGATTCTAAGGCAAAGTACCATGTCGCATCTTTCCCTTGAAAAGTGTAAGGGAATAATATACATACCACATCTTCATGTATTACACTTATGAGCCCAACAGCCTGCATGAAAGTTTTGATATGATATTCTGCAAGTGACTTATCATCAGGATTAAACTTAGGGATCCATTTCTATGGATGTTTTGTTAGTCTATGTTGCTATCCAGGGATGAATACAGTATCCTGATCTAACCACAGTCTGTTGGGATGATCAACCATTGGCCTGTCTGTTGAAGTGGAAGAACTTGAGGACGAGTCATTGTCAGATGACTCCTATGATGATGATGATGAAGATGAATAAGGAGGTGTTGTTGGTGGGCCACCAAGTATTATTTTAGGTTGTGGATTATCCTAAGGTTGATCTATTTCTTCAAACAATGGATTAACTTGTATTTCAAGGAATAGTTCCTGACAGACTGTATTCTGATTTTTTGTATCAATCTGTGAGTTGTTGATGAGATGTTGTTGAGATAATAAGTGTCTCAAGTTCTCAGTTTTTTCAATCCTTTGTTCTACTCTCGAGGTGATATCTTGGGTGCTCTTCCTCAATTGCTCAAGAGTTAAAGGTCCTCTGGTTGGTGATACAAAGATAATATATGGCCTTCGAATTTCTTGTTATGTTACAGGAGTAGCAAGTACTATAGTTTGAACCTCAATCTATGGGAGCATTGATGTAGATGCTTATGTTTGACTTCTAGTAACGACCGATGTCCTAGTAGAAGGAGGTTTTCTAGTGTTTCGTTTAGGCATGACTAATCATGGCCCTCCTTCTAGCGCCATTTGTTGAAGCCTCATATGTGATGGAAGTACCCCGGGAAACAACGCAAAAGAGAAAGCCCAATCTGAAGGCTTCAAATAACCCCACGCAAGGATTATTCTATCCTTAGAATGTTTGGTATAGATAAATCTGATGGATATCAGGCCTCCGTTCGCACTGTGAAATTAATCCAAATGGATCTCTCTCCTTTCAATGGAAGCGTAGGATAATTTATCAATAAATGTGTACAGGAAGAATACAAGTAAAATAAAATTAAAATTAATCTACTTCAACCAAATTAAATAAATGAACTGTAGTTCCATATTCTTAGAATAATCAGATCCTGAAAATTAGATAGATGTCATACTAATAAATAAACATATGGATCAGATCTGACATAACTTGCTTTGAAACAACCAGATGGTGAAAACCAATTTGTTTTGTTCAAAGAATTATATTGGATGACTATTCTACAAATGATATGCTAATTGACAAATTAACACATGATAATGACTTTTTTGTAATTGAAAAAATGAATTAAACAATGTGAACCAGATGAATAAATTCAAAGTTACATTATCTGCATATAAATCCTAGATGAGAAATCAACATACAGATTTATATGTTCATAATCATGTAACCAAAAACAAAGATATAGAATAAATATATGAAAACTAGTATTCATCAAGGAAACTTGATAAACATATTAACAAAAGAAAGGAAAAGAGAAACTAACTGAAATTCTTTAAAGATTGCAAGAAATTACAATGCTCCAAGCACACAGTGTATCTCCAGTTCTTTCCTTCGATGGTTTTCCCCCCCTTTCCCATGAGATATCAATCTCTTTAAATAATAATTACAGAAAGTTACAAAGAAACAAATTTCCCATGAAGTTAGGGATTACAAACTATTGGTTCAAGATTTGCCAGGGCAAATTTCCACTTGGAAAAAATATCTAAAATATCATCCACATCCTGATAATGGGCATGTTCAATCTGCAGTTGGGCCTTGCACGTTAAAGCTTCAATTTCCCTTTTCTTGGCCTTTGACCATTCCCGTAAGAAAACATTTATTTTCATCCCTGAAGACACGGGTGACTCAACCAATTCGTTGATTTATGTTATCTGAATCTGCTCAATTTGCTCCTTATATTTCAAACACTTTTCTTCAACCTATGCAATCATGATTTTTGGTGGAAGGGCACTTTCTATCTGATCCATAACAGGGAAATTCAATAAATCAAGAAAATTATCAGAGGCAAACCATCTCTTCCTGCAGACTTTCTAACCTTCTTCAATTGTTGATCCAACCATGTCACAGACATTCTCCCAGGATGCTAAAGAGATTTTTATCCTCCTTAGTTTTCTATTGTCTAAAAAAGGCATTGCTTCAGGTTTATCCTTAATGTATTTATTCCAATCAATAATATCTTCAAAATCTCTAGTAGCATCATTTCTTTTTTGGTTATGATCACAAAGAATATCTGAAAAAATGTTCAAAGGAGTTGAAGACATCAGAGTGAATTCTTTAAACTCCTCTTTGGAAAACTGTGAAAAGGAAGAAGCAGCAAAAATTGACCGTGATGCCTCCAACTGTTGCTCAAGAACCGTCAACTTCTCAGCATATTTAGTATTATGTCCTTGTGCTTCTATAATTTTTTGCCTCGGACCTTCATTCTATATGTGTATTTTCTGGATTTGATCTTCATAACTGCCCTTCAATCCCTGCAGCTGAGATTGATATTGTTCATCTATTTGAGTCTGTTTCCGCTTGAAATCTTGCAATTCCTCTCTTTCTTCTCAATTTCTCTATTGAGTGAGGTAAAAAAATCAAAATTGGCACCAACAAAGGCTCCCATTGCAGCAGTTATTTCCAAGACTTCTTATTTAACATTTGTGGAAGATATTTTCCATATAATTTGATTAGGAATAGTACCTTGAACCAGTTTCCCTTCCCTGGCTCTTTTGGAACTTTTCTTTACCACGGAATTTTCAGATTTACTCCAGAAATACTCACCAAGTGAGACTACTGCATCTTCACCAAAATCTGCAATTTCTTCAGAAAGGGATGATGACACTCCTGAAACAATGACCAAGGTGTTGATGTATTTGTAACTTCGGAATATATTCACTTGTATATTGTATGTATTACATTTGTACTTTATTGTATCCCCAACGGAGATGTTTTATTCCTCCAATTGGAAGTGTCGTCATTTGTACTTGCAAGTGTCGCAAGTTATATTGTAAGTGTCGTAACTTATATTTGATGGGTTATTAGACCACCTTGGTGGGGTCGGCCCTGTATGAGTCATGTGGGTTAAAGGGTTATTAGACCACCCTAGTGGGGTCGGCCCAGTCAGCATTATGTTAAGTGGTTAAGTTGGGGCCGACCTAGTTGAGTAAAGGTCAAGTGAAAGTAAAAGTATAAATAGAGAGTGTGACTCTCTCATTTGACACATTCACACACTCACTCACTTAGAATTAGTGAGAGAGAGGAGGAATGCGCATAAGTGGAAGAGGAGAAGCTGCTAGGAAACTATCTCTATCTTTTGGGGTTTGATCTTTGTGATCTTTGTATTGGTTCTCATTCTATCTCTGAGGAAGTTGCAGGGTTTTCCAGCTTCTTGGTTTTCCCCAGTGAAATTCTTTGTGTCTCTTGTCTCTTGTGTTTGATATGTTGTACATGTTGTTCTCCCAGTTAAGATCCTAGATCATATTGAAGTAAATGATGAAAAACTAACACAAGGAGACAGGTTGTGAAGCAGTAGGGGTAGGGATAGGCATGCTTATTTGAGGTATGGAAATGGAAGTTGTTGCAGTAGTGGAGACTATAGGAGAAGAAATGGGGATTATGGATGAAGTGACAGGATCTAAAGATGCAGAAGAAACTTGCATTTCATCAGGATTGAGGGAAACCTCCATAGGGGTAGTAAGTTGATCTAATGGATTGGAGGAACAATGAGGTTTGATGATAATGGAGGTGGCACAATGGTAGGGATGGTAAGAGGTGGATAGGACTGAAATACCCCTCTTACACTTCGTAATTGAAATATAACATACATACAGAGATGCACACATCATGTGCCGCAAAAATGGTATATACATATATATCTCATTAGAAATGCTTGTCATGTACAAAAAAATGGCCCTCCTAGGGTATATACATAGAAGCCTTATGGGGGATACATAAAAAAACCCTCCTCCCATAGGCTCATAAAAAATGTATCCATACAAAATTGGGGCCCATCATCCATATACAAAAATATTCAAGCCACCCTGACGGCTAGTGGATATCGGGGTCCAAAAATGGCTAGTGGTCGCACATCCTTCCCTCACGTCGGCTCTTGTCCTTGTCGTAGTTATTAATTTTTTGGCATTAATTCAATATACTCTAGGATCTTTACTGAGAGAATAACATGTACAGTATGTCAATGCATATCAATCATCACAAGATGCAAACATAAGAGACAATAGACACACAGAGTTTCCGTGGGGAAAACCCTAAGGTGAAAAACCCCACAACTTCCTCAGAGATAGATAAAGCAATGATACAACCAAAGTACAACCCAAGTACACAGAGATAGTCTCCTTTCAGTAGCTGATCCTCCTCCTCACATGTGCGCCACTTTCCAAGTGATGGATGAGTGAGTAATGAAGTGATCAAATAGAGAGATCCCACTCTCTATTTATACTTGTTCTAAGCAACCTAATAAACCTATGGGGCCGACTTGTCTAACTCAGCCTAATAACCCTAGGTTAACTTAATCAGGGCCGACCCCACACATGGTGGTCTAATAACCCATTGGAAAATTACGACACTTGCGACACTTGTCAATACAAATGACGACATTTCCGTATAGAGGAATAATACATCTCTATAGGAGTACAATAAAATACATTCCAAAGTTACATATACATCAACACTCCCTCTTAACTAGGAAGGTATTTCTCAACACTGCTTTACTCTTGGTAAAGCCCAAACTGTATAGAAAGCTATCTATTCTCCCATACCAAGTCCTAAGAGCTTGCTTCAAGCCATACAAGGCTTTCTTCAATCTGCACACATATGACTACTTGTCATGTGTCTCAAAACCAAGTGGCTGCTCCACATACACTTCCTCCTCGACTACACCATTCAAGAAAGCTGTCTTGACATCCATCTGGTGTATCTTCCATTTCATCACTGCAACCAGAGTAAGTATTGATCTGATGGGAGTGTATCTGGCTACAGGAGCAAAGGTTTCTTCATAGTCAATCCCTTCTTTCTGGGATAAGCCACGAGCTACAAATCTTGCTTTATATTTCTCTATGTTGCCATCTGCAGCATGCTTGATCTTGTAGATCCATTTGGAAGTCACAACAGACTTCCCTTTAGGTCTTGGGACAACATCCCAAACATCATTCTTCATTATTGATTGGTATTCCTCGACCATGGCATCCTTCCATTCTTTCTTTTCCCCTGCTTTTTCATAATTGGAAGGTTCTTTGTTCATGATATCACAGAGTAAAGCAACATAGCTGGTATGTGATCTAGTTCTCTTCTTTGCTCTGTGTTCTTATTCTGGAATGCCATATCTTTCTGCATCTTGAATGAGCTCTCTAGCCCATGCAGGTTTCCTCTTATGAGAGTCCTTCTCACGAGGTGGATCTACAAGTTCTTGCGGATCTTCAATTTCACGATCAGCATCTGGAATTGCTTCAGTCATGGTAGTGTCTTGAAATCTGGTTTCCTTTGGTTCTTCATGATCTTCAACAGGTGTCTTCCTTGACTTGATGAATGTTGAGTTTTCATCAAATGTTACATCCCTACTGACATCAATCTTCTTGAACCCTGGAAAGTATATTCTGTAAGCCTTCGAGCTTTCACTGTACCCCACAAAGATACCCTTCTTTCCTGAAGGATCTAGCTTTGTCCTCTTTTCCTTTGGAACATGTGTATATACTGGACAACCAAAAATTATGAGATGGTTGACTTCAGGCTTCTTACCAGAGAAGACCTCTTCAGGTGTCTTGTTGTCCAATATCTTGTGAGGTGTTCTATTCTGCACATTTACAGCTGTTCTAGCTGCTTCTGCCCATAAATGCATAGGAATATCCTGGTCATGCAGCATTGCCCATGCTGCTTCCATGATTGTTGTATTCTTCCTTTATGCAACTCCATTCTATTGTGGATTGTAGGGAGCATTCAACTCCCTCTTAATCCCTGAATCACTGCATAGCTTCTTGAAGTCACCTGAAGTGAATTCTCCGCCATTATCTCATATGAATGTCTTTACTTTCTTATCAGTTTGATTTTCCATCAAGACTTTGAATTCCTTGAACTTGTCAAACACATCATCTTTATTCTTCAAGAAATAAACCCCAAGTCTTCCTGGAGAAGTCATCAATGAAAGAGACATAGTAAACATACCCACTCAGAGAACTCGATGACATCAGACCGCATACATCGGAGTGGATAATTTCCAAGATTCCTTTTGATTTGCTTTCACTGTTTGGAAATGCCTTCTTTATGTTCTTTCCTTTTGCATAGCCTTTGCAAACACCTTCATGCTTGGTCTTGATTTCAGGAAGACCTTCTACAGCTTTGCTTGCAATTGGTAGTGCTCTATAGTGCACATGTGCAAGCCTTCGATGCCAAAGTTCATTTGGCTCCATGGATTCATGTACCATGGCATGTTCAGGTTGTCCCTTCAATGTGTACAATCCTCCCTCTTGCTCTCCAATCACCACTGCATCATCAATAGTTTTACCCTTTGGCCACATTAGGACTTGGCCATCTACAAATGCAACCCTCATGCCTTTTGCATCCAATGCAGAGATGGAGAGTAGGTTCTTCTTGAGCCCAGGTACAAATAACACATCTTTCATCTTCAAGGACTTTCCAGATTCTAGGTTGTAGGAGGCTTCCCCACTTCCTTTGGTATGATATTGATAATCATCCCCAAGTTTCACTTTATGGGGTGATTCATGTTCAGATAGATTTACAAAAGATTCTTTAAACCCAGTCATGTGTTTAGAAGCCCCACTATCAATTAACCAATCATTACAACCATGAGAAATAGTACCTGTGAGAGCAGAGATTAGAACATACTCTTCTTCACTTGATGAGTCATCATCATCACTTTCTGCTCTAGCTTTCTTCTTGGGAGGTTCATCATCCTCATCAGCATAAGTATGATATCTTCTTTTGATATTCTTCTTCTTCTTGTTGAAGTTGTTGTCCTTCTTATTCTTGGGACAATTTGAAGCAAAGTGTCCCATTTCATTACATTCGTAACATCGAACATGAGATAGATCTTTCTTCTTGTGATGAGGGTGAGAATGTTTCTTGTTATGAGATTTCTCCCTCTTAAACTTGCTTCCCTTGGTGTGAGCTGTGAGAGATTGATCTCCATTCCCCATCTTTTCTTCTCATGCCACAAGCCTTGCTTCTTCTTGTGAGCATTCTTCCCGTAGTCTGCTGAAGGATACCAACTTCTTTCTTACACAGATTCCTTGGATAAAGGAATCCCATGACTTGGGTAGGCCATTCAGAGTGGTCATGACAACTTCACCATTCTCCACCATTCCATCCATTGCTTCTAGTTGTTCCTTGATCTGAGAGACCCTAGAAAAATAAGATTGAATGGATTTTCCATTCTGAAGCTTTACCCCTTTCAATTGGTTCCGCAGAGTCATCTTCCGATTTATGTTCTTCCCTTCAAATAGCTTGGATAGGGAATCAAACATCTCTTTGGGTGTCTTCAGAGATGACACATGGGGGATGAGATGGTCCTTGATAGAATCAACAATGATTCTCTTTGCCTTGACCAAGTTCTTCTTATGGAGGGCTTTAGCCTCTTCTCCTTCTGGGACAGGGACCTCTTCCCTTATGTAAGTATCCAATTCATTTTCATCCAGGATTAACCCAATCCTATAATTCCATGCTCAGAAGTTATCAACCCCTCCAAGCTTATCCTCAAGCTTAGTGTGGTGAGACATCTTAAAGAGTACTTCAAATGGAAATAGAAAAGATTTAGGTCTTACCACTTGATTTGCTGAAAACTAGATCTGGTCCCGGATTAGGGTTTGTAAGAGAAACCCTAAAAATTCAAAATGTGAATTTCAACTTTCTGAAAGGATAGAAAGATGCTCCTTGATGAGCTAATCATCCTGGTGTATTCAGAATTTGAGATCTGCAAAGCTTCAACCTTTAGAAATGCCTTTTAGTCTTCACGGGTTCACTAGGGAGGACCCTGAATTAGGGTTTGAGTTTCCCTAATATTTACCCAACCAAAAATCTCAATCCAAAGCTCTAAACTTCGATTTTTCCAAGGAGCTTCCACCTATGTCTTCAGATTTTAGAAATTCCTATTTTTGTGGAAACCCTAATTTTTAGGGCCAAAACTGAAAGTGCTCAGAACTGAATTCTGATTGGACATAAAGATTCACCTTGTTGAGGAAGTCAATCTATCATATTGCTTTTCCAAAATCTATGGAGAGAAACCCAAAAACAAGAAGCCCTAGCATCCGCAACTGCACAGTGTCTTCTTCTCAGGTTAGCTCTGATACCATGTTAATTTTTTAGCATTAATTCAATATACACTAGGATCTTTACTGAGAGAAAAACATGTACAGTATATCACTGCATATCAATCATAGCAAGCATATCAATCATCACAAGATGCAAACATAAGAGACAATAGACACACATAGTTTCCGTGGGGAAAACCCTAAGGTGAAAAACCCCACAAATTCCACAGAGATAGATAGAACAATGATACAACCAAAGTACAACCCAAGTACACAGAGATAGTCTCCTCCTAGCAATTGATCCTCCTCCTCACATGTGCACCACTTTTCGAGTGATGGATGAGTGAGTAATGAAGTGATCAAATAGAGAGATCCTGCTCTCTATTTATACTTGTTCTGAGCAGCCTAATAAGCCTATGGGGCCGACTTGTCTAACTCAGCCTAATAACCCCAGGTTAACTTAATCAGGGCCGACTCCACACATGGTGGTCTAATAACCCATCGGCAAGTTACGACACTTGCAACACTTGTCAATACAAATGACGACACTTCCGTATAGAGGAATAATACATCTCTATAGGAGTACAATAAAATACATAGATGAAATACATTCTGAAGTTACATATACATCAACAGTAGTCGTTGTTGTGGAGGAGGGGTTGCTCCTCCCTGCACCTCTCATTCCATATGGCACGCTACCACTACCCGCCACATAATGTGCCTCCACGATGGCCCACACTCAGCTGGTAAGTGGAGTGTCAGGTCCAGCTCATCATCCTCGAGGTCGGCCCAACCCCGCTCATCAATGCCAGCAGTCAACCCGCCAAACCTCTGCTCCAAATCGGCTACCAAAGTTTCCATCCAATCCCCGGAAGCCCCTCCACCTGCCGCAGCTCCTCCAACTTCAGCTCTTCCCACTCCAACGGGACCACCCTTGGCTGCCCCTACTCCTCCAATGGAAAGCCCAACCCCGACTGATAGTTGATCCCTCCTCAATCTCAGCCTCCGAGGTGGCCTCACAGGACCAACATCTGCATCACAAAATAGAAAACCACCATCAATACCTGATAAACATATATATCATAAATGTGCAGAAATCAAAAGTATGTACAAATATATATGCGAAAAGTACAAACCCATAAAAGCATACCAATCGCATCGAAACTGCCAAGAGGAACAGGTAGCTCTCGATCTCCTCGAAAATCCATCCCACTCCAAGGATACCTCTCTGGTCGGCCTATGCGTCCCTCCCATATATCTAGCACTTGTGGCATCAAATAGGTCCCCACAGGCTCGCCACCAGCACGTGGCATAATACACCCCCAAAATGCCATCCGCGGCTCCTGTGGTCCCCTCGGTGGCACCGCTGCCTGTGGCCTCAATGACAGATAACACTCGAAGAAGTATGAACACAAAATGATACCATATCAGAAGGTGTTCCACCCCACACCTCGCCGTAAATTTGGCATCTGGTGCATCGTAGACTACATAATCAATGCTCCCCACACCACAGTCTGACAAGCCATCACCTTCTCTAGCAACTAGAGTTGGCCTCCTATAACCCAGTTGGGGGACGTGGCCCCCAACATACGCACAACGACTGTCTCCACAGCCTCCACTGGTATAGCCCTCAGATGACTCACCAACATGCCACTATATTTTACAGAACTCTGGTCACCACCACAATATCAATCCACTAAAGTGTGAATCGTCTCCCCAACCAACTGTGGAGGGAGACACTCCCTCACCCCTCGCGGGGTCAACCAGGTCAAAAAGTAAATATCCTAAGTAATGATGCTTAGGTCCTCACCTCCCACATGGAACACTCTACGGTCAGGGTCCCACATGTCCAGTAGTCGCCACAAGAGGTAATCGATTGACTGCATCAAAGGGCTCTTGAAGAACTTCGAGATCCCAACATCTAGTAAGGCCTCAGTCGCTACTGGGTCAACTAACACAACTGCTTGGAGGTCATCAAAATCTCTCTCCCTCCACTCAATATCTCAAAGGTGCACCATCACTGATAAGCAATCACCTGCACATGGAAATAATCACCCATTAGCCATATAAAATCATTAGCGCGGACTTCCCTAAAATGGTTTGCGAGTAGCGCGACATTTCACAACATATCAACGCATAGCGCAGCCGAAACATTAATCGATCGCGTGGAACCAACGCACGGGAGATATACATCTCGGATGCACTAATAGCGTGATTGTTCAATGAACAGTCGAGCTAAAATCGGTGTGTAGTCGAGGCCTATTTATCTTGCGTTGCACGTGGTGCAGTACATATGTTCTACGCTAGTGAGCATGCTACATAGTGCGTGATTTTCGTAAAATCCTGCGCTAGGACATCGCGAGATATTTCAAAAATATTGCGCTACCACGTGGTATTTTCATAAAATCTCACACGGTAACCATAAAAAACATAAAAACGACCCCTGGCCATCTAGGGGACCCATAAACCTAAATCTACCAAGATAAAATTAAATAGGGCTAGGCTTAGGCTTACCTGGAACTCGCAGATCGACGAACGATGCACTAGATCTCCTAGAAACACTCGAAATGCACTCTAGGAGGTCGGTGGCACAAAGTACAAATGATTTCAAAAAGTGTGCCCCACCCTTCTTTTATACTCATTTGACCTAACCTTCCAACTAATGCCACTGACAAACTGTAAGTCTGTTTCCAAAACCATTCACACCACGACAACCAACGCTTCGACATCTTCAACATGGAACGAACCAATCTGGATTCTCACCATTGTCATTGGGACACTATTTTCTATCCAAAGTACCCCATAGGTACGTGATGATCTGGTTATATGATTTATGCATTGTCAATATGTTGGTTATGTCCTTTACTACACTTGGGTATGTGTGCCATATGAGCATGACTACGATCAGGACAATATGGAGCCCCTTGTTTTTCATTATAAGAATTAAGACCACAAGATCTAACAATAGGGGTCATTAACCTTGCCACAGGTATCATTCTAAAACTGACATATAGACACTATTTACCCACTATTTATAATGCATATCCCATTATTCCTATTGATAACCATAGGGTCCCCATTCATGGCCTTGATGTGCCATCAACATCATTTACGTGAATAACATGTTCCCCCATGGGTGTGCGCACTACTTCCACCCCCGTCATCAATTGACACCCATGATGTCAACCCCCCACAAGTCCGAGGAATCTAACCAAAAATTGAAATAACCCTCTCTTATAGTATAATTTCATAATTGTGCATTTACTCCACCATGTAGACACATGCCAGACCCCTCGGCACAGGTTACAAGAACGATTCACGAAGCCACCCTCATACCTCCATGAGTAATTTACTATTCGCAATCCTCCTCGTATCATCACCCCCACAAAGACACCTATGGGGCCTCCCCCCCACCCTCAAAAGAAACCAGTTCTATTCAGTTATACCACAGGTATACACTGCATGGCATCGTTTCATGGGGCACCCATCTTTGCATATGCAAGTTAACCCTCACTTCATCATTGGAAAGTATCCCCCGATCCACTCAAAACTATGGGGACTCCACCCATCATCAAATTCGTCCCCCAATACACCCCAAACTATGGGGACCCCACCGATATTCTTTATGTCCAAACAAGTTCCCTTGTCACCTCACATTTAGGGAACACTATATTATTTTGGAAGCCACCCATGGTCGCCTTTGATCAATGTATTTGAGTCTCCATATGTTCAACAGTATCTTTTTTTTTTTTCGATTACCATTACCATTTGTTTTGCATCTCCATCAAATCCCTTTCACTTGCAGTTTGTTTCCACTAGTTTCAATCTGTGTCGTCCCGAAAGAAAATATGTCATCCCCACTCCCCATGTTCACATCGATCAAAGGAAGTTATGAGCCCCATACTTATCAACCAGTCTTGTGTCAGTTCAGTCCGTCCACCAGTTGATTACAATATGATCTTAGTTCTCAAGATAGGACCCTCGTCTTATCATATACTTTAGCTCTTGTCGACGTCAAAACACTATATTCTGAGAGTTGCAGTAGTTGCAGTTGTACCTTGGGATCCCTTTAAATCACTATAAGGGATCACCTCGAACTTAGTAGGGAGACTCATTAGTGCTCCCTAACTAAGTAGTTTCCCCTATGCTCAACGTCAACACATCATCGCATCAAGGGGAAACGTACTTTTGAAGGTATCAATGTTCACATTTGGAAATCATGATAGTATTCTATTTGGTACGGTGAAGCCCTCATGCATATTTAGATACCAATTTTAGTCCCCCACCACAGTGGGTTCATCATGGTCACCAGCAATTCCACTTCTTCAACATTTTGCAGCAGCTCCGAGGGCATTTACTCTAACATGGATTGAAGCCACCTTAATCCATGTCCCAACAGTATAGTAGATTCGACACCTATGTCCTCTCTCATTGTAATCACTTTGACAACATTTCACGAGAATGGGTATGCATGCCTCGTTTGTATAGAAAATATTCTTTATTACAGCTCCAATGGTCGTCACCAACAATCTTCCCCCATTGGAGAACCTTATTTTGTCCATATATGCTTCGTCCTACATATCAGGAGACAAACAACAAAAAACATGATGCATTATCGGCTCTACAATACCCTTCGAACCTCATACATTAGGGGGCATTTGTTAACGCCCAAAAGTCGCACACATGCAACATTTCAGCGATTCATCTAGTAAATCTCCATCAACATAAAGAATGCATCTCACTACAGGAATCCTCAACAGATCCAAAACACATCATGAGTCCATAAGTGCCAAGAAACAGTCAAAACAAATGCTAGCGCGGGTATTACAAGGTTGACCTACGCTATAGCGCAGGTTACCTGAACAATGCCCACGTTACTCCCACACGACTTTTCCTTCGATATCCGCGCTAATATCAAAACGACGGGACCACTCACTCCCAATGGCACATTAAAGACTCAATCCTCCCCAAGGATCAGAATTCGGCTCCTAACACACTTGGGGGCATTAATCAGCCCCCCTTATGTACCTTAGAACTAGTTCATGAAGGAGGAGAGGTCACATTTGGATCTAATTGTTTGATGGCCACCTCTTGGCCTATAAAATGAATCCATTGGCATGTATTTTGTAGAGAGAATTTAGAGCAAGGTTATGTTGTTGGATTTGAGTTGGATATTCCTCATAGCCCACCATTTCCTACCATTCTGAGCATTCCCAAGCTTGCTTGCCATCTCCCATCAAGGGGAAAGTGTCTCTCTCCATTGTTCTACCATTTACTTATCATTTAGTTTGGACAAGAAAGGCCTCCCTAAGGGAGATTGTTGGCTTCCCTTGAAACTTTCACCTCCTAGGTGTTGTACAATTATTCCACTGGGCAATACAAGAGTGGTTTAACATATCTTTGGTTGTTGTTGGAGTTTGCATCCTCCCCCCATCTCTTTCATTTTTTTTTTATAAATATGTTCATGTTTGGATGTGAACTACACTAACAATCTCTTGTAGGATCACTTGGAGGAATACCAAACCATCATCAAAAGGGGCTCCAAGGACCAAGGCCATGCATCAACCTACAAGGCTTATCCCCTCACCAAGTGGAAGAGTGCACTTGTGCAATTTTTTCCATAACAGACCCTACAAAATTATTTGCAAGATTGGAGAAGCGGCCTATGAGTTATAATTTCCTTCTTCCTACATTCATAAGGTTTTTCTTGTATCTTGCCTGAAAAAGGTTACGAGGCAAACTATGCTAGTGCAAATCAAATTGCTAGAATTAGATGAAGGGAGTTTGATTCTTGAACCAAAAAATGTTGTTAATTGACATTCTTTATCTTTTCAAAATATAACCATTATGGAGTACCTAATCAAGTGACAAGAATATGCCTTAAAAAGAAGTTACATGGGAAAATGAACAATTTGTGAAGAAACACCCTCAATTACAATGTTTGAGGGTGAATCGTTTCTAAGAGGGGTGTTATGTTAAGTCCCTAACTATCATTCATTATTAGTATATTATTTATGGTTAGGTTGGCACATCATGATCACTTTATATCCTATTTATAGTAAATGAGATCCATTTGAATAATAATCTCATCTTGTCTCGTGCATGTGATACATTGTAAAAGGAGGTTGCCACGGGGTTTCTTATTCATTTCTTTATTTTGTTCTTAATGGCTTACACTCTCTTCTAATTTTATGTTATTTTGGGAATTTGGTGCATAACAAGCTACACAAATACTTTTATTTTCATTGGTGCCTTAACTATCCAATTATTACTC
Source organism: Larix kaempferi (assembly GCA_027924585.1). Taxonomy (NCBI): domain Eukaryota; kingdom Viridiplantae; phylum Streptophyta; class Pinopsida; order Pinales; family Pinaceae; genus Larix; species Larix kaempferi. Next base: position 698,971 of record BSBM01001174.1, on the reverse strand, counting down.
CACCACTAGCTCCAATCCTAGACATCTCACCCATCTTAATTCATCTTGTGCATCCTTTATTTGACTATGCCTTCTCCCCAATTCATATATATATTTCCCGTGGAAAAAATCATAATTTTATTACTAAAAATAAAATTACATTGCGTATATATATGCTCGAGAGCATATATTCCTGATAATATAGGTCAAAGCCTGTTGATCCAAAAAATAATATGTCTTAGCAGTAAACTCTGAAATAAAAGTGTAGACATGGCAGTTGATTACATAAGCAAAGATATGTTATATGTCACATGATTTGTATATTATCATATAGCTTGATATAAATTAGATCATATGTAAACAAAATTCGGATTTGTTGTCCCTCTAGGATCCCAGGACACTTGTGGAAGGGTCGATGATAGTACTCAAAGTGTTCATCAATAGCAAATTATGTGATGTGCCATTGTCCCTGAGCCAGTTGAAGACCCTGTTTATAAAGGGAATGTGCATCTTTGTTGTGTTCCCTATAGACATGTTGACAAGTGAAAGAGTCAAATTCATTTTAATAAGAAAAACTTCATCCAGTAAGGTTGTCAAACAAAGGTTGTGGCAATGTTGAACTTCCTTGACCCAATTAATGATAACCATACAGTCCCCAAATATTTGCATATTCTTGCATCCTTTCTTTAGAGGAAAAATTTTAAGAATTTTAAGTGACAAAAGCTCAACAAAGTTGTTTGTTCCTTCCCCCAGACCGGTTTTCAATTTGAAAAAGTGAGAGTCAGATAGATATAAAATCCTCCCCCTCCACATCTAGGTGGATCACCTTGCGAAGCCCCAAGGCTAAAGTTTGTTGATATTATCCTCTTTAATGGCTCTAATAGTTCGAGCTCCTTTTCCTTGTGGAAAAAAAGAGAGAATTTCAATCCCTTGAGCTGAAATCATATTAGTAGTTAGCAATTTGTCTTGAAAAATAGAATTGTTCCTGGAGAGCTAAAGTCCCTAGCTATGATTAGGGGGGGCTCTTTAAGAGGACGATTAACAACATTTTGAATCCAACTTTGTAGAGCATCATCCACATTATTTCCTTTCCACAAGCATTCTTGCACCAAATGCTTTGAAATTTCTTGCCATACCTCCTTTGAAAAAATACAAGTGACGAAAAGATGATTGGCAGTCTCTGAGTTAGACTTACATAAAGGACACCAACCATGGCCTATTTTATGTCTCTTTTGTAAGTTATCCCATGTTGGAACTTTATTTTCCAGCACACACCACATTAGTAGCTTTTCTTTGGAGGGGCCTTTGAGTTTCCATAAACATTTCCACCACCATTTGAGTTGAATATAGCCCCTTTTGGGTGTATATTCACTAGTCGAGTCCTTATCCCAAATTAAATCATTGTTCCTCTATGAAATCCTGGTATGACAACATTCGTGTGCCAAGATAAAAATCAATCCATACCCTAGCATATGCTCCAATGAAACAGGGTCATGCAGCCGAATGCCACCCTTGATGCCAAAGAATCGTGTATGTGGGATCTACCTCTTGATGGAGATGAAAAATACCTCGATCATGAAGAGCATTGAGAACATCCTATGATAGGAGGTGATTCCTCCCAATTCCTAGCCATGGGTCCAAACCTAAATGGATTTTTCGTCCATTTCCAACTTGCTAAGCAAGATTGTTCCCAATAGGGTCGAAAGAGTGTAGAATAACCTTCCATATAGTAGATATGTTTGCTTGCCTTTTGTTTGGGGGTCAGATCCAATCTTGCAAGGAGGAAGGGGCTATGTATTTCTACACGATAACATTAATACAAATGCTTTGGGTAGATATCAGTCTCCATACTGCTTTGGCTGCTAGAGCTTTTGAGAAAAGAAAGATGTTTTTTAAGCCCCATCCACCTATGACTTTTGGTGCAGCAATACTTTCCCATCATACCCAAGGAAGGACTTGGTGTTCCTTATGCCCCCTCTAGAGGAAAGAGAAACATAGTCTGTGGATTTTTTCCAAAATTCCTTTGGGGATCCAGGCAAGAGATATCCAATAAATCGGTATTGCTTCCAATACCGATTTTACTAAAACTAATATTCCTGCTCTTGAAAGCCACTTATGGCTCCAAGACTGCAATCATTTTCCAAGTTTGGCAATTAACCAAATCCAATCCTCCTTCCTGTAATTGTTTGGATTTAAATGGAATCCCATATATTTTTGTCCAACATCAAAATCTATCTTCATAAAGGGTAGTTTGGTAAGAATATATCTTTCTTCCTCCTCTTCCAAATTTAGACTGGAGTAAGAGGATTTCTTGTCATTGATAATCATACATGTGGCACGACTGAATAAAGCCAATATACTTACCAATTTATCCAAGTCTCACCTGGATTCATCATTGAAAATTAAGATATAATCAACAAATAAGAGGTGAGAGATGTGCATAATATGGGAGATCTATGTACCATTGAAGATACCATTCCTCTTTGCATCCCCTAGAGACCTACTAAGTCCTTCTACTGCCAAGAGAAATAGAATAGGTGACAAAGGGTATCCTTGTCAAATATCTCTCTCAGCATGGAAGAAAGGGGATGTTGATCCATTTATCAACACCACAAAAGAGACTGATAAAATACAACTCATGACCCAGTTTATAAAAGCAACATCGAACCCCATATGAGTTAAAAGAAGACGAATGTAGATCCAATTGACACGGTCATAGGATTTAGAGATGTAAATTTTAACCATAGATCCTTTGAGATTCATGGTCTTTATGTTGTGGAGTCATTATTGAGCAACTCCAATAGCTTCATGAATTTGTCTTCCCTCAAGAAACCCAAACTATTCACATGAAATTGATTTTGAAAGAATCACCTTTATTCTTCTTGTGGTGATTTTAGCCACCACCTTGTAAATTCCATTGCATAAAGAAATTGGCCTAAAGTCATCAAAGGTTAGGGGATTGTGAGATTTAGGAATTAGGGCAATAAAAGTGGAGTTGAAAAGGGCATGGATCCTTCTCGTGACTCAAGATTCTTCCACCACCCTTAGAATATCCTACCCCAAAGTTTCAAAGAAGCCCAAATAGAATTTCACTTGTCTCCCATCCGGCCCAGGACTCTTATCCTTCTGAAAGCTGTGGAGAACTCCAATCAATTCCTCTTCAATAACTTATGCCATGAGATCAAGATTGTCTTCCTCATTTACAAAATTGGGGAACAATTGTGTTATTCTAACAATCTCTGCTATTAACATTCCCTCCTAGGATTTGAATAAATTCTTAAAATGTTATTTTCCCATATTAGCTAGAACCTCAAAAGAAGAGACTAAAATGCCATCTTGATCTCAAGGACTCTATATAGTGTTATCCATCATCCTTCCCTGAAAATAAGCATGGAAGAATTTTGTGTTTTCATCACCACATTTCATCTAGAGAACTCTACTCTTAATTCTCCATTCTGCCTCTTTTGCTACCAATAGAGTCTTGCGCCTTCCTTTAAGTTGTGAAAAATGTTCCTTAGTCTTAGCCGATCAATAACCTCCTCCATCTGAGTCATATACTTCCTAAAGAGAAACTTCAATATCCTTTAATTCCCTTTTGTCTCTCTCATTTTTCTATTGAACCCAATCAATGGTTGCTTGTTTTACTATTTTAAGGTTTGTTGCACATTGTGTAGCAACTAACAAAGGAGCATCCTGATTGAGGGGATCCACATGATCTTGACAAGCTCTCAATAAGATTCATATTTTAACCACTTAAGGTTGAATTTGAAGGGTCTTCATAGTTTATGGGCCCTATCTTTTATTTCCAAAAAAATGGGGAAGTGATCTGTGTTAAATTTTTAGTATTAAATCACAATACTATAGGATCTTTGCTGAGAGAATAACATCTACAGTATATCAATGCATGACAATCATAATATGACAAGCATCACAAGCATCACAAGAATCAAAAGCATAGAGACAAGAGACACAGAGTTTTCGTGGGGAAAACCCTAAGGTGAAAAACCCCACAACTTCCTCAGAGATAGAGAGAGCAATGGCTCAACCAAAATACAACCAAATAATACTGAGATAGTCTCCTAGCAGATGATCCTCCTCCTCCTCACTAGTGCACCACTTTTCAGAGAGAGAGATAGTTGCTTTTCCGAGTGAGTAAAATAGAGATCTCCTATCTCTATTTATACTCACCTTTTTGCCCAGTGACCTACTGGGGCCGACTTGTCTACTTTGATACACCCACATTATATTATATATTGATCAGGGCCAACCCCATAAGGTGGTCTAATAACCCATCGGCAAGTACACACACTTGTGACACTTGTCAATCCACATGACGACACTTCCTTATAGAGGAATAACACATCTCTTATAAGGGTACAATAAATATAAATATAATATACAGATGAAATACATTCCGAAGTTACATATACATCAACACTCCCTCTTAACTAGGAAGGTATTTCTCGACACAGATCAGCTAGACAAGTCTTCTTCTCTGGATCAACGTCATCTATGCATCGTCATCATCATCGTCACTGCTGCTACTATCTCAACCAATCTCTGTCTCTACTCGTCATAGGAAGTTCTACAGAGCCAGTCCTTTTTCATACTGGATGTAGGCCCACCACCTGCAGGTCTTCGTCATCACTGGCCATACTGTGGAATCCTCAGGACTTTTACGTGCATCACAAAAGAGCATTTGCCAGATGTCCCAGGGCACTGAATTACATGCCATAGGCAAAACCTCGAAAGACCATCTGCAAATCTCCCAGGGCAACGAATTACATGCTCATCTGCACAACCTGATCCACGGCCATAGAGTATCAACCTGATACTCACCATACATCATCCTGATGTATCCATGATCATCCTGATCATCATCACTGCAACGTCCTGCTGCATGTCATCTGGAGCAACATCCTGAAGCTCGTCATCTATGATCATCCTGATCATCACTGCAACATCCTGCTGCATGTCATCTGGAGCAACATCCTGAAGCTCGTCATCTATGATCATCCTGATCATCACTGCAACATCCTGCTGCATGTCATCTGGAGCAACATCCTGAAGCTCGTCATCTATGATCATCCTAATCATCACTGCAACATCCTGCTGCATGTCATCTGGAGCAACATCCTGAAGCTCATCATCTATGATCATCCTGATCACCACTGCAACATCCTGCTGCATGATCCACCTGATCATCAATGCATCTACCTGATGCATACCAAGTATCATACATGATCCTCCTGATCATCAATGTATCCACCTGATACAAATACATGATACATATCATCATAGATGATCCTCCTGATCATCAATGCATCTACCTGATGCATACCAAGTATCTACCTGATACATATCATCATACATGATCCTCCTGATCATCAATGTATCCACCTGATACAAATACAAATACATGATACATATCACCATACATGATCCACCTGATCATACAATGTATCCACCTGATACATATACAGATACATGGTCCAAGCATCCAACATGATGCATACATACATACATAAAATGATCCAACTGATCATATCCAGCATCCACATGATGCCTACATACATACATAAAATGATCCAACTGATCATATCCAGCATCCACATGATGCATACATACATACATAAAATGATCCAACTGATCATATCCAGCATCCACATGATGCGTACATACATACATAAAATGATCCAACTGATCATATCCAAGCAGAAACCAGAACATCATCCTGATGCTCATCATCCAGCGCTTACATCCACAGCCATGTGAAGGATCCTCCTTCCAACATGCTTGGAATGGCTTCAGCAAATGTGTCCATCACTTCTTCCTCGAAGTGTCCTCGATCTGAAGAACGCCAAGCCTCTCTCTGAAGTACTCGAACTTCACTCTGGCTAGTGGCTTCGTCAGCACATCTGCAATCTGCTCGTCCGTCGCAACATACAGGAGCTTCACAGCTCCTCTCTGCACCATATCCCTGATATAGTGATATTTGATCTCTATGTGTTTCGACCTGTCATGAAACACTGGGTTCTCGGACAGCTTCACACAACTCTGGTTATCACAGAAGATACCAGTAGCCTCCAACGGGAGATCAAATAGCTCAGATAGTAGCTTTCGTAGCCATACTGCCTCACAACTAGCTGAACAGGCTGCAACATACTCTGCCTCAGCTGTACTCAGTGCTACACAGGACTGCTTCCTGCTAAACCAAGAGATCACACCTGATCCCATACTGAAGCAACACCCAGATGTGCTCTTCCTGTCTGCAGCACTGCCAGCCCAATCTGAATCAACATAAACCTGCAGGTTAAACTTTTGATTCGCCTCATACCTGAGCCCATAATCCACTGTACCCTTCAGGTACCTCAGAACATGCTTTACAGCAACCAGGTGAACACTCCTTGGATCCGTCAGGAACTGGCTCAATGTGTTCACAGCAAAGCAAATGTCTGGTCTCGTGTTCGTCAGGTACATCAGGGACCTAATCATCTGACGATACATAGAGACATCAATTGGCTCAGATGAAGCATCACATAGAAGCTTCAGATTCGATGCCATCGGTGTGGCCATGGCCTTGCAATCCATCATCCCGAATCTCTTCAGGATATCTACTGTGTACTTCCCTTGACCAAGGAAGATCCCACCTGCACTCTGCCACACCTCCATACCTAGGAAATAGTGCATCATTCCCAAGTCTTTCATATCGAATTCAGCTGCAAGCTTCCTCTTGGTATCTGCAATCATTCTGTCATCTCCTGTCACAAATAGGTCATCCACATACAGTAGTAGAATCACAGGATTCCCTTCCTCAACCTTGTAGTAAAGGTTGGAATCCGCTTTACTCTTGGTAAAGCCCAAACTAGATAGGAAACTGTCCATCCTACCATACCAGGTTCTGGGAGCTTGCTTCAAGCCATACAAGGCTTTCTTCAATCTGCATACATAAGATTCCCTGTCATGTATTTCAAAGCCGAGTGGCTGTTCCACATATACTTCCTCTTCTACTACACCGTTTAGGAAAGCAGTCTTGACATCCATCTGGTGTATCTTCCATTTCATTGCTGCAGCCAGGGCAAGTACTGTTCTGATGGAAGTATACCTGGCTACAGGTGCAAAGGTTTCTTCATAGTCTATTCCTTCTTTCTGAGAGAAACCCCGAGCTACGAATCTTGCTTTATATTTTTCTACACTGCCATCTGCAGCATGTTTGATTTTGTAGATCCACTTGGAAGTCACAATAGACTTCACTTTAGGTCTTGGGACAACATCCCAAACATCATTCTTCATTATTGATTGGTATTCCTCGATCATAGCATCCTTCCATTCTTTCTTTTCCGCTGCCTCTTCATAACTGGAAGGCTCTTTGTTCATGATGTCATAGAGTAAAGCAACATAACTGGTGTGTGATCTGGTTCTCTTCTTTGCTCTGTGTTCTTCTTCTGGAATGCCAAATCTTTCTGCATCATGAATGAGCTCTCTAGCCCATACAGGTTTCCTCTTGTGAGAGTTATCCTCACGGGGTGGGTCTACAGGTTCTTGTGGATCTTCAAATTCACGTACAACTTCTGGAACTGCTTCAGTCATGGTAGTGTCCTGAAATCTTGTTTCCTTAGGTTCTTCATAAATTTCGGTAGGTGTCTTTCTTGATTTGATGAATGCTGAGTTTTCATCAAATGTTACATCCCTGCTGACATCAATTTTCTTGAATCCTGGAAAGTATATTCTGTAAGCCTTCGAGCTTTCACTATATCCCACAAAGATGCCCTTCTTTCCTGAAGGATCTAGTTTAGTCCTCTTCTCTTTTGGGACATGAGTATATACTGGACAACCGAATATTCTGAGATGACTGACTTCAGGTTTCTTACCAGAAAAGACCTCTTCTAGTGTCTTGTTGTCCAATATCTTGTGGGGTGTTCTGTTCTGTACATATACAGTTGTTCTAGCTGCTTCTGCCCATAGATGCATAGGAAGATCCTGGTCATGCAACATTGCCCTCGCTGCTTCCATGATAGTTCTGTTCTTCCTTTCTGCAACTCCATTCTATTGAGGATTATAAGGAGCAGTCAACTCCCTCTTAATCCCTGAATCACTGCAAAGCTTCTTGAAGTCATTTGAGGTGAATTCTCCACCATTGTCGGATCTGAAAGTTTTGATCTTCTTGTCAGTTTGATTCTCCATCAAGTTTTTAAATTCCTTGAATTTGTCAAGCACCTCATCTTTGCCTTTCAAGAAGTATACCCAAGTCTTTCTGGAGAAGTCATCAATAAATGATACATAGTAAACATACCCACTTAGGGAACTGGATGACATGGGGCCACATACATCTGAGTGGATGATTTCTAGAATGTCTTTTGCCTTGCTTTCACTGCTTGGGAAAGCCTTCTTAGTGTTCTTTCCTTTTGCACATCCTTTGCAGACACCTTCATGCTTGGTCTTGATTTCAGGAAGACCCTCTACAGCCTTGCTTGCAATTGGAAGTGCTCTATAGTGCATGTGAGCAAGTCTCCTATGCCAAAGTTCACTTGGCTCCATGGATTCATGTACCATGGCATGTTCAGGTTGACCCTTTAATTTATACAAGCCTCCCTCTTGCTCTCCAATCACTACTGCATCATCTATAGTCTTTCCCTTTGGCCACATTAGTACTTGGCCATCAACAAATGCAACCCTCATACCTTTTGCATCTAAAGCAGAGATGGAGAGTAAGTTCTTCTTGAGCCCAGGTACATAGAGGACTTCCTTCATCTTCAGAGATTTTCCAGAATCTAGGTTGTAAGAGGCTTCACCACTTCCTTTGATTGGGTATTGATAATCATCCCCAAGTTTCACCTTATGGGGTGATTCATGTTCAGAAAGGTTCACAAAAGATTCCTTGAACCCAGTCATGTGTTTGGAAGCCCCACTATCAATCAACCAATCATTACAACCATGGGAGATGGTACCAGTGAGTGCAGAGATCAGAACATACTCTTCTTCACTTGATGAGTCATCATCACTACTACTTTCTGCCTTAGCCTTCTTCTTTGGGGGTTCATCATCTTCGGCAGCATGAGCATGAAACCTTCTTTTGCTGCCCTTCTTCTTCTTACTAGAGTTGTTGTTATTATCCCTTTTGTTCTTAGGACAATCTGAAGCAAAGTGACCCTTCTCATTGCATGTGAAGCATCTTAGGTCTTTCCTGTTCTTCTTTTGATGAGATCTATTGAGGCGAGAGGGATCCTTCTTGGTTTTGCTTCTTTTGGTGTGAGCTGCAAGAGCTTCATCTTCTCCTCCCATCTTTTCCTCACGAGCTATAAGTCTAGCTTCTTCTTGAGAGCATTCTTCCCGAAGTCTACTGAAAGAGATCAACTTCTTCCTTGCACAAATTCCTTGAATAAAGGAATCCCATGACCTGGGTAGGCCATTTAGAGTAGTCATCACCACCTCACCATTCTCCACCATTTCATCTACTGCTTCTAATTGTTCCTTGATCTGAGAGACCCTTGAAAAGTAAGATTGAATGGTTTCTCCATTCTGAAACTTCACTGCTTTCAATTGGTTCCGCAGGTTCCGATTTATGTTCTTTCCTTCAAATAGCTTGGTCAAAGATTCAAACATCTCTTTGGGTGTCTTAAGAGAAGACACATGAGGTATGAGATGGTCTTTGATAGAATCAGCAATGATTCTCTTTGCCTTGACCAAGTTCTTCTTGTGCAATGCCTTGGCTTCTTCATCCTCTGGGATAGGGATGTCTTCTTTCACATATGAGTCCAACTCATTCTCTTCCAGGATTAACCCAATCCTATACTTCCAGGCTCGGAAGTTATCAGCCCCTTCAAGCTTATCCTCAAGCTTGGTGTGAAGAGACATATTTAAGAGTACTTCAAATGGAAATAGAAAAGATTTAGAACTTACCACTTGAAGTGCTGAAAAACTGGATCTGGTCCCGGATTAGGGTTTGTCAGAGAAACCCTAAAAATTCAAAATGTGAATTTCAAAATTTCGAAAGGATAGAAAGATGCGCCTTGGAGAGCTGATCATCCTAGTACATTCAGAAATTGAGATCAGCAAAGTCTTGCCCTTCAAAATTGCCTTTTTGTCCTCCCGGGTTCACTGGGGAGAGCCCTGAATTAGGGTTTGAGTTTCCCGGAGATCTACCCAGACAAAAATCTCGATCCAAAGCTCAAACCTTCGATTTTTGCAAGGAGCTTCCAGCTGTGCCTTCAGTTTCCAGAAATTCCTATTTTTGTGGAAACCCTAATTTTTAGGGCCAAATCTGAAAATGCTCGGAACTGAAATCTGATTGGACAGATAGATGTGCCTTGATGAGTAGATCCAATCTACTATACTGAATTTTAAAAATCTGTGGAGAGAAACCCAATAAACAAGGAATACAAGCTTCCATCACTGCAAAATGTCTTCTTCTCAGTTAAGCTCTGATACCATGTTAAATTTTTAGTATTAAATCACAATACTATAGGATCTTTGCTGAGAGAATAACATCTACAGTATATCAATGCATGACAATCATAATATGACAAGCATCACAAGCATCACAAGAATCAAAAGCATAGAGACAAGAGACACAGAGTTTTCGTGGGGAAAACCCTAAGGTGAAAAACCCCACAACTTCCTCAGAGATAGAGAGAGCAATGGCTCAACCAAAATACAACCAAATAATACTGAGATAGTCTCCTAGCAGATGATCCTCCTCCTCCTCACTAGTGCGCCACTTTTCAGAGAGAGAGATAGTTGCTTTTCCGAGTGAGTAAAATAGAGATCTCCTATCTCTATTTATACTCACCTTTTTGCCCAGTGACCTACTGGGGCCGACTTGTCTACTTTGATACACCCACATTATATTATATATTGATCAGGGCCGACCCCATAAGGTGGTCTAATAACCCATCGGCAAGTACACACACTTGCGACACTTGTCAATCCACATGACGACACTTCCTTATAGAGGAATAACACATCTCTTATAAGGGTACAATAAATATAAATATAATATACAGATGAAATACATTCCGAAGTTACATATACATCAACAGTCTGACTCTCCTCCAAAGCTTACCCAATGTCTCATCAACATCATGTTATCCATTAGGGGCTTATAAATAAAAAAGTGATCATGTCTCTTAGCTATTCAGTTTTCTCCCATCCTCTTATTGCTTCAGGTTGGCTTTAGCTTCACAGGTTCAATGTCCAAAAGTCCTTTTCTTTCTAAGGTATGTATAAGAAAATCTACAAGTGAGTCTGGTTGCGCCTTTGGCCCCCAACTTTTGTTGCTCCTAAGGAGAAGTTGAGATCACCCCCTATAATGATAGCATTTGAGTTCATGAAAGATATTTTCATCAAATCATCCCAAAAGGTATCCCAAATCGTATAAGGCCCATATAAGTTAAGAATCAATAGCTCTATCCCTAGTTCTTCGAAGAAACATTCCAATGCCATTCATGAGACAATGCTCCAGACATTGATTTCCTTAATCACCTTGGGGTTCCAACCAATGGACAATCCCCCAAAGTGTCCCTTAGCATATATAGTTGTAAAGGACTAACCTTTAAAAAAAGATTCTAAATATTTTATGACGGTATCTCCATGCCCCATTGTTTCCTGAAGAAGAAGAATATCTATTTTTGTGGAATCCACCAAATGCTTGAGCGACAATTTTTGGGCAGGCTCGCCAAACCCTTGCAATTGAAAGAGGCAATTTTCATTTGGAAACCTCTGAAAGGGATTTCAATGCTCTAAGTGCCATATCAATAGAGGTTTGTTTTCTTGATGCCATATCTTCCTGTGCCTTATCTTGAGCTTTGGAAACGTGAGACTTTCTCCCCCTACCTTTCCCCATTACACTACTGCTTGGGATTAGGCCCAACCCACCCTCCGGCTTGTGATTTAGGTTCAGAGAGGATAGCATCCGGCTTCGCAGGGTATACAAAATCATCGAGGCTTCTGAGTGCTTAGAGAAATCCGATTCAGGGGTGAAGGAGGAAAAGCAACACTTTCCTAGAGACTTGGGAAAACCGTGGAGCACAACGGGGGTAAGGGAGGAGATATGGAGATTACTGGGGAGGGGGAAGGAGAAGTAGACACAATTTGATATGACTTATATAAGGAAATATTATGAAAAGAAACCAAGATGAGGGTTTCTGCCAACATACCCTTTTTTGAGGTTATAACAATATCCACAACCAAGGCCGAAGTGCTCCTCTCCACTACCGGATCTCCAACATTTGTTTGTGCAACTAGATCTATCTCTTGTTGAGTGACCACAAGGGGAGGATGAATTGGATTTGTAACCTTTGCAGACTTCACTTGATGAGCTTCTGAAAACCTTGCAGAATTTTGAGCCGAAGCTGCTTTCTCTTTTCCATCAAAGGAGGAAGAGCTTTTTTTCTGTGGGGATGAAGCCACAAGCACCCTATAAGGTAACTGACAGTTCTCCGTGATATGGAAATACGATTGACATCTGTGGCACCGAAAAGGATTCATAGTCTAGGCACTTTACATGAGTCTTTTGTCCCACAACAAACTTCATTTCTTCTATGAGACCTTCCTTGGTGAACAAATTAACCAAGATGCGGGCCACAATCATTTCTCCCAACGTTTCAAAAGACATGTAGGCCTCCAAGAATACCCCAAGAGCATTTCCTATGTGTTTGAAAGCCTCTATCAACTAGAAATCCAACATGATACCTAAGAGATGTACCCAAAATGATGCTACATTCAACCTTTCGCACTTTGGATAAAAAAAGGGGATTCCATCTATTCAAATCCATCGGGATGGAATCAATAGTCTAGTTATGTTGTAAAACTCACTGCACATATGTTGAGGAGTTACTAGCATGAACACAAATTAGCCTCTTGCCATAGCCAAAACAGTTGGGGAATAATCAATCTTCGGAGCCTAGTTCTACTTGGCCCAATTTTTTAGAGTGTTGGCCTTGAACCTTCATCCTCGATCCCTACCTACCATGGCTCTATCTGCAACATCAACCACATTAATCATTTTTATGTCCCTTCCAAATACCAACTCAACCTCCTTTTCCTTTTGGTTTAATACAATTGATTTTATTCTTTTGCTCGATCCTCCTTGGCGCAAGGGCGGGTCGGTCAGACCCTCTTGCTTAACTATGACACATAGTAAACACACGAATGCTCATATAAACTAGACGTGAACTCAAAATGCCAAGAAGTTGGCTTCTATTACTTGAATTAATTTCAATGTTACATACAAAGAAAAATAAAACAAGTCGGCCTTAGCTGTTACAATATACAGAAATAAATCTCTACTCTGTCCGTGTATTTATCCCCTTTGTGTGTGATCCTCTGAATAACAAAACAAATATCGATCCCCACTATGTGCCTCCACAACATTCTTCTACTCTGCTCGACTGTTGTTCCCGAGGTCCACCTTGCCTGGCTTCCCCAAGACGTCCTTCTCTGTCTATCGCTCTTCTCCCTGATCCTACATACCTGCAGCTGTCAGCGCCCCTTCTGTTCTTGCACAACCTTCTTAACTGCAATTAACTTGCTCAACTACCCATAACAGTTGTAGGTACGTTTCCTCGACCTCTACACCTTTCTGACTCAGCTATAGTTGTCGGTCTTGTCACCGTCCCCTTTCGACTAGTCTGCACTTCGTCACATAGACCATCTTAACTTATCGATTCTCAACATTTTTTCGACTCCTCACCTGTCGACCACACTTTGACAGATTCCTGCTTGACTACCTGGCTTCGACAGCCAACCTCCTTTGCACTAGTGGTCGTCGGAAATCCCCCTGGTCGACCTTCTTCTGTTGATCAACTTCAACTATTTTTCCCAGGCCCCGATGCCCCTACATCAATCCCCCCAGGTGAAAAATAACTTGACTACTCTGTAAGTCTTCTGTATTCTTCCTCTGAAATCCATGTCGCCTCATTCATCTCATCATCCCTCCATCAAACTAAGTATTCTTTCTTCTGCGAACTCCTTGTGCATTCAACTTCGCGGTCATCCACTACTTCGACGATTTCTTCCCTGTGTCGATCTAGAATTTTCCCAGTCCAATCGATATTCGACACTTCCACGCTGCTGCTTGTTGAACCTTCTTCATACCTGTACAGATCTAATACATTGAACGTAGGAGAAATGTTCAATTCCTTTGGTAGCTCCAATACATAAGCATTGTCTGAAATCTTCTTCAGAATCTTACATGGTCCAATCTTCTTCAGCTTCAGCTTGTTGTATGTTCCTATCAGGAACCTCTCTTTCCTTAAGTGTGCATATACTAAGTCTCCCTCACTGAACGACTGTAGCCTCTTCTTCCTGTCGGCTCTCAACTTATATGTCCTGTTGCTCTTTTCAATGCGCTTGTGTACATCTTCATGTTCTTCTTTCCTATGCTCTGTGAATGTCTCTACATCTGCGCTCTTTCTAATCTTTTTTGGTATCGTGACCAAATCAACAACACCATGTGGGCTTCAACCTTGAAAAATCTGGAATGGAATCATACCTATCGACCGATTCACAGATTTGTTATATGCAATTTTGCTTACGCCAACACGTTCTCCCACTACTTGGGTTTGTTAGTCGTCAAACACCTCAGAAGGTTTCCAAACTTTTGTTTACTACCTCGATTTGTCCATCAGTCTGCGGATGGTATGTCGAGCTAAACTGCAACTTCGTATCCAACTTCTTCCACAGGGTTCTCCGTAAATGACCCATAAACTTGGTATATATGTCTGATGTTATACTCTTAGGTAACCCATGCAATCTGACTATTTCCCTGAAGAATAGTACAACGATGCTTGTGGCGTCACTTGTCTTCCAACATAGAATAAAGTGTGCCATTTTCGAAAATATGTCGACTACCACAAAGATTGAGCCGTTACCTTGCTATGTCTTCGACAATCCTAGCACAAAATCCATGCTCAGGTGCTCCCATGGGACATTCGGCACTGGAAATGGTGCATACAGCCCCGTATTCTGACTTCATCCCTTCGCCAATTGGCAAGTTCGACACTGTCATACCCACTTATCGACATCTATCGCCATCCCTGGCCAATGGTATTTTTATTCGACCAACGCCTTGGTCTTGTCGATGCCAAAATGACTTGCTAATCTGCCACTTCGCAATTCTTGGATTAGGTTCTCTCTTACGGATCCCCTAGGAATACACAACTGTTGTCCCTTGAATAGGTATCCCTCTTGGATAAAATAATCCAAGTATGGAGTTTTGTCAACACTCCATGGTTCGCGACTAGCCTTCCATGTTTTTGCAAAATCCTCGTTGGTCTCATACTTCATTTTTACCGACTCTATTCCTGTCGCCTGAACCATCGTCGTGTTCAACAATGCAACTCTTCGACTCAACGCATCGGTAACCTTGTTTGACTTTCCCAACTTATGTCGCAACATGAATGGATATCCCTGCAAGAATTCAACCCATTTCATGTGCCACTGATTCAAATTCGACTAGGTATTTAAATACCTCAATGCTTGGTGGTCTGTATATAACACAAACTCCTTGGACAGCAAATAATGCCTCCACTTCTTCAACGCTTGCACTATAGCATATAACTCCTGGTCGTAGACCGAATATTTCCGCTTCGCTTCGTCCAACTTTTCGCTGAAGAATTCAATTTGTCGGCCCTCCTAGCTCAACACTGCTCCAATTGCCATTCTATTAGCATCGCAATCGACTTGGAAAAATTTGTCGAAATCTGGGAGAGCTAATACCAGGCTCTCAGTCACCTTCTGCTTCAACTTGTCAAAGGATTTCTGGGAAGCTTATGTCCACTTAAACTCCGCTTTCTTCATGCACTCTGTCAATGGTGCACATATCTGACTGAATCCTCTAATGAACTTCCTGTATAAACTAGAAAGTCCATGAAAACTCTGCACTCTTGTCGTGCTTGTCGGTTATGGCCACTCCAATATAGCCTTCACCTTTTCTGGGTCCATCACTAACCCTTTACCCAAGATTACGAATCCCAAGTACACCAGTTCTTCCTTCATGAAGAAACATTTCCACAGGTTCACCATCAGCTTCTGTAACACTTGTCGAATGTGCTCTAAATGTTTGGCTTTAGTTCGACTAAAAATCAAGATGTCGTCGAGGTATACTACGATGAACTTTCCCAAGAATGGCTTGAGTACTTTGTTCATCAATCGCATGAATGTATTGGGTGCATTAGTCAGTCCAAATGGCATGACTAACCACTCATACAGTCCTTCCTTTGTCTTGAAGGTTGTCTTCCATTCATCGCCTTCTCTGACCCTAATCTGGTGATATCCACTCTTCAGGTCGATCTTGGTGAAGTATCTCGCTTCACTCAAACAATCCATCAAGTCGTCCATCCTTGGAAATGGAAATTTGTACTTGATCATGATCTTATTGATAACTTTGGAGTCTGTACACATCCTCCATTCTCCACCCTAATTCGACACTAATACTGCAGGTACCGCGCATGGCCTCAAACTTTCTCTGATCAATCCTTTGTCCAACAACTCCTGGACTTGTCGATTGAGTTCCTGACCCTCTGTCGGAGTCATTCTATGTGGTGCCTTTTTTGGAATACTCGACCCGAGAATCAAGTTGATCTAATGGGATATGCTTCTCGTCGGTGGCAATTCCGTCGGTGCCTCATCAACCATTATGCTCTTAAACTCGTAAATCATTTCTTCGACTTCAACCAGAATTATTTCTGTCGTCGACCTTTCGACACATGGTCCTTTTGGAATGATGGCGAAACATCCTAACTGTTTCTCCTCCTCTACTAGGAATTCCTTCGTTGAGCATATCAGCACTCGCTTCTCCCAATAGTTTCTTTCGCCCTGTTTGCAGTCGGCGTGATCCTCCTACTTTGGCTTCAGCATCCTCCACGTGCCATTTCTCCACGATGTGACTGTGTTGGCTCAACCATCATAGATCATCTTCCGATCATATTTCCATGGCCTCCCTAATAACAGATGACAAGCGTCCATTGGGATTACGTCGCATAGTACATTGTCTTCAAGTTGATCATGCACTGTCTGGTTACCTTCACATGATGTCCTTTCTGCAACTAGGATGTCTTGTATGTATTTGGGTGTTGTTGACATCTCAAACCCAACTTGTCGATGGCCTCCTTCAACACTAATTCTCTGTACTTCCCCCATCGACAATGGTCTTGTAATATCTTTCGGCGATCAACACTTTGGTCTAAAAGATGGCCTTTCGTTGTGCCATCTCCTTCCCTTCACACTGGTCATTCTGAACCAACATTCTCCTGGTCATCATGTTTCAACCTTTTCCTCTACCCTCTTCGCCACTAACGAATGTCGAATCCATCTTCTCGTTGCCTTGATCATCTCATCGATGTCTAGGTTTCAACTCCTCCGTCACGTGTAGATTCTCTGAGTATTCATAGGATTTGTGTTCCACTCCGCGACACTTATAACAGACAATCGTTGGTCTGTCAGCTCCTTTCCTTTCTGTTGGACCACTTCGACCAAACACATCCCGACCGCGGGACTCTAGACCATCCCGTCGGTTTCCTTTTGTTTTTTCTCTAGTCGTTGTCCCTTCCGCATATTGGTTGTCTTCGACGGCTTCTCTCCTATTTCCGCTACTTTGTCCCTTCACAGAAACAATCTTCGCACCTCGACCAGTCATCCTTAATCTGGTCGATGTGGTTCTTCTCGACAAATTTTCTTCTTCCTTCAGAGATAGTTGATAGGCTTCTCCAACCATTCTGAAATTCGATAGGCTCAACTCGTCCTGTATGACATACTTCAAGCCGTTTACATATCTTGCGACTACTTCTTCGCATTCATCGGTTTGACCGGATCTAATCGACAGTCTGTAGAACTCTTCTGTGTATTCCTTCACGGTCATCTCTTTATGTAAAAAATTTTGTAACTTCCTAAACAAGCAAATTGCATAGTCGCTAGGCAGGAAATTCCCTTTCAACTTGGAAACCATTATGTGCCAAGACTTGATTTTCTCCTTGCCTTTATTGACTCTGTCTGCCTGTACTACACTATCCCACCACAATGAGGCATGACCCTTCAACTTTAGACATGTAGTCTTAACCCTCTTAGGATCCTCTATCTTCTCGATGTCAAAGTATTTCTCCATTTCTCTGAACCAGTCTATCAAGTCTTCTGGATCCAGACTTCCTGAGTAGGTAGGTACCTCCATTTTTTCCTTACCCCTCATCTCTGTTAGTAGCTTGATGAATTTATCTTCTGGTTCTTCTTCCACTGCTTCTCGAGCTTCCACTTGCTTGTCGCTATGGTCAAGTGAATTGGGAATGCATCCATGCCTCTAGCTTTCTTTGATCGCTGCAACCTCATTGGTCAATCTTCTCATTGTTCACTTGCACTCGTCGAACATTTCGCGATCAACTGTAACTCTTGCGCCTCGCGCTCTTCGTCCTACACCACGGAAATTTACACCTCTTTGTGCCATTCTTTCAACCGCAGCTGAAATATCCTCTCGTCCAATCGCAACCGGACTTTCACCACACACACACAACTCTACCCAACCACAGCTAGAGTTGTTCACGCACACGCAGGCTCTTCCTATTCTCAGGATTCTTCTACTCGAATACCACTTGACACTATGCAAGCCGGTATCGGTATTCCTCCTACCTTTAGGATGTTGCTGCTCTAATACCACCTGGCACAAGAGCGGGTTGGTCAAACCCTCTTGCTTAACTATGACACACAGTAAACACACGAATGCTCACATAGACTAGACGTGAACTCGAAATGCCAAGAATTTGGCTTCTATTACTTGAATTAATTTCAATGTTACATACAAAGAAAAATAAAACAAGTCAGCCTTAGCCTGTTACAATATACATAAATAAATCTCTACTATGTCGGTGTATTTCTCCCCTCTATGTGTGATCCTCTCAGTCTTTCAATCCTCTAAATAACGAAAGAAAGATCGATCCCCACTATGTGCCTCCGCACCAGTATTTTACTATGCTCAACTATTGTTCCTGAGGTCCACCCTGCCTGGCTTCCCCGAGACGTCCTTCTTTGTCCGCCGCTCTTTTCACTGATCCTACAGACCTACAGCTGTCAACGCCCCTTGCCTACACAACCTTCTTAACTGCCATTAACTTCCTCAGCTGCCCACAATGACTGTAGGTACGTTTCCTCGACATCTACACCTTTTTTAATCAACTACAGTTGTCATTCTTGTCACCGTCCCCTTTCAACTGGTCCGCACTTCATCACATAGACCATCTTAACTTGTCGATTCTCGACTTCATGTCGACTCCTCACTTGTCAACCACACTTCTACAGCTTCCTTCTCAACTACCTGGCTTCGACAGCCAATCTCCTTCGCACCAGTGGTCATCTGCAATCCCCCTAGTCGGCCTTCTTCTGTCGATCAACTTCGACTTTTTCTCCCAGGCCCCGATGCCCCTACATCACTCCTACTTTCGGCTCGCAACTTTGGGTCCTGTTCTTCAAGGACTTCCCTAAGCTACTTTGTTCCACCTGCTCCAAACGTGAGTTTATCCATCCTTCTCTTGACCAAGAAGGCCCAAACCCTGGAGCTGTTAAGATACATGTCAGCGCTAGCAAGCCTACACTAGGAAAACTCACATTGAA
Organism: Larix kaempferi; assembly: GCA_027924585.1. Taxonomy (NCBI): domain Eukaryota; kingdom Viridiplantae; phylum Streptophyta; class Pinopsida; order Pinales; family Pinaceae; genus Larix; species Larix kaempferi. The sequence continues at coordinate 679,399 of BSBM01001174.1, read as the reverse complement.
ATCCCTTAGTAGTTCTAGAGTTACTCTCGGGATAAATAAATCCTTAGAAACTTTTGGTCGTGAAAATAACATGAAAAAATCCCCTATGCTTGAGAAGGTAGAAGAAGTAGGGAGTTGGTCCTACCCTAGGGAAACTATTTGAAAAAGCCATGAGGGGGCTACATGGATTTCCACTTGGCAACATGAGGGTTCGGGGGGGAGTTGATCGGACAAAGTTGAGACCAAGAGATCGAGATCTGATAATCGGCAGGCAATTTTCGACGAAAACAAACCTAACCTAGCCATATTGACGCTTCCCGATACTTCGATCTGCATTGTCCAATTCCAGAGATCTCTACCTTCGGCGTTCCCAACAACCCCTTCCACCAGTTGTTTTCCAATATGCACGGGCCAAATATACTATCCTTCAAAAGGGTCATCATAATAATCTAGAAGTTCTTCATCATCTTCCATGTTGACAGCGACAACCACCTAACCGCGAAAACGAAGGCATCATTAAGGACCACCTACAGTCAAACAACAAAACCCTACCGCAAATATATCCTCAAAACCGCAAAGCCCCCTGAAAATCAATCAAAATTATCCCTAATTCATGTATATATATATATATATATAAACCCAATTCTTTTAAATTTGCATCCAACCTTTTTAGAAATTCTTTTTACTTATTAAATTTAAACTTAAGATGGGTTTATAATAATCTTGCTACTCTTAAATAATAAAATATAATTGTCGATTGGGTGGTTGGGAGGAATGTTGTTGTCCTCTCCACCCGGGTTCGATTCTCGCTTTGTGACACTTGCTCCTTCTTGGGAGCCGACTTTGACTATGTAATGATTGTAATGTTGGCCATATCTTGATTCTCTGGAATAACAGGTGTTGGAAATTTCCGGATGGATGTAGCCCTCTAACAAATGGTGAGCCATCATTTTATATATATTTTTTTTCCAGCGAAAAAAATCTACCATTGATATTCAAAATAGTTCAATCAAATAGTACAATATGGACCCAGATTCGACAAAAAGAATCGGTCATACCAAATGGTTCAGTATTTACCATAATCTTGATATGTATCTCATGCCAGCTATTTCATCTAGTGTCAAATTATACATTTCTTACACAAAATCAGATGATCACAGTCTATCAAAACATATTCAGTGTCAACAGACATCAAAATCTAGTCAAAAAAGTAAATGGTGCCTTCATCCTGGAGATTGTGCTCGACCCATTCCTCCCAAAGAAGTTGTCCTTCATAACCTGATAATGCTTGTTTGGATAATTTATCAGCAAGAGTATTCTGCTCACGATAGATGTGCTCCAGTTGAACACCTTGAATTTTAGCCAATTCAGATTGTGCCCGAAGTGCCCAGTGCCTTAAGTTGAGTACATTGAGTTGAAAATCACCCGCTGCCCATTTAATTGTGACTTTGGAATCCCCAAAAACCTTAATATTGACCAAACCGAAAATATTAGCCACTTTAAGCATACACCAAAGAGCAATCAGTTCTGCTTTCATATTTGTGCCTGTGCCAACATTGAGTTTAAAAGTAAAATGATGTGTCTCATTCAAATAAATCACTCCTCCAATAGCACATAGCCCCGATTGTGATGCACCATCAAAAAAAATAATGGGCTGATCAACCTTGAAACTGAAAGTACTGATCCTGTCAGTCCTTAGTTTAGAAATATCATCTTTACAATTTGCAAACATATTCAGTGCAATCAAGCTACACTGTATGGGGTTGATATTGGCATTTTGAAATAACTCACTATTACGGGAATACCATATGGCCCAAGAAATGCAAATAGCAATGTAGAAGTGTTGCTTACAGTTCCTATACCAATTGAGTAGACATTGATTAAAGTCCCCAACATCCCATGTTTGATATATTGATAAATGTGATAAGATCACCTCCCAGGTCTTCATTGCGAATCTGCACTTAACAAATAAATGTTGTTTGTTTTCTTCATCCTTCTTACAAAGTGTGCAGATGCCTGGACCATTCCAACCATGAGTACGAAGATTGTCCCATGTCTTTAGTTTATTTTGCAATAACATCCAGCAGAAGCATTTGAGTTTGAGTGGTATGGACCAGTGCCAAAGGCGTTTGTACCACCAGTCTTGTGGATATATGAGCCTATCCTGAACAATTCTATAATATGTTGTGCGAGCCGTAACCATTCCATTTGCTGGGTTGCCTTTCCAGAGTAGCAGATCTGAGTCCTGACTTAGTCTGATACCTGATGCATTTAAATTTGATAAATAGTCATCCCAAGTACGGGCAAGATATCCAGTGAGGCCAATATCCCTAGCAGGCACCCAAAAATTACTACCTGCGTAATCATGTTGCTGTAGATGAATTTTGTCCAGTGTATTCATACCCAGAATCTGGAGGTACTGTATAATAGACTGTGGCAGAGTAGATTTATCTTCCATACCTATGATAGGATCGACTCCTATTCGAATCCTTTCTCCATTCCCTACCTGCCATATAAGATCATCTTTAATCCAATGTATAATCTTCATGAACCCACGCCAAATTGGAGAAAAGTTCCAGCTAATAGTTTTTGGGTTCCTTATCCAGCAGTAAAAGTCCTGTTTTAAATACTTGCAAGCTATAAGGGAGGACCAAAGGTTGTTTCCCGTGAGGCAGCGCCAGAGACTTTTGAGTCTGAGCGCAATATTGAAGGAGCCCAACTCTAATATTCCCCATCCTCCAAATTTGATAGGTCTAGAAATACTATCTGCTGCAATCATAGAGATCTTATCACAGTGTGCAGTCCCGAACCATAAAAAGTTGAAGAACAGACTTTTTATATACCTGAGAATGGTGGCTGGTACTTCAAGTAGTGTAAACCAGTAGACCGGTATACTGGAGAGCACCGATTTTAATAGAATGAGCTTCCCACCTATGGACAGAAACCTGTAAGACCAGTGATTAATTCTATTTTCAATCTTTCTCAACAACCAATACCAGTCTTTGCACATATAATTATTTGGCTTAAGATAAAAACCCAGATATTTAAGCCCAAGTTCCAGATTATGACACTTAAATGGCAGAAGTGAAAGAATGTCCTTTAGATTTTCTGCATCTGGAGACATATGATAGAAATTGGATTTTCTTAAACTGATTTTCATCCCTGAAGCACCACAGAATGTCTGAAAGAGACCATTAAAAGAGATCCATTCATCAATAGAGTCTTCTCCTGCTACCATCACATCATCTGCAAATAATATATGTGAAATCACAAAATCCTTTGATATTTTAATGCCTTTTATCTGTCTTCTTAAAAGAGCTTGATTGATCAATCTACTGAAACCATCCATAACCAAGGCAAATAAGATAGGAGACAATGGACACCCTTGTCTAATTCCCCTTGAACATCGAAAGAAAGCAGAGGGACTACCATTGACCAAAACTGATATACTCACAGATGAGATACAGGCCATGATCCATTTAATGATTGCTGGCGGCGTCCCAATTTTAATAAGAATCATTCTGAGAAAGGACCAGCTAACCCTGTCATATGCTTTTTCTAAGTCCATTTTAAGAAGCAAAGCCTTTTTCTTATAGATCTTTATACTGTGTAGTAGCTCTTGAGAAATGCCTATGGCATCATGTATTTGTCTTCCAGATAAAAAGCCAAATTGCTCCTTGGATATGTGCCTGGAAAGAGCATCTTTGAGTCTGTCTGCAATAATTTTAGAGATGAGTTTATACAGTAAATTGCAAAGAGCAATCGGTCTGTAATCATTAAAGGAACTGGGTTTATCCTTTTTAGGTATGAGTGTGATGAAGGTGGAATTAAGTCCTCCAGAGATAAATCCATTGAGTTTAGAATAGTTCACCAAATCCTTAAGCTCATTACCCATCAGATCAAAGAAATGCAAGTAAAGCTCTACAGGCCACCCATCAGGCCCAGGGCTTTTATCTTTTGCAAAGTATTTCAGGGTTTGTTCAATTTCCTCCAAAGTCACCTCATCCAGTAAACTGTCAGCTTCTTGATAAGTAAAGAAACGTGGATATAATGTAGCAACTTTGATCCGCTCCTCTAAATTACATTCACCAGAATCTGCAAAATTTTGTCCAAAAAATACTGTAGCCACAGATTTGATATTCTCAAGACCCGAGCACAATTGTCCCCTGCCGTCCACAATATCCCAAATGATCTTGGAATTCCTTCTTGCCGAAGCATACGAATGGAAAAATTTAGTATTTTTATCACCAGATGTAATCCAAATGGCACGGCTTTTTAGTCTCCATTCTTTCTCTGCTTGTAAAAGTAGCTCCTCTTTTTTCTTTTCAATCATTTTCATCACCTCGAAGTCCTCCATCAAAAGAGAACCTCGAATGTTTGCAGAAATGGACCTCTGGAGTTTATTTTCAAGTTGTAGTAACTCCTTTCTATCTGCTTCTTTTCTATCTCTTATCCATCTGGTGACCTCATCTTTCAATTTTTTTAACTTAGAACAGAAAGTCTGAATGGGATTGCTTTCCGAGACAGAAGCACTTATCCAAAAATTCCTTACCATATTGCAAAATCTTCATCTTCGAGCCAAGATGTGTTAAATTTGAAAGGGAGCCCTTGTTTAATTTTCAGATCATCGAGTTGGAGGATAACCGGCCAATGATCTGAAAATTTGTGTTCGCATACCCACGATCTATGCTTCTGAAAGTTGCCCAGCAGAGTTGTTTTGACCAGAAATCTGTCTAATCTTTTGTGCACACCATCTGAGAGAAATCTCCCATTAGACCAAGTGGGAGTCAGGGTATGAGGCTGAACATCAACCAGATCTGAATCTACCATAAATTGTATAAAAAAACTTGCTAAATCATCAATTCTGGCGTTGGGTCCCCATAATTCAGAAACATGACAAGTAAAGTTCAGGTCACCTGCAATGATCAAGTCATTGCAGTTTAGAAGTCCAGAATCTTTTAAGGAGGTCCAGAATATGTTTACAACATGAGTTCAATATTGCGCTCAGATAGGTTTACAACATGAGTTCAATATGTTTCTTTTTTCAACATATGATAAATCAAAATTAATAATAAATGTTTACCATCATTATCATTATCATCAAAATTAATTAGTATATATTTATTTTAATTTAATATTAAAAATTAATTAAAAATACAAACCAATTCCTTATCCTTTAAATTATGAATTTACATTATATTAAATTACACATATAATTTAGGAGTTGTCTATAAGAGCGATAATTTCTGCCGGGCAGTGAAATCATCCGGTGGTCGTCAACCCCACTCCGGCACCGGTCCCCTGTCCCCTCGTGTTGACACCCTCACAATCCCTAACACCTTCGCGATCCCCCCTGACACTGATGCGATCCTCAAGTGTCAAATTCGCCCCTCTTTTCTCAACGTCCATGTGAACGAGTTAATGCAGGTTGGAAGGGTTGATGAACTCGGAGTTAGTTTGCATCCCAATGCCATTCGAATTCACCTTTCCCTCCAGACCCCGCGCATACCCTTTCCAAATGGTGGGCACCAATTTTTTCTGAAATGCTAAGACAAACGAGTTCTGAAATATGGATTTTCCCAAACGATTTCATCCATTCATCTGATACTACATGCGTCCTAGACCAGGAAACACAGGTATTGTTATGGACTCTGTTTTTTTTTCAGTTTTACCAATGAAATTGAACGTGAACGCCAATTTGCAATGCCATAAAAAATAGTGGAAATTAGGTAGGCTGTAAATAGAATTGGTGTTACAGCTTACCCCACTCCAAAATTGAGAGGAATTAGCAGGACTGAAAAACAAAAAACATAATCATGAATTTGAATATATATCATACAACTCCAAAACCAAATCAATGTCTTTGATAGCACAACTTTGTATTAATCTATTATCCTTTCTACAACTAATTACATCTACATCCTTTGCATATTCGGCAGTCAAATTGAATCCTCTCCTGTAGGTGAAAATCTTCAAACCACTGGGAACAAGCACCAGTCATAGCATTGCAGTAAGATGCTGCCAGCTCTATACACTCTTATCAGCTTCCTAATATCAGGTCACTATGCAAAAAAGTAATAATGCAGCACGCTGAAGGTATTAATCTTCCCAAAGAATCCAAATACTCTATCAACATCCACTCTTACAATGGATTTTGAGTAATGAACGAGGGAAAACAAGAAGATCGGGCTGTGCGGTTGCTTACAAAACCACAAACAAATATGAAAACCAACTAAAATAAGTCCAAACACAAGAAATGGGCTAATCAGTATACCTAAGAGTTAAAACAGTCAGCTTTTTTTAGACCTTAAACAAGGAAGCACTACCTTAGGATTAAACACAAACAACTCATCCAGATTAGAGTAGATTCATGTCTACCCCGCTAATGAATCATATCCACCATTGAAATACTCATCTGGGTTTTGTGAATTGTTAACCCGCCCGGCAATAACCATGCAAACTAGCATTGCTCTCTTATCATTTGATTCATCCTCCTCTGATACCTCAATGGAATCATGGGATTTTCCACTGCTTGCTGTTGTGTAAATTCCTTTCACATTCTCAACTTTTGAGGAGAATCCATGTCGGTTGATATTGCAGACACTGCAGGATGGAAAATTACATAGGTTAGTTAACCCATTCATGCCAAGTGAATGTAATGCATTGGAAACGAAGCAATTCATTACCATCTTCTATGCACCTTGGGTGCTTCTTGGCTGACTTGTTGGATTTGGCCTTTACCATGTCTCTGTAATCTTCGAATTTGTTGATGGTCTTCTGGCTATTGTGAATTTTCATAACCCTTTCTATCTTACAAGGTGTTTCCTTTTTTAACCAGCTAGTTTGGAAGATTATATCTACAATGTTCCTTGCTGAGTCATCTTGGGCTAACTCAGATACTGCACAAATATTTCATCAATACATGAAAGAGATTAGTTAGAAGCTTTGAACTTGTGTTTCAAATTCAGATAGGTTTACAACATGAGTTTTTCCGACTCACAGAAACATGTGTTTTGTATTAACTAAATACATGTTGCTTGTAATGCTATATCTTTCTAAAACTTAAATCTATGTCCATGATGAATCAATAAAAGCTAGAAATGATAGGATGGAAATTATGTTCCTAATCATTACAATATATAGGACTTATACTTGATCAATGACAAATTAAATGGGCAAAAATTATACAATCTAACCATAAATTAAGGTAATAGTTGTCCAAGATGGAAGTTGAGAAGTCGTAAAATTTATGGTTGGAAAACAAGGTGTAAGACCTAGAAGAACAAGGACACTACAACTTCTCAGGTTAATACTTACAAAAAATATAAACAGAAGAAAAAATAATGCTCCAGTCAACATGAATTCATATTATAATTAGTAATATGGGCAAGACTCTAATCTATCAAGGAGGAACTTGTTGGGCTGATGAAGAATCTAAATTATATTACAATTGCAAAAGACAAGATAACCCCCAAGTTTAGATGATTTATTTTTGAGCCAGCTAAGCTGAGAACTCAAATGTAAATCTATGCTTATTAGGCAACCATGTCATCACAATGGCTTGGGAGGTTTGAAATAATTTCCTTTGTGTTTTCATATTGTTTGTAGAGATCGGTACAAAATGGGAAAGCGAGGAAAATGGGAGGCTATCATGGATTTTGAGGTACAAGACCTCAAAGACAAGACAACATTTTTCTAGTTGTCTCATCACTTTCCTACGACGACAAAGCAAACATCCAGGAAAAATAGATAGTGTTGCATTATGATATGAAGTGTAAGTATTTTTAAAGGGAGTGCATTGGCTACATATTATTGTTGAGATTACATTTATCATCCATAGTACATACTAATGTTTCAAAATTTGTTGCACAGTTATCAATGTTCATATGGCCCAGATGACAAAAGAGGAGAGAAATTAACTAAACGAAGGACCTCATAGAAGAGGGGCTGCCAATGCCATTTCATTGTGAAGGTTATGGTTCAATTTCCTCATATAGCAATTTTAACTTACAATATGTACGAGCATGAAGATGAGGACGCATGGCCCTGTCATGGAAAACATGACACTTCAAGTAACGTGAGGACATTGTGTAAGCCAAAGCTTTCAAAGGACATTGTTGCTTATGTGGAGAGTTGTTACCTTCTCGGAGTGTCCGTTGATTCAGCTTACAAAATGCACATCGAGAGGCATGTTGACATGGACTCAACAGCTCGAGATAGAGATGTCTTCCTACATAGGAAAGATATTGTAAACATATACACCCGGTTGATGAAGGGTAAATACCAACTTCACCAAAAGGATGAAACGAGCGTCAACTTATGGTATCAAAAGCAACCGAAATATTTTTTTTTTTCCCAAAATCCCAATGGTCGTAGTGTCCCTTTTATCATGAAAATTCAAACAAAATTGATGTTGGAGACCATGGTCAAGCTATCGCACAATAGCATAATATCCATGGATTCAACGTTTAGTACAAATAAATACGGAGTAAGTCGAATGTCAATGATTGATTTGATATGCATATTTGAATTGTAACCATTCAATATGATTGATGACTTGAATTTTACATGACATGTTCTTTGAATATCACAGTATCAGCTTCACACACTCGTGGCATTTGATGAACAACAAAGCGGGGGTTCCAGTAGCATGGGGTTGTGGCAGAATGAAATACATCAGTTGATATTGCACTATGGTTGGAGCAACTCATGCAGAGGTGTTACCAAATCCGGCATGATTGGAAAGTCAATGCCTTCATGGTCGATGATGCATTGGCTAAAATTTCTGCTTTGAGGTAACTTCAATGTTCTTATGCTACAATATATCTTGCATTTATTCTAAGAATATCACACTTAAATGCTCTAAATATGGCAGGAGAGTCACAGGGTGTGAGGTGATCTTGTGTGTTTGGCATGTACGTAGGGCGTGGAAAAAAATGTGTATAATTTGGCCAACAATAAAGAAAAATCCGATCAGATGTACGATAATTTAGGTTTCATTATGAAACACATTTCCAATGATGATGTGGATGATGCAATCCATCGATTTTTTAGCAAATTTGCAGATGAGGGGAAGTTCTTAGACTACTTCCATAAAAACTCGGTTGCCGGTGATAAGCTTCATAAGTGCACAAACTCTTGATGATGTTTTTGTTTTTATCTTTCATAAACATGTTATACATGTTCACTAACTTGTTTATTTACATTTAGGGATGTGGGTGAAAGGATGTCAAGATTTCCCTCATGCCAATCAAGAGACCAACAATTCTATTGAGTCATACCATTGTTACCTGAAGACCATCTTTCTATGTGATCGAAGGAAGAAATGTGCTTGGAGGATGGATTGGTTATTGTACATGCTCCTAACAAGTGTTGAACCTTGTTATCGGTACAAATAAATTTTGAAAGAACAAGGATACTTGAACAATTATAACAAAGCGAACCAATATGAATCATTAGTGGAAAAGGCCAGAAGAATTCCAGACAATGATTGTTGTCCTCATAAGAGTATAGCTAATGCTTATTGGGTGAGGATTCAAAGTAATCCTGATAAGGTATACCTTGTCAAGTGGTATCGTGCAAATTTTATATTGTGCGAATTCCCATGGTCTATTCGTGGGAATATTTGCAAGCATTGCATAAAGGCCAACTGGTTATATTTCAACTCAGGCAATTCGGAACCATTACTTCATCGAGATGCAATGGACAACACACTCAATGACCCTCCAGAAATAAGTATTGAGCCCCACAACCTTAGTGTAGATGTCAACATTGATCTTGTGGCCACCGATAGTGTTGATGCAAATGTGGAGGCACTTCATCTTGCTAGAGAGGAGTTGTTTAGATACACACAGTTGATTCACAACAACCCCCCTACTACTGTGAGCAAGACCAAACAATTGACTGATATGGTGAAAAAATTGTTGGAAGAGGCCAACAATCAACACATTATGGATTTTGAATTCATGGTTGGGTTGGATGGTTTTGATTTATATTTGAAGAGAAAGAAGAGTTTCCTAATCCCTACAAAGAAATAAAGAAGAAAAAAACAAGATAGTGGATTGGAAATTGATTTGAATGTCCCTGCATATGAACATGAACCGTTTCAATTTCACTACCTTTACAAACGTGGACATCCTCCAGCAAAGAAAGCACTACCTATGGTCCCAGGTTAGTCTCATGATTGACGAGAGGAATGGGTTTAGATTACTCTTTTTAGCCATCACCAGTAATTAACATGTGTTGTTTTTATATTTTGCAAATGTGCAACAACCCACAACGATGGCCTCAATCCAAAGCCAAATGGAAATGCAAAACCATCCAACCTTTCCCTCCATTCCAGGTACATTTCATGGGACTTTTCACATGTTGAGAGTGAATTGTTTTTAAAATCGTATGTTGCATATCCAGTCATTGTGTTCATGTTTGCAGAGGGTCAACAATACGCAACCCTAGACTCAATTCAAAGCCATGTGGAGCTACAACATGCCCAGTTGCTTGACAAGTCTCCAATCATGATCTGCAAGGTTTGCAAAAGGCTATGTTTTCAAATCTGTTGCCAACGCATTGATTTTTTTGCAATCTTGGGTTACAAATACAATGGTTTTATTTTTTGATGTGTTTATGTGTGCAGAGGTGCAATACTCCTTGTTCGTGGCACCAATCCAAGGCCATGGGGATATGCAAGGAATTCCTATGTTTCTTACTATGCCAGGTAGGTCTAACAAAACTCTCGTAAATCCCTAATCCCTAATCCCTAATCAACTTCTTGCTCTGGACTATGCCAATATGGTCTATAGTGACTATTTCTTTTTTTAATTATAGATACTAGTAATTTATTGAGGGGTTTCCCTCCTTCCAAACATGCCCAACCAGTTGACAATTCTCTGATTGGTTATCTATAAGGTTTGGAAAATGCCATGGTTTGTACTCATTGTCAAATACCATTTATGCATCACCATCCTTTAACATATGATGTGTTAATGTGTGCAGATGTGAAACACTCCCTGATCCTGCCACCAATCCAAGGCCATGGGGATATGCAAGGCCATCCTCCTACCGAACATGGTTGGTTGATTGCCAAGGCTCAATTTGCAAAGAGAAACCAAAGCAGTTCTACAAATGCAATGCCACATGTTAACATACAGTGAAAGAATTTGAGTGCGGGGATTTAATATTCTGTGTCAAAACTATGTCCATTAATTTATTTTTTCCAAGAACATTGTAGTGTTTTCTGCTTTGTAGGGAGAACTGCCATGTAAGGTGTAACTCCCATGTTCTCTCATACTTGTAACATCTATCACACTATGAAGTCTAGTCTACTACTGCTATTTTGGAGTAGCCTTTGAAGTGTAGTCTACTACTGCTATTTGTAATGTAATTTTGAAGAATATTATCTAGATATACCTGATCATCATTTGTAATGTAATATTGAAGAATATTATCTAGATATACCTGATCATCATTTGACTTTGTATCTTTTTAAGTTATATTTTCCTCGATGTTGCCCATAAGTTGACTTTGTATCTTTGTATCTAGTAAAATGGTGCATAAAGCAAAGAATTAAATGCCTCTAAGGGAGAACATTTTAGATTAGATCCAAATTTAATAATTTATACCAAAATTGATTGATCAATCTTTAAGTAAAATGGTGCATGACCAATGCGAAAATTATAAAGATGGCGAATAAACACTTCTAATGGAATAAGAGTAAGGAGACAGGAAGGCTGTGCAGAAAATGATAGTAGGTTAATGCCATTCTCAACTTTGTAGAACAAAACAAAAGTTACCAGCCATTATGAGACATTGAAAAAGCTAGGTCTAAGGAATGGAGATTTCTACACTTTGTAAAAGCAATTTCTAAAGTTGAACAGAAATGGCATGTGCATATTCTTCATAGCATCAACTAAGTACAATCTTTTAGTTCACAGCAAGGAAAAAGTTAGAGAATCTGCACTTCTGCCTAATATACCAATATCTTGTAAGAATTCAAGAGTAATCTAAACTCACATATTTCATGGTATGGCTACTAGCCAGTTTTACATTCTGAGAAGTATGACTATCATTATGGTTATGTATTGTATTGGATCAATTTTCTTTTCAAATGAAGTTATAGTGCTAAGTGTAACCAATTTAAACTGGTGAAAAAGTGTGTTATAAACTAGTTCATTGCTTTAAAAAAAATGGGAACCCATATTTTTATGGATGACAAACCCATAAATAAGGCAAACCAATTTCTCTCTTAAGCGAATAATAGAGTTTGTTGGTACCTTGCTAGTGCCATTACAATAATCTGCATGAATGTTATCATCAATATTCAATATAATCAATAACCACATCCAGCAAACCCCATTCAGGGAATGAGCATTCATGACAGGATTTGAATCTGGGTCAATGCCACAACAAATGCTCCAAATTGCAGCTAGATCAGTCTAACTGACAGTAAACCAGTCTGAGAGCCAATACCAGTTGTAAATCAGACTCACCATGTGACCTCCCTGGAATATTCTCCCAATGGATTTGTGCCAATAATGGGTAAACAATGTCTCACTCTTCCTCTTTCTTCTGCTCTACATCACATTCCAACATTGAGTGGTACAAAAAACATTTTCTTTTTCACTTAAATTCATGGTTATGTTGTTAATGTCTTCATTCTTCTTTTTTATTGATCTTATGATTTCTTCTCTCATGAGTTAATATTTGGATTTAATGAAGTTTTATTTTCACTTTTGCATGCCTAGAATCATAATATAAATTTGTAAATAACTCTAGTATTTGGTTTGAATTTTTATGGATTGCAGAACCTTTATTTTTCTTTAAATTGCAATGCCTCCACACTTCTGCAATCGGGTTGCGGAGCCTTTACATTGGATTGTTAAATTAAAATGTTTCCGCATTCCCGCAATCTACAATGAGATTGCGGAAATCCTGATTTTTAAGTTTTGATTTCTTGCCTCTGCACTTTTGCATTCCGCAATGCAGATTGTGGAAGTAGGAAAGCGTTTAAACAATAACATTTAGATTTTCGATTCCGCATTTCCATATTCCGTAATGCGGATTGCGGAAATAAAAAAACAAATTGAATAATAAAATTTGAGTCGCCATTTTCGATCCTGCAAATATTTTGCGGATTGCAGATACCTTAAATTTTCTAAAATCATTCCCACAATCTCTCATTCTCGTATTTCCTACATTCTGCAATGTGGATTGTGGGAAGGTAGAATTTCCTCCATGTCTTTGACTTTCCGCGTTTCCAACTATCGGGTTGCGGATTGCGGAAACAATTAATTTCCTAGAATCAGTTCCGCATGTCTGCATTTCCGCAATTCGCAATCGGGTTGCAGAGCCCTTAAATTGGATTGTTAAATTACAATGTTTCTGCATTCCCGCAATCCACAATCGGATTGCGAAAATCCCGACTTTTAAGTTTTGATTTCTTGCCTCCGCACTTCCGCATTCCGCAATGCGGATTGCGGAAGTAGGAAAGCGTTTAAACAATAAATTTTAGATTTTCGATTCCGCATTTCTGCATTCCACAATGCAGATTGCGGAAATCAGAAAGCAAATTGAATAATAAAATTTGAGTCGCCATTTTCGATCCCGCAATATTTTGCGGATACCTTAAATTTTATAAAATCATTCCTGCAATCCCGCATTCCAGCATTTCCGACATCCCCAATGCGGATTGCGGGAAGGTAGAATTTCCTCCATATCTTTGACTTTCCGCATTTCTGACTATCGGATTGTGGATTGCAGAAACAATTTCCTAGAATCAGCTCTGCATGTTTGCAATTCCGCATTTTCTTGATACATTTGTTTTTAATCTCGACCGTTGGTGTGCTTCAGAACTATGGTTTTGTTTAAATTTTGTAATCATGTATTTTTGGTTTAAATACTTCAAGTAACCTATTATTCTTTTTACCATTTTATGTTGCAATTTTACATTCCACAAACAATTTACACTTTCGATTTTACCCTGCTGCGGACTCTAGTTTTCTCCATCAATTCACAAGTAAGTTTTATCTACTTCATGCAAATCATCTACATAATAATTTGAAATTGAATTGAGATTTTAATTGAAATTTCCTTTCACCATTTTATCAAAAAACCTACTTTCAGCCATGGCAAGGAATACTAGGTCTAAATCGGTTATGGATGAATTGAGAAGTAAAGACCCTAATAGCGGAATATTTTCTGATACTGACGTGAGGGTTTCCGAAACCTTTTGGTTAGACTATCGAGGATTTATAGCATTTTTGACAATGACGATTTCTCTGAAATCCAACACGACCAATTGCCCTACATTAATATTGGGAAATCCCAAATCCATGTAATTGCGGCCAGGCCATCCCTCATGCGTTATACTGATGTAGTCAAATGGATTTTAGACAATTCTAACCCCTTGACCGTTCTTTCAATGATATAAACCATACTCTGCTGGATTCCCTTAAACCTGAAGTTTTTGCTAGGGTTTACGGACTTAAAAATCCCAATCAGCTGCTTACAAAACAATTCCTAGAATCTTCAGCAAGTCGTTCTAATTTTTATGAGATGATGAAGTCTTAGATGGAAAACCTTGCCATCTATGCTCCAAAACTTGATAGGCAGTACCTTATTGCTTGGTTTAAAGAACCCTTCTCCTTGTTGTCAGCCATGTTATGCAGGTTGTATGGGTTACCCAACTGTGGGGTCTTCAAGGCAGAATGGGCACCTGTAGCGCATCACATTCTCACCACTGGTGAATCCTTCAACTGGGCACAGATATTATATGTGGTTTTGAAAGAAGTTATTGAAAAGTACAAGAAGACACCTACTTCCAAGAAGCCTGCATTTTATTTATCTGGTTATGTCATGGATGTGTTATGTTCAGCCTTCCCTTTTCCTACCATGGGATGGAATTGGACCAATGAAGGACCTCCTGTCCATATTTATTGTTCAGTGTTATGGGAATACAATTTTGTACCCCTCACTTATGAGATATGTGATCAATTTCTTGGCTCCATTTATCAAAAACTATTCAAAGAGGATGCCCCTACCTTTTCTTCACAGGCCAAGGCATTGATTGCTACTATGGGGGACTAGTATGTTGGTGAGTATTTTTCTTACATCAGAATATGGGGCAGAAAAACAGTTCATCTCCTTCCCAGGATTGTGCCTAATAGAATGGTTATTGAAGAGATTTCATTTCAAACTGTAATTGATGGTGCTTTCCCTCATTTCATTGGAGCCAAAAGGAAAGGTTGGCCCAAGTTTCCCCTTTCTCTTGGACCTTTGGTCATCCAGAATTCTATGCATGCCACCTTGCTTGGTAAAAAGGTTACAACTCTGAAGCTTGGGGAAGTTCCCAAAAGGATGCATGATCCTAAATCTTTCCTGGCCAATCATTTTTCTAAAGAGCACATAAAGAGTAATTATGTGCATGAAACAGAGCCCAATGATTTGATTTATGAAGGTGTAGATTCCTTCCAAGATGTCTTAAACAGAGCTGCCACTTAGGAGGAAAAGGGATTCATTCATCAATATCAACAAGAGCTCAAGATGAAGGTGCTGCAAGACATAAAGCTCAAACTCTCAGATGAAGAGAGAGCCCAGAAAGATATGATGGAGAGAGAGGCACAAAAAGCACATAAAAAGCAAGTTAAGACTCCTTTTCTATTAACTCATCAAAAGGAGGATAAGAAAGGAAAAGCTCCAATTGATGATTCTTAGCAACCTCAGCCTATAAAAAATCTAAATGCTTTGATACAATCTGCTGAAGAAATGAAGAAAAGCTTGGAATTGATGAGCTCTGTTCTTGAAACCAAGGCTACTGCTACAACACCTCCAACTAATAAGTAGAAAATAAAGGCATTAGTAGCACAGGCTAAGTTGTTGCAAGTTGATGACAGTGACCATGATGATGAGTCAACTCTCAACAACATTTCATGCCCAGTGACTATTTCTGCTGACTTGACAATGACCTCTTTGGTCACCCAAGTTCTTTTCGATCCAATTGAAGATCCATTGATAGAGGATTATGTTTTAGACATTCCCCTGCCTGAAATCACTCCCACCCTCACTGTAACCATTCCCACTAGTTTACCATCTGTACCAGCATCAACCCTTGTTGTTTCTCCCATTTCCCCATCTGTTCAACTTACCATGCCTATGGAGACTTCCCTCAATTCACCAGAAATGCAAGTCTCTTTTGCATCTCTATATCCTGTTATCTCACCCATGGTTCCCATTTCTGCTCCTTCATCCTTAGCTACCGCAACAACTGCTACTTCCTCATCTCAACTGAACATGCCTATGGATACTTCCCTCAATTCACCATAAATGCAAGTCTCTTTTGCATCTCTAGATCCTATTATCTCACCCATGATTCCCATTTCTGCTCCTTCAGCCTTAGCTACCACAACAACTGCTACTTCCTCATCTCAACTGAACATGCCTATGGAGACTTCCCTCAATTCACCAGAAATGCAAGTCTCTTCTGCATCTCTAGATCTTGTTATATCATCCATGATTCCCATTTATGCTCCTTCAGCCTTAGCTACCACAACAACTGCTACTTCCTCATATCAACTGAACATGCCTATGGAGACTTCCCTCAATTCACCAGAAATGCAAGTCTCTTCTGCATCTCCAGATCCCGTTATCTCATCCATGATTCCCATTTATGCTCCTTCATCCTTAGCTACCACAACAACTGCCACTTCCTCATCTCAACTGAACATGCCCATCCCTACCCCTGTTGTTTCACAACCTGTGTCTTTGGTCACTGTTTCAAAAGTCTTAACATCCCCTTCTAAGGTAATGGCAAATTTTGGTGAAGATGCAGTAGTTTCCCTTGGTGAGTACTTCTTGAGCAAATCAGAAAGGGCAGTGGTTAAGAAAGGTTCTAAAAGAGCTAGGGAAGGGACAATAGTCCAGGGCACTATTCCTAACCAAATCATATGGAAGAGAGCCTCTACAGATGTTAAACATGAAGATTTGGAGACAACCACTGCAATGGGAGGGAGCTTTTGTTGGTGCCAACTTTGACTCTATCACCACACTCAATAAAGAAATTGAAAAGAAAGAAGAAGAAATTCAAGACCTCGGGAAAAAGCAGATTGAAGTTGATCAACGGTATCAATCCCAGTTGCAGGGATTGGAGGACAAATGTGAATCTCAGATTCTGGAGATGCGGTCACAGAATGAAGATTTGAGACAACAACTCCATGAAGCACAAGGACATAACGCTCAATATGCTGAGAAATTGGCAATTCTTGAACAACAACTGAAATTGTCCTAGTCCATTTCTATTGTTTCATCTTTCTCACAGTTTTCCAAAGATGAGTTTAAAGAATTTGCTTTGAGAATAAATGATGATTATAAAAATATCTTAGTTGAGTTGTTTCAGGGCCTTAATGAGATTTAGGATGTCTTTACTTCCTTTGAACATTTCTCTGATATTCTTTGTGATCATAATCAAAGAAGAAATCACGCCACAAGGGATTTTGAAGATGTTATTGATTGGCATAAGTACATCAAGGAAAAGCCTGAAGCAATCCCAATTCTATATAAAATCAAGCTGGGAGAATCAAAATCTCTTTACAATCTTGGGAAAATGTCTGTGAGGTGGTTGAATCCACCATTGAAGAAGGGAAAAATCATTGTAGGAAGCAGTGGTTTGACTCTGATAATTTGTTGGGATTACTGGAATTCCTGTTATGAATCAAATTTAAAATGCCCTTCCACCTAAGCTCATGATCACTCGGGTTGAAGAAAAGCATTTATAGTTTAAAGAGCATGTTGAATATCTGGAGCATATTCATATCAAAGAAATCAAAGAATTAGTTGAGTTACCAGTTTCTTCCGGGATGAAAGTAAATGTTTTCTTACGAGAACGGTCAAAGGCAAAAAAGAGTGAGATCGATGGTTTCCTTTGCAAAGCTCAACTTCAGCTCGAGCGTGCTCAATACAATGACCTTGATGATCTTTTAGATGTTTTTTCCAAGTGGCAATTTGCCCTTGGTAAATCTTGATCTAATATGTTGTAATCCCTAATTTCATGGGAAATCGGTTTCTTTGTAACTTATTGTAATTATTATTTAAAGAGACTTAGATCTCATGTGAAGAGGGGGGAAACCGCTAGAGAAAAGAACTGGAGGCATACTACTGAACATAGAGTGTTGTAATTTGTTATAGACTTTAATGAGAATCAATCAGTTTTCTCTTATCTTTTCTTTTTGTTAATTCATTTGTCAAGTTTTCTTGATGAGTATTGGTTTTTGTTGCACTAAATGATTCACTTTTCTTTGGTTATGATTCTTGATGAGTATGGTTTTTTCTTGCACTAAATGATTCACTTTTCTTTGGTTATGAAATCATAAACATACGAATTTATATTTGATTTATCATTTATGATTCACATGAAGATTAAGTAACATTGCACTAAATGATTCACTTTTCTTTGGTTATGATTCTTGATGAGTATGGTTTTTTCTTGCACTAAATGATTCACTTTTCTTTGGTTATGAAATCATAAACATACAAATTTATATTTGATTTATCATTTATGATTCACATGAAGATTAAGCAACAGGAAATTATTTTCTTTATTTTATATAATCTTATTCATTATTTTGTAACATGGTTTGTCCTGGTAATCTCTAGCATACTTGAATTCATGTAATTGAATTCCATGAATGATGTGTCGGCCATACTTAAAAAAAGAGTTGAATGATATGTCAGACATACAAGGTCATAGGTAATTCATTCCTTGTTTGTCTTTGATTACGATGTCACTTTTGAAATATGTTGCATAGAGCTTAATGGTATTTCTAGATTTGGTAGATTTGTGAAATAAGCCAGAGGGCAGGGAATGCAGAAGAAACACCTTATTATCTCATTTGAAAGCTTAATGGTATTTCTAGATTTGGTAGATTTGTGAAATAAGCCATAGGGCAGAGAATGCAGAAGAAACACCTTATTATCTCATTTGAAATCAATGTTATATTTGATGAAGTGTGCATTCACTATTATGTTAGATTATTGCCACCATTATAGATCATTGAGCTAAATTTATGATTTTTTTCAAGAAGATTCTACTCCATGGTTCATTTTGTGTTTCGTGTTGCCTTTAGTTAAATATTTTTTTTGGTATTTCAGTGACAAAGGGTTGCAGATACTTCTATGTGATTTTTCTCCCAGTTTAGTGTCACGTGAGGCTTCTCGATAGTTGTTAGTCCCAACATTTTTTTTATAGTTGTAGATCAATTTTAAAATGACATTTGCAGGTCATAGGTGGGGATATCCCAAGTTCACTAGATGGATTTCAAACGAGATTGGAACATCATATGTGGGCATAATTTTAATTCAATGAAAGATCTGTTAATAGACATCAAAGAATAGACATAATTTTGGTATGAATACCATATCACAATTGAAGCATTAGCTCAATTGGTAAAGGTATTGTGTGTGAGAACATGAGGTTCTGAAATACTCTTAGAGATAGTTTGCAAAAAAAAATTGCAGGTACTTTTGTAGCCATGGTCTTCCATTTGCGGGTATAGTGAGAAAGAAGAAAGCTCATCCACCATTTCTAAACATTCACCCTTTTTCTTGTCCAGGTAATAGTATTGGAACTTATGCATAAAATAGTGAAAGATGTGTATTTACTTGAAAACTACATCTTTACTTGAAGAATGATGCAGCCCCCTAATAATAGAAAATGTCTTCATTGCTCTAGGAAAGTATAGTTTCATAAAGTAGGCAATGACATATCTTTCATGCAATTCTACGAGAGTTTCATTAGACCTACCTGGCATAGTAAGAAATGTAGGAATTCCTTGCATATCCCCATGGCCTTGGATTGGTGCCACGAACAAGGAGTGTTACACCTCTGCACACATCATATCCCGATGTTGTGTCTAAGCCATCTTACTTCCTACAAAATAGCAACACGTTAAAGACATACTTGTTGCCAGGAAAATGGGAGTTGCTCAGGGATCGGGCTTTTGATGCTCAAATTGTTTCCATTCACACAGGTGGGTGATTTTAACAGTTTTCCTTGAAGCATATATACTCATTTGCTTCAAAGAATCAAAACATTGGAGTCAAAAGAATAGTATTGGGAATTGAATTATAAACTTGTGTTGTTCCATTGTTTGAGCAGGAGTTTGGAGGAGGTGATAACAAAGTAGAGAGATGGAAGCATAATGTAGAGGACTACAAAATACCATAATGTCTCATAGTTTCGCAGTAAGCTTGAAAAGCTATGTATCTTGTATTGTAATCTTCTTAATGTGAAATTGCCCACATAAGATCCAAAGAGATGATGTAAACCTCACTATGAAAGAATTTAGGAAGAAGAGAGAAGCAATAGAACATAGATCCAATAGAGGCAGAATAATTACACACATTACATTAATCAGAATAGTAACCGGGTAAATATACAATGCTGAGCATGAGAATTCGAATTCACTAGGTGTAATTCGAATTGTCCTTCATGCACAGATCCATAATCAGTGGAGAGTCATCAGTGCCAAACTAGGAGTCTATCTCATCATCGGTGAAGTCATCAATGCACAAGTAGTGATCAACCGGGAGTCAAACTGAGTCTAACTGAGTGTGGTTGGTGTAACTGGCACATGGAAGCACTGATATAGTGAAGGAGACTCAGTGGGGGCGCTCATGGAGCTAACTGGAGTCAAAACAGTCTATCTAGTCACACTGGAGGTCCAAAAGAGTGATAAGGTCAGTTAGGAGTCAGTTAATCCTTAAATCAAGGAAGAACTGAAGATAACTGAACTAAACTGGACTGGTAGGTGAAGAAAGGCGCCCTTATCATGCAATAACTGAAAAGAGGGCGCACTAAGCTCTAGGAGAGCTAAGACTGATCCGAGAGAAGCTCCTGGGGCTAGTTTGGCAAGGGCTAGGTGCTGGTGCTGCAAACCCTAATTGCATGCAAACCCTAATTGCATGCAAAACCCTAATTGCATGCAAAACCCTAATTTTGCATGCAGGACTGAAAATGTCAGAAATGTTAGAAGGACTAGGATGGAGTATAGGAATATCCTAACACCCCCCCTTAATCCATCCTGGGCCCTGGTAACTAGGACCAAAGGTCACCCATACAATCAATGAAATGATAAAAAGAATACTGCCTCAATTTTTCTTTTTCTTTTTTTTTGTGTTTTTATATTTTTGAATAACTCAAGGAGCCATTACTCTAAGCAGAAAAGAAGCAAGCTTTCATCAGTGAAAACTTTGCAAAGAGACTTGGTAAGCTAATCCTCTGTAAAGTGCGAATGCAAGTGCTAGAGAATGTGTTGAATGTAGCAAGTCTTTCAGGAACCTTTTCTGTCACTGGAGCGAATGTATCATGATGAGTTTTCCCAAGGAATGGAAGAGTAAACCCCATCATCATGCTGAATCTCTCATGGAGAGGTGGATGGCATAATGCAAGGTTAGCATGCTGCTGAAGTCTAGTAGTTCTGTAAGCAAATACATCATCAACTGTGTTCTTAGTAGTAGCAAGGACTGTGTGAGAACATGTTTCTCTTGAATCTGGACTAAGAATAGGTGTTGGTTCTGAATCTTCTTGAACTATGATCTCAACATCAAAATCTTGATCTTCTTCCTCACTAGAATAGGAGTCACTGGAAGAGAAGTCACTGTGATCCTCATCAGAATCTGAAGGGATAGTTGGAGAGAAGGGCATGAAGTGGGAGAACTCATATGCCTTTGAGGCATGATTAGCAATCCCATTCGCTATAACCTTTCCAGTGGAGATTTCTGTAATCTCTACTGTGTCTGGACCAAAAATCACTTGTTTTGGAGATCCTGTATGAGTCATTTGATATACTGATAACAAATTAGCTGTAAGAGAAGGAACAAATAAGACATTTTTGAACTTACCATGCTCCATATGAACTGTACCCAAACCTTTGGCAGAAATCTGAGAGTTGTCTCCCATGTGAATGGTAGGCCCATCTTGGAGATCCAAAGAGGAGAAGGATTCTTCTTGTGCCATCATGTGGTTGGAAGCTCCAGAATCTATGAGGAGAGCTTTTGTCTTTGAAAAACCAGCCATCAATGCATGACAATCATCAGATCCA
This sequence comes from Larix kaempferi, assembly GCA_027924585.1. Taxonomy (NCBI): domain Eukaryota; kingdom Viridiplantae; phylum Streptophyta; class Pinopsida; order Pinales; family Pinaceae; genus Larix; species Larix kaempferi. The sequence continues at coordinate 657,332 of BSBM01001174.1, read as the reverse complement.
CTTCCAGAATCAGACATCTTTGCTTCTTTTGGAACAACAATTTGGTTTTGTTCAAGAAGCTTGGTTAGAAGATCAATCTTCTTATGCATGCAGGCATGCTCAGGATGGTTTCCTCTCTTGCAATAGGTACAATTTGGTCTCTTTTGTTTGTCATTCTTGGATCTTGAAGGTTTCTTTCCTTTGCCTTTTTGTCCCCCTTTATCATTCGCTCCACTTGATTCACCAGCCAATAGAGCTAGATCTCTGGAGGTTTTGATGGCACCCATTTGAAACAGTTTGTTCTCTTCTTGAGTGAGAGCCTCAATGAAGTTACTTAAGGTGGGAAACTTCCATCCAGGGATGGACATTCGAACAGAATGAAAGGTAGATACAAAGACAGAAAATTGAGATCCAAGTTTGCTCAATATAGAGAGTATCAATTGCTCATCACTTTTAGTGATGCCACATTGCTTGCAATGCAAAACCAAATTCTGAAATTTGGAGAAGAAATCTTGAATGCTCTCGAAATTGCTAGGTTGAAGGGCAACCAATTCATTCTCAAGAATGTAGCCTCTTAGTTCGTCTTGTTTGCCAAAAAGACTCCTCAATTTTATCCATAAATCATATGGAGACTTCAATCCATCAGCATGAAACAATAGATCATCAGAAATATGAAGGCATATGAATCCAAAGGCTTCATCCATTTTGTTTAGGTGCTTGACTCTCTTTTCAGCTTGATGTGGTATGGCATCTTTTTCTTCAACTATTCTAGTAAACCCTCTTGATTGCAAGAGTATTATCATCTTCCTCTTCCATTCGAAATAATTGAAAGGAGTGAGAAGTATAGAAGAAGGATCATTCGAATTGCTCATCTTGATTGCTTGAACAAGTGCAAAATAGAAGCTACTGAATCTGCTGCTGCAACTGCTGGAACTTCAAAATACCTGCAAAAAAACTCTCAAGAATGGAGGTAGAATATACTCTCAAGGCTCTGATACCATGTGAAATTGCCCACATAAGATCCAAAGAGATGATGTAAACCTCACTATGAAAGAATTTAGGAAGAAGAGAGAAGCAATAGAACATAGATCCAATAGAGGCAGAATAATTACACACATTACATTAATCAGAATAGTAACCGGGTAAATATACAATGCTGAGCATGAGGATTCGAATTCACTAGGTGTAATTCGAATTGTCCTTCATGCACAGATCCATAATCAGTGGAGAGTCATCAGTGCCAAACTAGGAGTCTATCTCATCATCGGTGAAGTCATCAATGCACAAGTAGTGATCAACCGGGAGTCAAACTGAGTCTAACTGAGTGTGGTTGGTGTAACTGGCACATGGAAGCACTGATATAGTGAAGGAGACTCAGTGGGGGCGCTCATGGAGCTAACTGGAGTCAAAACAGTCTATCTAGTCACACTGGAGGTCCAAAAGAGTGATAAGGTCAGTTAGGAGTCAGTTAATCCTTAAATCAAGGAAGAACTGAAGATAACTGAACTAAACTGGACTGGTAGGTGAAGAAAGGCGCCCTTATCATGCAATAACTGAAAAGAGGGCGCACTAAGCTCTAGGAGAGCTAAGACTGATCCGAGAGAAGCTCCTGGGGCTAGTTTGGCAAGGGCTAGGTGCTGGTGCTGCAAACCCTAATTGCATGCAAACCCTAATTGCATGCAAAACCCTAATTGCATGCAAAACCCTAATTTTGCATGCAGGACTGAAAATGTCAGAAATGTTAGAAGGACTAGGATGGAGTATAGGAATATCCTAACACTTAATAGTAAGTTTTCCCTAATACATAGTTGATAGCAAGGATTTGAATCAACCCAAGTTTGGGAAAAGGATAGCACATGCAAGTTCAAATCAATGGACATTATCTTTCAGAAAGAGTCCAAATCAACAAAAGGAAATCAAGTAGTGAAGATTATGGAAGTGTAACACCAGATGTATTCAACTATACAACTCATTCCCAAGAGATGAAGAAAAAGATGCAGGAAGTGCTCTCTGGGATTAACAACACTGCAGTAACTGGTCAATCAGTGAACCTTTTGGCTTCAGGATCCCCTCTAACCTTAAGAAATATATCAGGTCATGGATTATCTCAGGATACGGAGGAGAAATGTTCTTGCATAAAAGTACTTTTTCCATGTTCCTGGGGTTTTTCAACCATTGATGATCTCAAAATGAATTCTGTAGGCTCTTTAGATAAATCAAGTACATTGGATTTTTTCATCTTCCTTGCAACATGTTTATGATAAGGATTTCTCTCGCTCTCCAAAATCCTTGTATGTTTCAGGCACTGCTTTTCCATTGGTAGAATCTAGATCAAATGTAATAGAATGTTGAGACATGGTTATTCAAGGACGTAAAATATACAAGGGGCTTGATCTTCCAATAATCTGCAAGTGAGGAAAATGGCGTTACAAAGTTGGGCATTTATGTAGAGGTGTTGGAAGATTTATCAATGAAAAGTACTAATGATGTAGTCCATCTATTCCTGAATTAAGATAAGTTACAGCAAGGGGAAGAGAAATAAATTGAAGATTTTAGAGATGACATGGGTTATAAACTTGATAGTTCATTCAAGTGCCAAATTATATATTTCTTGTAGAAAAATGAGTCACATGGAGGAGGCTGAGAAAACTAAACATGAGGAAAGTCCATCAAAAAATATATAGGAATATTAAAAAAAGGTAAGGTAAAATGGACGGAAATGAAAGTACTTGAAAGGGTTATGGAGAACATAGAAAAGATAAAATTGATGATTGTTGGAAATAAAGTTGCAGTCACTTATAGATGTGAAAAAGGTGGCTAGACAAAGTGGAAAGGATGAGTTAAACTTTATGGTGGAAACTACAAAAGATTTGGAAGATGCTACTAATTGCACGGGACATTGCCTTCCCCAGAACACAAGAAAATCAGATGAGAACAAAATGGGAGAACCTATAAAGGTTGTAGTGATTGCGACAAATGAGAAGGATTCAATCTTAGGTTCAGTTCCATTGAATATGAAAGAAATGGTTGTTGGTTTATCCAACAATACTAAGAGGGGGGGTGAATCAATATTGCCTTCTTTTTCTTTTATTAAAGCAATTAGTATTTAAAACAAAATATGCTATGAATCAAACAAGCAACGACAAAGAATTTTATCGTGGAAACTTCAAAGAGTAAATCACAAAATCAAACTCATTAATAAAATGATTTCTACAAAATTGTTTTTCTGCTACAACAGAAAGGAAGCATCAACATCCCAGTTTTCTATCTGCACCAACATATAAGGATGCTACAACACCCCTGTTTTCCAGCTACTACTGGAAGGAGGCTACAACCTCCTAGATAGTTTTCGACCTGCCCCAAGCACCACCCAGCCTCCCTGATATTTATAACTTCTCGATTTTTACTTGATTCATTAATTCTGGAAATTCTTCATACTTCTGGTCTCTTCCTTTCTTGAAGTTGTTGCGATCTGCTCTGTAGAGACATCTTTCTTCTAATTCGAAACTTCATTTAAATACCTCATTCATCCATAGGAACGTGCCTCTTCAAGCATCATGCCTTTTCAACATCGTATCCTTTCAGCTGAGAATCACACCTTTTCAAAAAACGCGTCCTTTCACTAAACAATTACATCTCAGTTTAACAAATAATAGATATCTGTTTGCTTTGATAATTATATTTAATTTATTATTCTCGATGGATGTCCGCAACATTAATCAAACCATTTCTGGAAAATGCCATCAATTCCCTGTAGCTTCATATGCTATTGTTTGAGGGCATGTTATAAACCTTGCAGGCATCTCTTCCTCTTCTTGTGCGGGCATCTCTTCCTCTTCTTGTGCGAGCATGTCTTCCTTTTTAAGGACATCAATGCCAATACTCAACAAGGGGATTACAATTATACAATTTCCTTATTGATGGCCAGGGAGGGCTCCAAATCCCTATTGAATCTATAAAATGTCCATGTAGGAAATAGAAGCAGTAGGGACCCATCCCAGTTGTAATCCTAACCCAGAAAATATTATTACTTTGCAAAATGCATGCTCAAGGAAAGTGTGGTGTTATAGGCAGTCAGAAGTTTATGGCCATATTGTTCTCCAACTACACTCTATCTTTGGAAAGGTATGTGCTCTTTATTATCATATTATTTTTTTCCAAAGAAAATCCCATTCATGTTTTTGTATTGTATTTCTTTGGAAAGGTATGTGCACTTCAATATCATTAATTGTTTTCCAAAGAATTTCCCATCCAAATTTCTGTATTGTATATTTAGGGGCTGGGGAGTTTGAGAGTCCAATGGTGGCATGCTTTTTTTGGCTAGGTACCTCTCTATGTGACTTATCCCTACTAAGGCCAGGTACCCTTCTGGAAGCATATGTTTGTAACCCCTTTTTGTTTTAGGGTCTATGTTGAGGGTGGTCTCCCATCAACATATGTTGATTATATTAGAGAAGTGAATTGACTCCTTGGTATTCGATATTCCAAACTCTGGTTGGCAATATGGCTTCAATGAAGAACGATTAGAGTATGAGAGGTGATCCTTTTTTATTCATGGATTCAAACCACCTTCACCAGAACAAGGCTTTAGTTCTTTCCCAATTGTATATACATAAATTGTATTCATGCAATTATTTAAGCCTCTTTATCTTCAATAACCTGTATCTTTTGTATAAGTTGTGTAGTTTGATGAGCAGTGCCTGAATTGTCATAAGAACCTATCATTAATGCTCAGGCACATATATATTCCAGTAACCCCAAGAAAAGAATACAGACTAGTGACAAGGATGGATTCACATTGCTGAAAATACAAAATGAATTGGGTTACCGTAACTCTTCAAACTGAGCTTGTTGAAGCGAATAGAGAATAGTCTGGAGCAACTTTGTTTATCAAAGAATTTGCAAAGGGTGGTCTGTTTTATGTTGCTTCCATTGCATTTATAAGAAGTTGCTAACATGTGATGTTATCAGGAAAGACTTCACTTGGCCATCCTGCCATGAATTGCGCAGACAATTGTCCACTTTTCAATGCAAGTATATGAGGGAGGCTTGGGCGATGATAGCTAGGGGACTTATTTGTTTTGGAGGAACTTGGAAGTTTACAGACATTATGGGATGGGATGAGATCCATGCCTTTGTCTTAAGAGCTCTGTTACTGGATCCATCTAGCTCATTATGTTTGTGCTTGGTTTGAAGATAAGCGCAGTGCTATTCTAAGGGGACTGTCATTTGATGAGGGGCAATTTTCTGTTTATTGACTTGGTTGGAATGCTTGATCATCCAAGAGTGGAGATGAGGAATGCCATACAAACATGCATGTCTACTGGAATACGTGTTATTGTGGTCACAGGTGACAACAAGTCAACAACACAGTCTATTGGTCGCTGAATTGGAGCCTTCGATCCATTGGATGACCTAGTTGGTCACCGAATTGGAGCCTTCGATCCATTGGATGACCTAGTTGGTCGTTCCTACTCTGCATCAGAGTGCGAGGAGTTATCACCCAAACAAACAACGATCGCTATACAATGCTTGGTACCATTTTCAAGGGTTGAATTAGCTCACAAAAGGATGCTGGTTGAAGCCTACAACGCCAAAATGAAGTGGTTGCAACGACAACTGTTGCAAAAGAGCGGGCCATATATAATAATACGAAACAATTCATCTGGGTTGTCTACCTGCGAATTGTAGGGGGAAGCCGGTTCAGGGACGTTGCCCTCAATCTTCAATGCAATCCGAGAATTCCATGCGAGTTGGGAGCGTGCAGGACAGGGGAGATGCAGGGTTCGAGATGTAGAGGAGAAGAGGTGCGGGAGGAGACAAGCTTGGTTTTTGAATCGGGAGGAGGAGGGAATTCACGTGGTGGGTGGCATGCATTGAATGCATGGATGCGGTGTCCTGAGCGGCGTAGGAGTTCCGACGGAGAGGATAGGGGACCGATGTCAGAGTGGGGTCGATGGAATCATGTGGAAGGAGTGTCAGACTGGCGCGATCTAGTGGAGAGGACAGGGGACCGGTGCCGGAGTGGGGTCGACGGCGACCGGGCAATTTCGCCCAATCGTCGCTCTTATAGACAACTCCTATAATTTATATATTAAACTTAAAATACACTTAACCATTTGAGCATTGGACCACTTATTTATTAGTAATTTAATATTATCTATTTTTGTTATTATTATCATTGAAATAAAAAGGAGGTATTGAAGGTTGTTTGGATTTATGTCGTGTAATTTCCGTCTCTCTGCTTGCTCTCTGATATACCAACATGGCCATTTCTGTTTGAACCGGACCCTGGAGCTTGGATTAAAGAGGATCTGCAATCTCATCGTCGTATTAATTAGAGGGAATTTGGTAATCGAATGCCATTGACAAAAATGAATAAAATGGAGGCCTACCGCTGTGGTGTGGGAGATCTGTGGAAACGCCAGACTGGTGAAATATATCCGAGAACCTTCGCTCACCGTATGGGTGGCTGCCAGGTGTGTTTTGTGTTACATTCTCTGAATTTCGTCTGGTAATAATCAATACACAAGCAATTGTAAACTGGACAGCGTTTGGTCCTTTGGATTTAGTGGGTTGGTTTCCTGCAATATGGACTATCAGTCTGAATTGTGGCTACTTATATATTTGCATGATTAATCTGATACAGGTCCCCATTCCTTTAATCTCATTTGCATTTTCTGTGTGAATTTGGGAAGTGAGTTTGGGTTGTGTTTCCAGGTTCTGGTCATTTTGTGTCATCTGTTCATATTTTGGATTTAGGCCGTCGACTCTAACTCGGCCTTCGTATATGTCATCCAATGAATTATAAACCCCATCCACACTTCAGTGAGAGGATCGGCCAATTTAGCAGAGGCCTGGGTAGTGATGGGTAAAGCCTAATTTGCATTTCAAACTGCTGATAAGTATCATTAGCGAAACTGAAATTACACTAGTTGACAATGGGGTGTTGGTTCAGTTACGAGGATGATCGCTCCACCATGCTCACAATATAAGAGAGGTCCCTCTTTCTCAGTGGCATGGTTGGGCCAGATGCAAGTCTTCGGCGACTTTGATATTTGATATTTATAGTTCCCCTTACTATGGCATCTTATTCAAAAGTAAGTTTGACCCTTTCCCAGAAGTCGATCTTTTGTGAGTGGTTTATGCTGTGTTCACATAATGACTCACTTTCTGAACACAGTCTGATTTTTCCTTTTCCGGCAATGGTCAGAAGTGACCTTTTTTAACATTGGCAACTCGAGTAAGCTTCATTTAACTAAATGCCGAGCACTAACCACCTATCAAGAGGTAGACACTTCCATACATTTTCTATAGGGCCATGACTACTTCTGCTAATCAACGATCCCCCCTGCAGGGCTGTGCTTCCCTACGAGGGGCAAAGATGTCACCTTTTTGAGGATTCCTATTTTACAATGAAGCCAACAAATTCCATAATTGTATAAGCCTGCTTTTGCATTTCAACTACCGATGAATGCCAGCAGGAAAAGTGAATTACACCCCTATTTTCCTACCCTGTTTCAGTCATATGTTAAATTTTGATGTGTAGGCTTTGAGAGATAATGTTCCATTAGGGATTTTGTCTTCATGGCATTATTTTGCTGTCTAATCGATTCTTGACAGCAAATTGTCAGTTCAGTATCAGGTGATGGTCATTCATGAACATTGAAATTCAAGCCACTATTCAGGGGATCATTATTCCATAACACAGTGAACACTGACAATCAGTAGCTGGATTCACAGTCAGTTGAGTTTTGTACAGGTATGCACGATCATTTAAATTAAAGTGAGCATGTAATGGACCAGATTTGCCTAACACAGGGACAATTACTAGTCCAATCCAGATTTTTACAGGGATCCACTCTTATTGGTACTCGGGAGATATACTTCTTTCAGGGGAAAGATTCATTGGTTGCAAGTCGACTTTATAGTATTATGCAGTTTAAATTTTAAGTGACTGTGGATTTTAAACCAGGGCCTTTGATGACTAGAACCATTGATAATTTTGGGTTTATTTGTGTTAGTGTTATCCTTTATTCTGAGCTGGCGAAACACAGGGTCCAAACCGGACTCTGCTTAATAGTCACCCACCTTCTGAGTATTTCTTGTGAGGTGCTAGAGCAGAGTGAGTTTTCCTTGAATCTAAATAGACAGCTTATGCACAGGAGGCAAATTTATACTGGTTTGACCATAAACTACTCTCTTATTTTCATCGTTTGTCCAAGAACCCTCAAGTTGCAAGGTGTGAAACTGACTTGATTATACCCATGTATCTAGAACGTTGGCTAATAGTAATAACGTATCAGTTAAAACCTGGATTTATACATAGAAGAATAGATGACAAAACTATAGCTTGACAAATTTGATCTGCTTTGACAATTTGTATGATCCACCATGGTTGTTTGACATTTAGGTAATAATTTACTCGTTTGTACCATTGTGTAGGTATTCTGCTTCAGTTATTAAAAATGTACCAACATTCTTTTAAGGTTGAATGGCTATTCAAGATGAGCAGACTTGTGGCTGGCAACCCATGATCTTATGATATTCCATAATCTCTTCCTTCAATGATTAGCCTACCCTATCTAGGGGCTCAAAATGCCAATCTACATCATCATCCTATCATAATCAGTATTTACGTGGTCGTCAGGACTGCATTGTGATAGACTTGCGGACACGTAATCAAGAGTTAGTGTTATACTGATTGTGATAATGAACGATGGGAAATAATATATTTATATTTTTTATGTAATTTTTGTAAATTTTAAGTTACTTCAGTTAGTTTAATGGGCACATGCTCCAATATCTATATAAGTTGTTATTGTATGAAATAAATTTAAATAATGAAGATGACAAATCTACTCTATATACAAAAAATAGTAAAGAGTAATGGTTAACGTCGACAAATTTATTGGGAATAAACTTCATTTCATATAAAGCAGAGAACAAAATCATCTTGTGAGCTACAAGATCTGAAGTGCTTGAAGTTCTTTTGGTGCAGGTATGTCTATAGGGGTTTCACATTGGTATGAAAAGTCATTATAGCAATTATTTGCTAGATTTTGTCAGTGACCTTGGACCATTGACTCCTCAAATAACACCCTCAGATGATCATAATATCAATTCTATTTCCACTTCTGTAATCTCCTAATTTTGTGTCTGACCAATAACTTATTCCCATTGTTCCACGTGTAGGATAAACTATTTTAGAAATTGAAAAATTATTAGTTTGTTTTGACAGTGGAATGATAGTTTTTTTGCTTTAAAAAGTGGGTTGAAATGTAGACCAAAGCTACTAGAACCGAACTGGTGGTTGAACTGGCCGACCCTGAAAACTGGAACCAGACTGGAACCGGGAAAAAACCGGATCACAAAACCGGTCCATAAAAAATACATAAAATATTCAAATTTTGAATATATATATATATATATATGTGAATCGAAACCAACCATTATACACAAATTTGCAAATTTTTTCAAAATAGAGGGGTTGGGGTTGTTTTTATAGCTTTGTTAGGGGTTTAGGCCCTAGGGTTATCTAGAGGCTTCCCTCCCTCAACTAACTTTTTGTAATAATAAAAAAACGTCCTCAAATGCACCATTGTGTATGGATCTGTACAGAACCGGTAATTTCCTGTTTGACAGTCTGATTTGGACCGGTTTGGGGTCAAAACTTGTTAGACTGACCGGTTTTACCAGTTCCGATCCAGTTCTGGTAACCTTGATGTAGACTACGGAAATAAATATGTGCATTTGATTAATGTACTTCGAAGCAATTTGAGCCAGGTTCTAGAACCTTATGTCGATGGATTTACCTAAAAGTGCCAGTGTATGGTCTAGACTATGGGAAATGTATACCTTTTCAATTTGGAAATAGGGGTGGGGGGATAAAACATGTTCTTATCTAGTTCTAATATCAAGATATCAGTTCAAGTTTGAAAAATTGAATCTAAATATTGATTAATTTAAATTTTATAATAATAATAATAATAGTGATCGAATTTTAAGGTCATGGCCCAGCCATGGGTTTGGAATATAACTTATCGCAATATCGGGGAAAAGATTGGAAAACCTTAAAAATACAAAAAATAATTAATTTTTTTCAAATTTTAAACATCTAAGATTCTAAAGCAACAAGAACATCAAACAAACACATTGCTACATAAATATGAAAATAAAACTGATATATAAGATGTCATGTGGTACATGGCTGTTACTGTTACAGGAATTTGATATTACAATTATTGATAGACCATGAAAGGAAAATGTTGTTGCAGATTTTTTATCTCGGCTTACTAACAATGATGACAATTTACCAGTCGAAGATTCCTTCCCTGATGAACATTTGTTTGCAGTATCAGCCCACTCCCCATGGTATGCAGATATTGCTAACTTTTTGGCTGCAAGTAAGCTTACAGCACATTTGTCAAAGAGAGAAAGAAGGAAGATCATACAACAGAGTGCTAGGTACTGCTGGATTGATGACCATCTTTTCTACACAGGGCTTGATTTAGAAATCAGAAGATGTGTTAGAGAAGATGAAATTTTCAGCATTCTTAAAGCTTGCCATGATGAGCCCTGTGGGGGACATTTTGCTGACAAGAGGACAGGTCATAAAGTTTTGAGAATGGGCTATTTCTAGCCTACATTATTCAGGGATGCGAAGAAGTATGTTCAGGCATGTGATAGCTGCCAGAGGATGGGCCAACCCAATAGATTAGATGAGATGCCTTTACAGCCATAGTTGGTGGTTGAACCATTTGATAGGTGGGCTCTAGATTTTGTAGGGCCTATCAACCCTCCCTCAAAGCAGAAAGTTCATATCTTGGTTTGCATAGACTATATGACTAAATGGGTAGAAGCTGTCGCCTTGGTCAAGGCCAATGATCAGGCTGTGATTGATTTCCTGTATGAAGAAATTTTTACTCGGTTTGGAGTACCCAAGGAGATCATTACAGACGGTGGACCATAGTTTGTATCTCACAAGTTGGAAGCACTATTGCAGAAATTTCATATTCAACATAGAATAACCTCACCATATCATCCACATGCCAATGGGTAGGTGGAGAGCACAAACAAGGTTATTGAGGCGATTTTGACAAAAACAGTGAAGAGCCATTGTAAAAATTGGGCTAAAAGACTTCCAAAGGCACTGTGGGCCTATCGTACCACTTGGCGTAACACCACTGGTTTTTCCCCATATGAGTTAGTGTACGGCAAGAACGCTGTTTTTCCAATTGAATTTGAAATTAGGACTTTGAAAATAGCTGTTGAAGCAAATCTGGATTTATCTGGATTTATCAGAGGCACAGTGGAATCGACTGAATCAGCTCAATGAATTGGATGAGAAGCGCACAGCTGCAGTACATCACACAGCTTTAATCCAACAACAGCGCTCTAGATGGCATGACAGATTTATAAAGAAAAGAGTCTTCCAGGAAGGATACTGGGCCCTGTTGTATGATTCACGATTTAAGAGGGATTTTAAAGGCAAATTGCGCACCTGTTGGTTGGGACCCTATTAGATAGATCGGGTATTTGATAATGGAACAGTCCGGTTGATCACCATTGATGAGAACAAAGTACCATTATTCGCAAATGGTCATCGGCTGCGACTGTATCACAGGCCGATCTCAAGGGAGGCTTTTATTTCACAAGTTGCAGCTGATCCAGAATATCAGTTAACGTCAGGACATGGATTTTTAAACCCTGTGAATTCCTAAAAGTTGCAGTTTCCACACATATTTTTGTACATAAATAATTGGTTTTTCTTTCATTCTGTATTTTATCTATTTTTAATTTTTCTTGCACTTGATCGGTTTGTTTTGAAGAACTGTGTGCACGAATTTATTGGAGGAGCAGCAGCCGTGACTGGGCCAGACGACTGTAGACACCCCATATTTATTCCTGATCTAATAAAGCTCTTTGAAGAAGTTGGATAATTCGTGGTCTTTCACAGATAAAATTTGCTTATACTACAGTTGGACGCAGCTGCGACTCCGCCACATTTGTCCATTCTGCCAAATTCGCAGCTGCGACTCCGCCACATTTGCCCATTCCGCCATTTTTCCTTTGTTTCACTTTTCGCAGCTGTGACTCCTCCACATTTGCCCATTTTGCCAAATGTCGCAGCTGAGACTCCGCCACTTTTGCTCATTCGGCCAAATTCCGTAGCTGTGACTCCGCTATTTCTGCTTATCTTTCTAAATTGGCAGCTGCTACTCCGCCATTTCCACCTCATTTTTACTCCTTCCCAGCAGCTGAGACTCCGCTACTTTTGTCCACTTCGCTAAATCTAGCAGCTGAGACTCCGCTACTTTTGTCCATTCCACTAAAACTTAGTAGTCGCAACTCCGATCCTTCCACTTTATTCTCGCTCCTTCCGTACAGTTGCGACTCTGCCAGTTTTCGTTTATTTTGCTAGATTTCGCAGCTGATACTCCGCTAGTTTGTCTGCTCTCCGATTAATGATGTGACGAGGCGTCAGTTTTGGCGTTTGCTCCACAAGGTCCAATCATGATCCTCCACGAAGGAAATCTCGGATGCCTGGAGTAGCTGTCAGCTTGAGTGGCAGTCGCCACATCACTTTAGCACATGTGCATTTATACCTGTAAAGACGGTGACCGGCTGCAATGATTAGTCCATGGCTCAAACTCATAAACGCAAGGTATGGATCCCATCTTTTACATGATTTGGCAGAAAATTAATATGGTAATAACGATTGTGTTCTGTCATAACCCTCGGTTAATGAACCCATGCGAATTACACTTTAAGAATTATGTTAAGGCCATAATTGTGATTATTCTCCATCACCTTACCTGATTTTGCACTTGTTACTCCTATCCGCCAACTTCATCGCTTCAACAAAACGTTCATACTGGCGCAGACTGGCCTAAAACACGATTTTTGAACCCCAGCGACCCTTTGCATGTTCGTAAGCTGCAAATTTCCACTTCTAAACCGGAAATTGTTGAATTCTGAACCTTGAGGAGAGATTAAAATGGGAAACTCGGTCAGACATGAACTAGTGAATACAGATGCTGTACGTGCCAATGCAGAGGTTCTCAATATTTTTATAGCAGCTGGTTGGATGGTATATTTTGAACGATTGAATGGATTTCACACAGAAACCGCATTGCAATTTGCCCTCAACTTGAATGATACTCCCTCTGAGGTGAGAGGACTGCGCGTGGATGCTACAGAGGAAATCATAGTTGAAGTTACTGGTTTACCCATGGTTGGGAAGAGGCTATTTGGACGGAAGGTACATAATGCAAATGTAGTGAGGGAGTTTCTGTCAGTGGGAGAACAGGTCATTCCAAAGCTCCGTGGGTTAGAACTGCCATCCTTGCCACCACTATGGAATCAAGTGGCAATCTTTGTGAAAAGATTTTTTTCTTGTGGAGGTAGGTACCAAGTTGTTTTCTTCTCTGAACTTCCCTTATTGTCTCATTTACACCATGGTAATTTAGTTAATATACCATTCTACCTGCTTAAAGCCCTACAAACCATGGCTGGATATGCAAGAACTGCCTAGCACCCAGTTTCCTCCCTTACTAATCATGGGTTAATTAAGTTACTGGTCCTAAGAGCCATCGCAATTCGTAATTTAACTTGGGAGCAATTTTTGGCTGGGGATGCACCAATCATACAACCCGTATTAGAAGAGGGAGGTGCTGGTGAGGATAGTGAGGACCGGAGTTCCTCAAATCCAGTTGGGGGGGAGGCTGGAGTAGCAGAAAGCTAGGCCAATGACGAAGGGGAAGTAGATAAAGGAGAGGAAGGAGTAGCAGAAAACCCTATAATTGGAGAAAGTGTGATGGAAACCTTGGAGCAGGAGGTAGAAAAATTGGAATCTGTAATTGCAGAGGCAAATACTCAATTGAAAGAAGCTGAAACTGGAGCAGCTGTTGAAGCTGCGACAGTTGAAGCTGCAATTGCAGAAGTGGGGATTCAGAAGGAAGGATATCGGGCAGGAACAGTAGCAGAAGGGACTGTGGAAGTCTTGGAAGTGGAGTCCTCTTCAGAAATAAGGGGCACCATTATTGAAGAAGAAGAAACCAAGGTGAACATCCCTGTGTCAAAGAAACAAAGAATAGAATCAAGAAACAGGGGTCACACACCCATGGCAGCAAAGAGGAAGAAGAGTCGGACTGCCAAAGCATCAGTAGCAACAAGTGGTAAGGAACATCCAGTGGGATTGATGAGGAAAAGAAGAACTTGGTCAGCAGCAACAGCGGAAGCAGCTGTGACAGTGGTAGCAGCAGAAGTAACTGCAATAGCAGCAGAATTAACAGGGACAGCAGAAGAAGCTGATACAGTGGATGCAATTGGGGGTAACAGTGGAACACCCCTATCAGAAATGACAGGAGCAGCTAAAGGGAATAAGGGGTCACATGCGTTAGAAGAAGTACATACAGTAGGGGTAGATATAGATATTCCTATTTTGAACCCCAAATTGTCCACTGCTACACAGGAACCCTCTAGGGAAGAACCCCAAATCGAAAATCTCTCGTTTGAAAACGAATTATTAAAGGAGAAAGTGCAGATATTACGAAAGAAGTTGGAAAAGTGGAAGGGAGCAGCTGGAAGACAAGCTGAGAAAAATTTGGATACATTAGCAAACGCTACAAATTTGCTGGAAAACCCATCTTTGGCATTTGAAAATGAGAAGTATGGGGAGACTGTTTGCCCAGAATGTGGAGATATATTTTCTTCAGCAGGACACAGAGTTGTTGTGTTGGGACTTGCATCACAGAGTCATGTACAGATAAAGGAAGTGGAAGAAGGAATACCAGGGATCGAATTGATAGAGGAGAATGAGCCAAAAATGGAAGAAATCCCTGATTTGAATTTGGGGGATGAAATGGTACAGTCCCAGCCATTAGGGGATACTGAGCTCCTTTAGGACCAGTCTTATCAGTCAGAAAAATCTGATATAAACCAGAGACAATCTCAGCGGCTTAAAGAAATTGAGGAGCAGGGGGCTGTTACACAAGAACCAGTACCCTTGAGAATGTTTAAATCTGCAACTCAGATAGCAACATTTGATGTGGAGAATCAGGAGGGAAACACTGTTACACAAGAACCAGTGTTTCCAAAATCATTTGCTACAGTGGCAACACAAACTGAGATGGTTGAGATTGAAATGAAAGATTTGGGTGCTGTTACACAAGATCCAACAACCCTAAGAATATTGACTGAGACTGTAACACTGACCGAGGAAACTGAGATGGCTGAGATTGAAATGAAAGATTTGGGTGCTGTTACACAAGAACCAGCAACCCTAAGAATATTGACTGAGACTGTAACACTGACCAAGGAAGCTGAGATGGATATGGAAATGAAGAATGCTGTACACAAGAACTAGCATCCTTAGACCCCATGGCTGATACTGCACTACATGCACAGACCATTGCAATCTCGATAGAAGATGAAGCTGTCACAGTGCTGAGGCAAGACAAGGAAGTCATTCATCTAGATTTTGATGATGAAAAGGAGGTAGAAGACAGAAAGATTCAACGACTGGAGAAGAAAGTTCTCTGGTTAAACCTTGAACTGGATAAATGGCTCAAGTGGATTGAACAGTTCAGAGAAGGTACGATCCCTCTCTAGGAGCATAGGAATGTCATTAAGGGACTAAGAGAAAAATGGGCTGAGGAGCTATTCTTCTAGAAACTCCGGTGGGAGAAACTCCAAGAAAAACTCGAAGGTTTGAAGAAGCTTGAGTCCCTGTAGCAGGACAAAAACAAAATGTATAATCTTTCTATAGAATTGTTGAGTTGCAGAGCTCCATCCCCCTCTTATCCTGTCTTTCTCTATGAGCAGACAACCTTATTTAAATGGAAGGCTCTCAAGGATGGAAGATCATTTGAGTTGGCAACAGCTAATCAATTTCTGGAGACTTTTCTGAAAAGTGACTTTGAGGATCAACATTTGTTATGTGAGTTATATTTGCATGACAGGGCTTGTTATATTACCTTTCCATCTGATCCTTTACCTTTTCTTGGGGATGTTCAGCTGAGGGCATTTGCCTCCTTTGTCATCAACCATGTAAGATGGAAGGATGCCTTCCAAACCATCCTCAGGAATGGGGAGAATTCTACTCTCTGGATTAGGGGGGAACCTCAGAACCCACCAGCATTCATGGCAAGTCATGCTAAATCCCTCAGGGTTCCTTCAATTGCTCAACATTTTGGGAGCCTGCGAGATAAACTCCTTACTACATGTGTCCCAATGATTCTTAATATGCAGTAGGATGCCTTGGAAGGCAGTGAATACAGATGGCTGTACTCATCCTCATCTTTGAAGGAAATGGATCCATATGGCTTCGAAAATTTCAGGCAAGCCTTGACAAGGGTGCCTAGATATGTGCAGTGCATGCAGAGGTGTGGGCCTTGGTGGATTGGTTTAAGATTTAAATTCCCCCTCATTTGGTTGCCTATAAGCAATTCTTACAGAACCAGCTATGCTCTAACATTAGAAGAAGAAGAGAGTTGGTGGGAGCATTGGGTATACTGCTATGGGTTTGTCCCTCGAGGGGAGGCACCAGAATTTGCTTATAATATCACAATCTCCACAGATTTCACTCAGATTCAGATTCAGATTAAGGGAGGTTGTTGCATGATGACATGCAATTGGATAGTTGGGGGGAGATGTTGGGTCCAGGAAATGCCCCTTTTTGGCTACCTTTATTACACCTTTTTGCTCTAATTCCATCCCATTTTCATGAGCTATATCCATGTCTTTCCAAATCAATCTATAACATTGACAGGTATAATCTGCTTTTACTTTATTTGTTTTTATGCCTAAGATTGTTAAAGATTATGGATCTTAGTCCTTGGTTTATACTAATTTGTGTGACTTCATTTAGCCAAGGTCTAAAGCGCAGGTGTATTAGCCTAGCAGTGCCAGCTGTGACTCTTCAAGCGTTAGCTCCTCATATTCCAAGAGACAGCGCATCTTCCACGCAAGCTGTAACAGATTCCCACTGTAACAGATCCCATTGAAGAAGAGCTTAGCTGTGACAGACAGTTGGCATTTCAGCTGTTGAGTCTGTTGACCTAATTACCATCGGGACAACAGCATCTTTCAGAATTAACAGCACTGTTCAACACGCTGTATCAGTTAGCTGTAACTCCGCAGCATGAAGATCATAGATCTTCATTGCTGCGCGATTTTTGTGGATCTGAAATTGTCTTTCTTTTGTATAAATTTTAGAAGGCTCTCGTAGCCTGGGGTTGGACAATCATTACTTGTGTAAGCTGTAACAGAGCATTGAGACTCACGATCTTCCATTAATAATATGAGAGCAGAGTTCTTCACTTCTGTGTTTTAATTAGCTGTGACTCTCAGCGTCTCTGTTGGAAGGCCAGGGCCCGCCTTCTCATAGAGATAGCCGATTTAAGTAGGTAGAGTAGTCAGTTTTATTTTCTGTTGTGTGGTGTGGAATGATTGTAATTATTGCTGGTAGCTGTAACAAAGATTAGCTCTCCTTTTTGGTAAGTTTATCACTGCATCTTGAATAGCTATAGCAGAGTGGTGTGACAGTCGACTGTGTAGGACAATTTACTTAATTTGCATATGTGTTTTAAATCAGCTGTGACAGCCAAGTTCAATTCCAAATTATCTTCTAGTTGTTTATGCTTTCTAGGATTCCCATTAATTATCAGTTAGGAGTTCAAGCTTGTGTTTTAATTCTGGTTGCTGTTGTATCTTCAATTACATTTAGAGATTAGGCAATTAATGGGAGAATTACAGTAGCTACTGGATAGATCATTTTGGTAAAGGTTGAGTGCTGTAGCTTGATAATTATAGGATTTAACTTCTTGCAAAAGTAATCTGGTTTCATTTCATCATTAGATCATTAACTTGCTGGATTGATTCCTGTAGGGAAGTTGTTTCATTTGGATTCTTAGATGTGTGAATGAGATTAGTATTCTTAAGGAAGGAATTGGCTGGACACATAGGTAGGATCAGCATTTACATTCACAACTGCTTAACCTGTTTGTGCATAGACTGTGCTTATTACCTTTGAAATAAAAGACCTTCCTGGGTTTGACCATTTATATTGATCATTCTGTGTGTTAGCTTTAATTAACTGACATATAGAGTGCCCAACAGAGTGGGCCAAGCAACGCAAAGGTGTGCAATTCTTATCCCACTTGGAGATAAGAATATCCTGTATGGTGGACCATAAGTTCTCTGTCGATGTCTCATACTCGATACACTCATTCTCCATAAAAATGGTCCTCATGGACTCAATCATGGAATCCCACCCTTCATAAACATCTGCTAGGATGGGTTGGTCCGTGTCTGCAAACCGCAACAAAGAAATGACCGACTCCATGATCTTAATGGTAAGATCTACCCTCTCCCACCAACCATCATCTAACACTGTGTCCTTTACCTTTTTTGAAGCAATCTGATCTGTTTTTCTCCAAAAAGACCAAAACTCTGAAATAACCATTGACCCAAGAGCAGTTTTGACCTACCTCAACCTCTTGAGCATGGTGAATGGGGAAGCAAACCGAGTATCTGCAATCTTCAACAATGAAGTATGTGTGTACTCTTTGTAGATTGTGAGGGCATTGGTTTGGTTTTGTACAAAGTTATAGATATGGTGTGCATCATCAATAAGGTTTCCATCCATGTCACATCTGAAGCAATAGATTTCAGTGCTAAATTCAAAGAATGGACAATGCAAGGTGTCCAAAATACCTGTAAGAGCAATAAAAGCAAGTATAAATGAGTCTAAAGTCTAAACTCTACAACTAACAACTCAAATGATAAATCTATAAAATGACCTTCTGCTAGGGCCTAGATGAATCTTGTGCTAAATTCAAAGAATGAGCAAATTAGCAATGCAAGGTGTCCAAAATGAAAACACCTATGGATATTTAACTTCCACAATCTTGCTAGCAACCTTGCAAACAGGTCCATTGTTCGTGATGATTTGTACACAAGAATCAACACGTACTTCTTCAATGACTGTTAGCACTCAGAATGTACCCAGGCTGTGAAAGGTAGATCTCGAGGTAACCATAGAACCACCTTAGATTGTATTTCTGACCTAATACAATCAGAGAGGGATCTCTCAATATTTACAAAGCCTTCTTACTCAGGATGTTCAACCAAAACACTCAGGAGGTCAGATTCTGGTAGGACAAGCTTGTTTTGTAAAATTTGGCAGGATAGTCATGGAGGAGACCATTGGGCAATGGAGTAAAAAATCAGAGATGAGTTAGGTTGCAAGAGGCAGGGGTTTAAAAGGACCATGGACAAAGGCAGGGTAGACACCATTTCCTCAGTCTTGAGGCATTTGCAGGTTGATTAGAAGACAAGGGAGACAGTCCATCAAACAAAGCACCTAGCTAGGGTGAATTCTGTAAAAACTTTAGAAGAAAAGATTTAAAATGTTTGAATCCGGTAAACTGGAGCATCAAAAGATGAATTCTAGTTCACATTACTTTCACTCAAACACAAAAGAAAATACAAAATGGATTGGAAAACAGGATAAACAATTACATAAGGAAATCACTTACTGAAGAAAGTGATGGCACAATAATCTCTGCCAGGGAAACCTCTCAACATTCCATCTATGCAATTTTATTCATTTTCAGAAAATTGAAACCTATTACAATGAAGAACCTCTCTGCTCTTGAAAATCCAACCCTAAATTTATCAAATACATCTGAATATATAACAAAACAACCTCTACCTAGTCTTAAATTCGAAATCTAACTACATTCTCAAAATAGAAACTGTTACAACTGATTTCCTTTCTTTTGGGAGGCGGATTGCTGAAAAATAGGCATCAAAGCCCCACTTGCATATCTCAAATGGTGACAGCTGTGTAAATTTTGAGAGAGGTTTTTGTAAGTGCATGTGTCCCCAACAAAACCCATGTCTCCATTTTTCTAGATTCCCCCCCAGCTCCTCAGAAATTTGAATTTGATGACTCATACAGGATTTTGAAATTCTGGAAAATTACCCTGTAAAGATCCTTTTGATTCTCCCAAACCGTGATACCTGTGTAAAAACTGAGAGAGGTTATTGTAGATTGGCCCGTGCTGAAGAAAAACCTCTCTCGGTTTCTGAAAATTCACTCACATTTGGTGGAAACAGTCGTTTGAAGTTGATGACTAAAACAGTCATTTCCAGAAAATGTGTCTTGCTCATTCTGTTTAATTTTCTCTGTGAGATATATCCCACATTGGTTGAGTGGAAAATATTTATGGTGTTTATATACCCCATTGTGCACAACACTCGTTAATGCATAGTGCATACTATTATGCTCTTCTTCCTTGAGTTTGGGCGCTTTAAACCTTTGGAAATAGAGGTTTCGCAATGGTGGAAGGTGGTTTCCTTTACCACCCTTCCGAATTGCGAAATTTTGTGGTGCCAACACGTGGATAGTGGTATTTTAATTTCGCGCCGCTTCAGAAATGTTAACTTTCGAGCAAGTAAGTCTGCGAAATGGGATATCAACCGTTCATCGAATGATATTATTTTTTTGTTTTGTTGCTTGGGAAATATCCCACATTCATTGGATAGAAGCAATTTTTATTTTTTAAATATACCACTGCTTACATTGTATATTCGATGAAATAGGCCTAAGGATGCCCACTTGTGCTTGGCGTTGGCTTGTAGGTTGTTGCTTGATTTGTGTGTTGTAGCTACAGGTTGCGTGGAGCGTTGGAGTAGGAGTTTTGGATCTCGGGCCCCAAAATTTTTACATAAAAATACTGAAAAGCTGAAATATGCCCAAGAGCCTGAAAAATAGAATAACAAAGAGGCCCCAAAAATGATTTTTAAAATCATAGCTTTCTTTTAAGCCAAAATTGAAAATTATGGAGTGCTAACAACTGGCTCCAACTGGGGATGCTATCCTCCCTGCGAGGTAGCAAAGAACCCTGTAGACCAGGTGCCTGATCCATTGGGCTGCTCCCAAGCTTTCCTGAAACCCTCAACCTGCTCTCACCTGTAACCTAAGTCACAGGACACGTCATTTTAGGGCCAATTGTCCCGTGGGGACGTGTTGGCGAGGACACGGCTCCCCCACGTGGGGGACACGACTTTTTTCGTGTCCTAATTTCGGGACACTCGTGTCCTGTCTCTGCACACCGTGTCCTGATTCTAGGACACTTCTGCACGGAAAAATTGAACCTGCAGGCCCATAAAAGTCGATTTTTGTATTTTTTTTTGCCATTTGTGAATTGAAGGGAGAGTAAGGGAGAGGTAGGGAGAGCCCAAACTTGTTTTTTTTGCAGTTTAAGGAGTTTCAAGTTTGTTTTCTTGCAGGTAAATGTTTTAGTTTCTAAATTTTATTGGATCTATATGTCTATATTTTTAAATTTTAATATATTTAAAAAATATATATATATGTATATAAAACGTGTCCTTCGTGTCCTGATTCCGGGGGTCATCGTGTCCCGTGGGGACACTCGTATTTTGGGGACACTCATGTCTCGTGTCCTCGTGTCAAGTGACTTAGCCTGTAACCTGTCACGCATCCATCCTCTGAAGACTGAAACCAACTGTAAACTGTAACTCTGAATTCGAAACTAAAATTGAAACTGAAAATCATATTGAAATCAAACTGAAAATTTTCTGAAAGAAATGCTCGCCATGTCGAGCTTATTCACATCTACCTACTCTACTTTACCAAGCACAAATGCCCAATCAAGTAAAGTCTGATTTCCAATGAAGCCAACCAAGCAATTTATCCAATAATTTTACTTCTTCATCATGCTTGTTTAAAATTAAAATTGGAAACCATAGTGACAAAAAGAAATGATGATAGATGCGATCTTTTTGGCAGAAACATAACCAATTACCCCAACTGAAAAATTTCTCCATGCATTCAGCCAGTGTGTCATAAAATACATGACAACCTTCAAATTTTTCTGTCATTTGTTTGTCATGACAAGCCTGCTCCAACTGTAACTTATCTAGCACCCTGTCAAACTGTTTTTCAAAAGAACTTTGAAGAATGTGTTCATGACAATTTTCAAATGAGGCATCCACAACTTGATTTAAAATTTCTTAATTTAAAACTTGATTTTTTCCAAGTGTTTCAAAGGAAATATCATTGTGTTCTTCAATAGAATTAAGCAAAATAATTTCTGAATTTGAAAAACATAAAGAAACATTCCATTTAGAACGTTGATCTCCTTCTTTGTGATTCACTTCCTCATCATAAACTGCTGGTTTTTTCACATGCTGAGATTGGTTGCATGATTGCTCCCCCCTCTTATCATTCACTTCTAGAAAGTTTATGAAATTCTCCATTACCTCAAATTTCTGCTTTTGATTAGAAACTTTAACTCTTTGTTTCAGCATTTCAAATGAGGAAAAACACAATGGCAAACAATCACTTTCAACCTGCTTACTATCCACTATGTTTTCAGCATTTTGGTCATGAATTCCAATCAAATTTTCTTCACTAATTGGCCCAGAACTTGCAAAAATTTCAGCTGGTTTTTTAGGCACAATATCCAAGTAGTCATCCTCATATCCATCATATATACGCGGACTGAAATCTTCTTTAAAACCATCCATAACAGAATTTTCAACATGCTGATTGCAATCTCCATAAAACAAATTAGTATAACCCTCTTCTTGTACATCACTGGGCTGATCATCTTTCTGTTCACCATGAAAAGGATTGGAATGCAAAGCAAATTCTTTTTGTTCATATCTATCTTCAAACTCTAATTCTTCTTCAATTCTGTTATCACTATCTTGGTTTGAAACTTTTGTAAACATCCCAAGATTGTCTTCAACCTCCAATGAATCAATAAACATATGCTGTAAAGTGATTGATTTTCTCTCCAAAAGAAGAAATGACAATTTAGGAGGAAATGTTGATGCATAGTACAATTTAGCAGCATTTTCAAGAGGTTGAATTTCTTTTTGCATGTTATAATAAAAGCTTGCAAAACTCCTATTAAAACTAGACATGGTTTCACCTTCTTGTTTTTGAATGGAATAAAACTCTGAAAGTATTTGGTCCAATGACCATCTCTTACCCCAAAACTTCAAAAATATATCAGAAAACCCTTCTCATGTATCAATGGATTGAGGCTGCAAGTGCTTAAACCATTCCTTAACATCTCCTTGCAAAGATTGGAAAAAAGCCCTCATACAAACATCATCATGCTCTATTTCAAAAAGGTCAAGGAAATGCTCAAAACCTTGAAGATGTTTCTCAGCTGTAAGGTTCTCGGATTCTCCATCAAATCTAGGAAGGTATTTGTAGTGCTTTGTAGGAAAATTATGAAGGACATGAGGTAGGTGAAGTGGCCTATATCGGTTTTGGATATTGGAAAAAACTGAGATATGTGGAAAGGATGTATTATCAGCTTTAGTATCATGAGGTTCATAAGGCTAATCCTTGATGTCATGTAGTTCAAATAAAAGGTCTTGATCAAAATCATATGTACATGATGAAGACACATTTTCAATTTCTAAAGAAGGATATACAGGAGTAAATCTATGGTCTTGCTTCAAATGTAGTAAACAATGAGAAATTCTTTTGACAAGCATGGGAAAGGACAGGAAAAAATTTACAAGAAAGGATAAGATGTCTTGGAGAAAACTGAAACTTGAGTACCTTATCTTTTCATCATGCCTTTCCATGTCTTTACAATGAGCTCATTTCCCCAGTAGAGTTTGTCGGTTCTCTTTGCAAACTTGATTTTTGGATCATGCCTCACGTGGAGTCACTGAAATTTGGATTCTTTAAGATGGAGTCACCAGGTGAAAGATACACAACCTTCTCGATGTTTGACCATTTTTCACCATCAATAATGAAATCTAAAACTCTGTCATTCATACCCAGGGAAGATTTGAACCCTCGTTCCCCAACAATCGCTCCTATTACCACCTAAAGTTGCACTTTAGTTGGACTTCAGTGAGCCGCCAGTGTTGCACAAGTCACTTGTGCTTATCAGAGTTCAGAAGTTCTAAGTTTGGCCGGTTCAGGGCCCCTTTTTTAATTTTGTAGTGCATGACCATGCCCCACGAGGTTTGTAATAAGTGTACTAGCATGGTGGTTTTTGAGTGACTTGGCTCCCTAGGACTTAACGACCAAAGAAGGTATTCCAAGGAGTTTTTTCCCTTGTCGATTATGCGTTGCCTTTAGCCGAGTATAATCGTGAGTTTTTTTCCTGCACCTCCAAAGCTGGAATGCCCAAAGTGGGGGTTAGGCCTTAGGGGATTATTAGAGCCCATTTTGTAACGTTTATAAACATGCTAGACACTAGAATTTTATTGTTTGGTCATGTACTAGGTCCCCCTGAAGTTTCAGTCAATTCCGAGAAAAATAATATTTTTGCATTTTTAAGCCATTTTTTTAATGGTTTAATTAAAATATTTCAAAAGGTGATAAAAGTACGATCCAGAGTCGGAATTTGGTGCAGGGATGCTTGTTTTCAAGCTTAAAGCATCCTCTTTACCTTGGTACTCGGTTTTCCTATGTTTCGAGCTACCGAAAGCCCCCGTGGAGCAGTTTTGCCTATTAGAGCTACATTTTGGCACTTTAATGCTAAAATTGCTACAAATTGCATTTTGGCAAATAATTAAAATATTCAAAAAAGTGGCATTTAGCACATGCCAATTGAGGTGGCATAAGTTAAAAGTAAGGTTGGTGTTTATGGTAAAGAGCAAACCATATGATAAAAGGTAAGATAAAAGTCAAAATTGGATTATTTATTTTCCATGCTCCACACTCCACGTGGGCAGCCTGTAGAAATTCTGCCTTCACTGCTTGCTGGTTTAATGCTGAGTTTAAGGTGGTTTTCACCTATAGCCTGTTTTCCATTGGCTGTAGGTTACTTAATGCACTTTAGATAAACAGTAAACACACACTGAAAGCAATTTAACAGGCTGCAAACTAATTCACAACATTCACACATCAAATTTGACACAAGGATTTTTGGCCAAATCGAGCCCTGGAAAAACCCCCACGGGGAAAACTAGTTGAGAGAGAGAGTCAGTTTCTTATTGCTTCATATATCTTCAGTACATAAAATCATAGCAGAAATATTTTACTTATCTCTACAGTGAAATATCACCCAGCAGATTTCTCGAATACTGTGCCAAAATCAGCAGCCCAGCTGTGCTGAAAGTGCCTCGAAAAACGTGTAGAAAGTACAGACTCAGAACTGTACGGAACACATGGAATAAACAGTGCTGAAGCAGTCTCAAAGCTGAGCCCCAAAATATTTCAGACAGAATGCAGCACCACGAGTCTGTGCTCACATTACTCCTCAAATTCAATGCTGAAACCCAAGAAGAGTGTGCCCAGATTTTCCTCGAACTGTGTGCAGAATGCCAAGGATAATGTGCTCAGATTCTATTGAGAGATGCGCCCAGAATTTATAGAAACTCTTGCCCAGTTTATCTACTACCTCGTGCCCTGTGCCTGCTGTACATTCATCTCTGGTTATGTACTGTAGCTACCTGCTATCTATTTATTAGTGCTGGTAATACATGCCTGAAGCATGCCTCGAAGTCAGAGCCAAATCTGGAACCTTATGCCTGTGGAAACTCGTGCCTGAGGTATCACGATTTCTGTACCTGCGCCCTAGCTCGACCTCCTACAGACTCTCGTGCTCTCTCCTCTCCTCATTCACTTCCTTCTCATCATAACAATGAACTAGGTATTTGCCTCCCTCCCTTTTATCCATCCCTAAAAGGAATCTTTAAACCAATGGTGTAGATTAGATCTAATCAAAGGCTGAGATTTGTTGTGAGTAAAAGCCACTTAATTAAATCACTTAATTAATTATTACTCACCCACTTTTATGACTTAGGACAAAAGTGACTTTATGGTCTCATTAATTAATTAATTAATGTGAGGGTCCCATCACCCCCTTTCTTAGTGACTTAGGCCAACGTCACTAGGGGGAACACATCCATGGTACAAAAACTAACACTCCCTCTTACCGAGGAAGGTGTTCCGCACCACTCCCAACTTATCTCTGAAGAAGAAAAACTTCTCCCTCCCCAAAGATTTCGTTAGGACATCTGCAACCTGCTGATCAGTGGATATGTACTGTAGCTCAACTGCTCCTCTCTGAACATAGTCCCGGATGAAGTGGTATCTGATCTCAATATGCTTTGACCTGTCATGAAAAACTGGATTCTCAGAGAGCTGAATGCAACTCTGATTGTCGCAGTAAATCACCGTAGGCCTCAGCTGCTGATCAAATAAATCAACCAATAACTTACGAAGCCACAGTGCTTCGCAAGTCGCCTGACTGGCTGCCATATACTCAGCCTCAGCAGAACTCAATGCAACGGACTTCTGTTTCCTGCTGAACCACAACACTGCTGCCGAGCCCAAGCTGAAACAGCAACCGGAAGTGCTCTTCCGGTCCCTCACACAACCTGCCCAGTCTGAATCTGTGAACCCAATCAAACTAACTCCACCTGAACCCCTGTAGTCCAGACCATAATCCACCGTCCCTGCAAGGTATCTCAAGATGTGCTTTGCAGCACTCCAGTGTACACTCCTAGGCTGCACCATGAATTGGCTAAGAGTGTTGACTGCAAAGCACAAGTCTGGCTTGGTGTTGACCAGATACATCAACGATCTGATGAGCCGACGATATAATGTGGGATCCACCAACTTACCATCTGAAGCATGAAGTTGCTTCAAGTTGGTGATCATGGGTGTAGACATGGGCCTGCAGTCGTCCATCCGAAAAGTCTTCAGAATCTCTGCAGCATACTTCTCCTGTCCTAGGAAAATATGTCCCGGCTCCTGCCATACCTCCATCCCCAAATAGTAATGCATCAGCCCAATATCTGTCATCTCATACTCAGCTGCAAGATCTCTCTTGCACAGAGCAATAAGACGCTCATCTCCAGTGATAAATAAATCATCAACGTATAGCAGAAGAATGAGCGGATCTCCACCAACCACAATGTAGTATAGGTTGGGATCAGCCTCACTCTTCTGGAATCCCATCGACATCAGATACGCATCTATCCTGGAGTACCAAGCTCTGGGAGCTTGCTTCAGACCGTACAAGGCTTTCCTAAGCCTGCAAACATGTGAATCTCTCCCATGTGTCTCAAATCCCTGTGGCTGCTCCAAGTACACCTCCTCCTGCAGAAGACCATTGAGAAATGCGGTCTTCACATCCATCTGGTGGATCCTCCAAACCATCTCTTCTGCAATCGATATCACTGCCCTGATGGAGGAATACCGAGCCACTGGAGCAAAAGTCTCATCATAGTCGACTCCCTCAATCTGTGAGAACCCTCGAGCCACAAACCGAGCCTTGAACTTCTCTACACTGCCATCTGCTGCATGCTTGACCTTGTAGAGCCACTTGGAAGTCACAACTGACTTCCCCTCAGGCCTCGGTACAATCTCCCAAGCATCATTCTTCATGATGGAATGGTACTCTTCCATCATGGCATCTCTCCACACCTGATGCTGAGAAGCCTCCTCAAAAGTAGAAGGCGCTGAGTCACGAAGACTCGCAACAAGGGCTGACCCATATCTATATGGCTCAAAAATAGTCCTGATCTGCTCCTGAGGTCTACCAAATGCCTCTGCTTCCTTCAAGGTGTCCTGAAGCCACTTGGGCTTCTTCTTCCTTGAAGGCTCCTCTAAACCTGGTGTAACCTCCTCTGAGGGCATGTCAGAAGCATGAGGTCTACCACCCCTAGGACCTGTAGCTGATGAACTAGTCTCGGAAGAACCTGCAATCGGTGAGCCAGAAACCGGTGATCCTGAACCTGTGGCAGTCCCTGTACCTGTAATCTGAACCACTGACCCTGTAGAACCTGTGCCTGTACCAAGTGATCCAGTCACCCCTGAAACCTGTGGACCTGTAACCTGTATCGAAGAAGCCTGTACCAACTGAGGTGTGGGAGCTGGTGTCTCCCCCTGCTCTAACTCTCTGGACTTCCTGAAAGCCCTCTCCTCCTCAAACTTTACTTCCCGCCTAACTACAACTCGCCTCTGGCCAGGAATGTAAAGCCGATATGCCTTCGAAGTCTCGTCGTAACCCACAAAGATGCCTCTCTCTGCGGTGGGCTCGAACTTCGTCCTCCTCTCTGAGGGGACGTGAGAGTAAGTCAGAGAGCCAAATATGCGAAAGTGGCTCACCTCAGGCTTCTTGCCTGAATACATCTCCTCTGGAGTCATCCTCCCCACGGCACGGTGGGGACTCCTGTTCTGCAGGTACACTGCAGTGTTGCAGGCCTCAGCCCACAGGAAGAACGGTAACCCCTGATCATGAAGCATGGCCCTCACTGCTCCAATGATCGACCTGTTCTTCCTCTCTGCTACTCCATTCTGCTCAGGAGTGTAGGGAACTGTCAACTGACGCTGTATGCCCTCCTGTCTGCAGAATGCACTGAACTCCGTGGAGGTATACTCACCCCCGTTGTCTGACCTCAACATCCTGATCTTCCTCCCCGTCTGCTTCTCCACAAGGGCTTTGAACCCTTGGAAGACACTCAATACAAGTGGGGACTTCTTGCTCCGCAAGAAGTAGATCCAGGTCTTCCTGGAGTAGTCATTAATAAAGCTGATACAGTACTCATGGCCACTCAAGGATACTGAGGACATAGGACCACATATGTCAGTATGAATCAGATCGAGCACACCTGCTGCTCTCGTGTCACTGCTAGGAAACACGGTCTTGGTGTACTTTCCCAAAGCACACCCTCTGCACACATCACTCTGCTCAGTGTCAAAATCAGGTAAACCTGTGACCATGCTCCTCAACACTCCCAGAGCGGGGTGATGTAAATGGGCCATCCTCCTGTGCCATAACTCACACAGCTCACTGCTGCTGCTGCTGTGTGCTAGAGCATGCTGCGGCTGAAACAAGAGCTTGTATAGTCTTCCACATCTAACTCCAATATCCATGGGAGTAGATACACCTGTGGTCTTGGGATACACCTGCACTCTCCCATCTGAGAAGCACACCCCAAGACCCCTGTCCTCTATCGTGGAAACTGAAACAAGGTTCTTCTTCAGCCCAGGGACGTACAACACATCCCTCAAAGTCATGGGACTCATGGACTCCCTCTCAAATATGACTGTCCCCTGACCCACTGCTCTAACAATGGTGTTGTCACTAAGCACAACCTCCACCTCTCTCTCTGTCCATGGTAACTCGGAGAAGAACTCCCGAGAACCTGTCATGTGCCTCGAAGCTCCGCTGTCAATATACCACGTACCAGTGGTGGAAGGACCTGTCTGATGCCCTGTCAACAATGAGTGCTCAATATCCAAATCCATGTCAATGCTGGTGGCTAAAGAAACTCTCTCTCTCTCACTCTGTCCAGCATATAGGGAAAACTCCCTCTGAAACCTGTCACCAAACTCATCAATCTCTGCTGAGGCTGCTGTCTGCTGACCTGGTCCCTTCTTCCTCTTCTTGTTTGGACACTGAGATGCATAGTGCCCAAACGCCTGACAACAGTAGCACTTGATTTTACTCAAGTCCTTCTTCTGCCCACCCTGTGGATGCTGTTGCTGCTGTCCCTTGGCCCCATGCTTCTTGGGACCATTCTTCTTCTTCACTTTGGCTGTCAAAGCCACGTTCTCCTCATCTGCTACACCACCTGATGTATTGCCCTGTACGAGACCCCTCCTGGTCTCCTCCTGCACAAAGTCATCCCACAACCTCTCCCATGATGGAAGGTTCTCCCTGCCCACAATGGCCTGCACAAATGCACTCCAGGGCCTTGAAGCCCCATTGACTGCTGTGCGAACTAACTCTGTAGGGGATACTACTTCACCAACTGTTGTTAGTTCATCCCGAACTGCAGAGATCCTGGTGAGATAAGCTGTGACTCCCTCTCCTCCGGTCATCCTGATACTCTTGAGCTTCTCCTTGAGAACCATCTTCCTGTTCTCGTTGGAGCTCTCATACAAGCTGATCAAGGCACTCCACATCTCGTGTGCCCTGGTCTTCCCCGAAATGTGAGGGATGATGTGGTCTTTCACTGCATCTAGAATGATTCTCCTAGCCTTACAGTCTTTCTTGTTGAAGGCTGAAAGAGCGGTCACATCTGAGCCATCTGGAATGGTAATGGGGTTTGTAGTGGTGTTCCTCACCACCTCCAGCCATAACTTGTTCTCCTCCAAAAGCAACAGAATTCTGGCCTTCCAAGGCACAAAATTCTCCGTCCCACTCAATCTATCCTCAATCCTCAACCCTGTAGCCATCTGGAAATCAGACCAAAAGAACGCTGCCCACTAACAGAAGGTAAGAACACTTAGTTTTCTGAGATCTGCAAATTTTATGTGTGTCTGCAAATCAATTTGTTTTCTGCCCCCTGTGTTTTGATACCATGTAGATTTTCTGCCTTCACTGCCTGCTGGTTTAATGCTGAGTTTAAGGTGGTTTTCACCTACAGCCTGTTTTCCATTGGCTGTAGGTTACTTAATGCACTTTAGATAAACAATAAACACACACTGAAAGCAATTTAACAGGCTGCAAACTAATTCACAACATTCACACATCAAATTTGACACAAGGATTTTTGGCCAAATCGAGCCCTGGAAAAACCCCCACGGGGAAAACCAGTTGAGAGAGAGAGTCAGTTTCTTATTGCTTCATATATCTTCAGTACATAAAATCATAGCAGAAATATTTTACTTATCTCTACAGTGAAATATCACCCAACAGATTTATCGAATACCGTGCCAAAATCAGCAGCCCAGCTGTGCTGAAAGTGCCTCGAAAAACGTGTAGAAAGTACAGACTCAGAACTGTACGGAACACATGGAATAAACAGTGCTGAAGCAGTCTCAAAGCTGAGCCCCAAAATATTTCAGACAGAATGCAGCACCACGAGTCTGTGCTCACATTACTCCTCAAATTCAATGCTGAAACCCAAGAAGAGTGTGCCCAGATTTTCCTCGAACTGTGTGCAGAATGCCAAGGATAATGTGCTCAGATTCTATTGAGAGATGCGCCCAGAATTTATAGAAACTCGTGCCCAGTTTATCTACTACCTCGTGCCCTGTGCCTGCTGTACATTCATCTCTGGTTATGTACTGTAGCTACCTGCTATCTATTTATTAGTGCTGGTAATACATGCCTGAAGCATGCCTCGAAGTCAGAGCCAAATCTGGAACCTTATGCCTGTGGAAACTCGTGCCTGAGGTATCACGATTTCTGAACCTGCGCCCTAGCTCGGCCTCCTGCAGACTCTTGTGCTCTCTCCTCTCCTCATTCACTTCCTTCTCATCATAACAATGAACTAGGTATTTGCCTCCCTCCCTTTTATCCATCCCTAAAAGGAATCTTTAAACCAATGGTGTAGATTAGATCTAATCAAAGGTTGAGATTTGTTGTGAGTAAAAGCCACTTAATTAAATCACTTAATTAATTATTACTCCCCCACTTTTATGACTTAGGACAAAAGTGACTTTATGGTCTCATTAATTAATTAATTAATGTGAGGGTCCCATAACCCCCTTTCTTAGTGACTTAGGCCAACGTCACTAGGGGGAACACATCCATGGTACAAAAACTAACACAGCCGTACGAATTAATTTGTGGAAGGTAAGTTCAAGTGTAGGTCCACTCTAGATGACATGGCACTAGTCACTTAAGGTGGGCGAATTAATCAAAAGATCAAAGATATGCATGTGAAGGTCGAATTAGAAGTTTGAAGCATATAAAAAGAAACGTATGGATCTCTCCTTCATGTGGGCCATACCTCTCCTTCACGGCCGTGGAAAAATTAGAAGTTGAAGCATGGGGTTGTTTGTCATGTTAAAATGTTGTCCAAGCATATACTAAGGGTTTGTATTAAAATCAAAGTGTGAATGTATAAATTAAAGAGTTCGCCTTCATCCCTCACGTGGGCCATCTGCACAGCCATACGGATTTGGGTTTGTGATAAGTCAAAAGGTGGGTGCCTACACCATAGTGAAGTGGCACAACACGTGGTTTAGTTGCCAGTTAATTCAGCCAATCGAAACTCTTCAACTCTTCATACGAAAAGCTCATTCAAAATATGGAAACGTCACTCAACCACTCGCCTTCCTCATCTCCATGTGTGGGCAGCCTTCACTAATTTAGAAGCTTCCGCTTTCAACTGTTTTTGTCCAAGTTTGATGGTGTATTGCCATTGGCCATTGAGGTTGCTTGCTCTACAATCAAGGAGCTTTGTCTCCTTAGGGTTTTGGCACCCCATGGCTTGCCATTTGCTATAAATTGAGGAGCTTGGCTCCATTGTAATAATAAGAAGGTGAAACCTCTGCTAGCATCGTATTGTAATATTTTTATTGAGTTAATAAGAAGGCTTTGGAGGCTTACCCTGTTGTTGTCCTTGGTTGGATTTGATGTGCTTTGATAACATGAGGTAACCTGTATCATTTCTATTTCATACTTGCAATTGTTGGGATCCATTTGTCCTTTAAAGGGAAGTTATCTTTCATAAGGAATACTGAGTAATGGTTTATAGGTTGCTTACTTTTGTCGATGATATTAGGATGCTAGAAGTAGTATGATTTCTTGTTTGAACCTATTATTTCTTGTGTTTTCTTTTGTTTATTTACACATATGCTTTTAATCCTCTTTGCTAGTTGTGTTGTGATTTTGCAGATTGCTTAAGCTGGAGGATGTGGTGAGCATGTTAGCTCTATACTCCATCCAGTAGATTCGATCAAGACACTTGATTCCACCGGTGCATCAGGAAAGAGACTTCATTTCCCATCTCCAACGCTCAACCCCCATGGGTTCAAACTCTTCTAATCCAAACTTCTTATGCTATCTTTGGTTACTGGTTACTTATGCTTAGATTTACATTATATCAAGCAAATCGGAAAGTAAATCTAAGTTATTATGTTAGATCATAGTTCTTTCAAAGCATAAATAATTAAGTCTTGATCTAATTACACAAGTATTGTATATTTGGCTTTTAAGTGCTCTGGTTCGCTTAGATTTTCCAAAAGCAAGCAAAAGGTCCTAAGGAAAGTAGCTTTCTAGCTCACTTTCCTTAGTCATTTGATTTCATTTTTGTAGTAGTTAAGTTAGAAATTTTTTCCATTTTTTGCATCTAAACCGAACATACTCTTAAAGTTTGTTTCGGTAGTTTTCAGTAAACTTTTGTTTGCTGAAATTCTAACCATTTTATGACAGTCCTACATTTAAAAGTTAACTAAAAGTCACTTAAAGACTAAAAAAATTGTCCAAAAAACAAGTTTTTTGCTTACTAGTTTAGCTAGTTTTCGTTTTTTTTGCAATTTCTAGTATTGTTAGAACATTCTTAAAGTGTTAAGAGTGTTATGATTGTCATTTCTAATCAACTTTAGCTTGTTGGTCTGTTTTATGTTCTTAGTAGGTTGGAGCTAAAAAAAATCACAGAAAAGTCATCCTGAAGCTCCCAGAACCACCCTGTGAAGCAACTGCTCAGGCACTGTTTTACTTTTGCAATAATTTGTAAACTGTCTTGTTCCCTAAGCATAAAGGGCAAGCAGTGTTTCATCTTTAGTTTCATGTTGTAACCGAAAGAATAAAAAGAGCATAGCAGGGCCTGACCCCAATCCCCCCAGGGGGGATTTCACACTTTTCCTTTTTCGCAACTTCTTTTTAAACTTTTTTGGTTTTAGATTAGTTTCATTTGAGCAGTAGTAATTAAAGAACTCACTCAAGCACACAATGTTCTCCGAGGACCCGTTTATCAGTTTGTTATATGCTTTTGTGTTTTATTCAATCATTACTTCTCTTCTTAAAATTTAATCCTAAAATTAACCCCCCTTGTTGTATATTCTTGGGGTTTAGTGTAGATTAATCATTCACTCACACATTTTAATAAAACGAACTACGCCCCAAACCCGGAGTATGCTCTTGACTTCTGCAGCTTAGTCGAAACAGTTGGCTCAATCAGAAACGGGTGCACGGTACTTAGTTTTAAGAGGACAATCCATTAGAATCGAATTCTAAGAACTCGGGAGGTTGCATGGACTGAATCCACAGAGTCAGCAGGCTCTTAAGCAGGTTCATCCGTGCCTGGTTGGACACTTGGTAAGGTTGCTAGAGCACTTAGTTCGAAGGTTAGGTTTCTTTTGGGCCAAACCAAGAATTAACCCACTCCTTAATCCCCTCACTTAATAATCATAAAATTTACCAACTGAGACACTGCAATACTTTCACTGAGACTACACAAACAACCCTACACAATAGCAATTGCAAGCATTTTACATTCTCGGCACTGGTCTTTAATTTTCCATGTTTTAAGTTTAAATCATAAATGTCGTGAATGCTTATCTATCTTGTGTTGGGTTAATCATTTGATTTAATTTGCAAGCAGTGCTTAGTTGTTAATTTTATCATCTCGTCATCTTTTAACTCCTAGAACAGGCTTTTTCTTTGTTATAGATTAGAAGCCTTAGTTTATTTTTCATAGGGACCACTCCCCTTGGCTTCGCTAGGAGTAAGCCTAGACGGAGGAGTAGAGTAATCAGGTGACAACACTTGACTCTCACTTGCCCCCAAGGACACACCGAGTGGCTTGAAGGTTTCCTGCCGCGTCCCCCCTAGGTGTGTATTAGGCGGCAACAACACACAAATGTTAGCACTCAGAATGTACCCAGGATGTGAAAGGTAGATCCCGAGGTAACCACAAAACCACCTTAGATTGTATTTCTGACCTAATACAATCAGAGAGGGATCTCTCAATATTTACAAATCCTTTTTACTCAGGATGTTCAACCAAAACACTCAGGAGGTTAGATTCTGGTAGGACAAGTTTGTTTTATAAAATTTGGCAGGATAGTCATGGAGGAGACCATTGGGCAATGGAGTAAAAAATCAGAGATGAGTTAGGTTGCAAGAGGCAGGGGTTTAAAAGGACCATGGACAAAGGCAGGGTGGACACCATTTCCTCAGTCTTGAGGCATTTGCAGGTTGATTAGAAGAAAAGGAAGATAGTCCATCAAACAGAGCACCTAGCTAGGGTGAATTCTGTAAAAACTTTAGAAGAAAAGATTTAAAATGTTTGAATCCGGTAAACTGGAGCATCAAAAGATGAATTCTAGTTCACATTCCTTTCACTCAAACATGAAAGAAAATACAAAATGGATTGGAAAAAAGGATAAACAATTACATAAGGAAATCACTTACTGAAGAAAGTGATGGCACAAGAATCTGTGCCATGGAAACCTCTCAACATTCCAATCTCTGCAATTTTATTCATTTTCAGAAAATTGAAACCTATTACAATGAAGAGCCTCTCTGCTCTCGACCCTAAATCTATCAAATACATCTGAATATATAACAAAACAACCTCTACCTAGTCTTAAATTCGAAATCTAACTACATTCTCAAAATAGAAACTGTTACAATTGATTTCCTTTCTTTTGGGAGGTGGATTGCTGAAAAATAGGCTTCAAAGCCCCACCTGCATATCTCAAATGGTGACAGCTATGTAAATTTTGAGAGAGGTTTTTGTAAGTGCATGTGTCCCCAACAAAACCCATGTCTCCATTTTGCTAGATTCCCCTCCAGCTCCTCAGAATCTGCATTTGAATTTGATGACTCAGACAGGATTTTGAAATTCTGGAAAATTACCCTGTAAAGATCCTTTCGATTCTCCCTAACCGTGATACTTGTGTAAAAACTGAGAGAGGTTATTGTAGATTGGCCCGTGCTGAAGAAAAACCTCTCTCGGTTTCTGAAAATTCACTCCCATTTGGTGGAAACAGTCGTTTGAAGTTGATGACTAAAACAGTCATTTCCAGAAAATGTGTCTTGCTCATTCCGTTTAATTTTCTCTGTGAGATATATCCCACATTGGTTGAGTGGAAAATATTTATGGTGTTTATATACCCCATCGTGCACAACACTCATTAAAGCATAGTGCATACTATTATGCTCTTCTTCCTTGAGTTTGGGCGCTTTAAACCTTCGGAAATAGAGGTTTCGCAATGGTGGAAGGTGGTTTCCTTTACCACCCTTCCGAATTGCGAAATTTTGTGGTGCCAACACGTGGATAGTGGTATTTTAATTTCACGCCGCTTCAGAAATGTTAACTTTCGAGCAAGTAAGTCTGCGAAATGGGATATCAACTATTCATCCAATGATATTATTTTTTTGTTTTGTTGCTTGGGAAATATCCCACATTCATTGGATAGAAGCAATTTTTATTTTTTAAATATACCATTGCTTACATTGTATATTCGATGAAATAAGCCTAAGGCTGCCCACTTGTGCTTGGCGCTGGCTTGTAAGTTGTTGCTTGATTTGTGTGTTGTAGCTGCAGGTTGCGTGGAGCGTTGGAGTACGAGTTTTGGATCTTGGGCCCCAAAATTTTTACATAAAAATACTGAAAAGCTGAAATATGCCCAAGAGCCTGAAAAATAGAATAACAAAGAGGCCCCAAAAATGATTTTTAAAATCATAGCTTTCCTTTAAGCCAAAATCGAAAATTATGGAGTGCTAACAACTGGCTCCAACTGGGGATGCTATCCTCCCTGCGAGGTAGCAAAGAACCCCGTAAACCAGGTGCCTGATCCATTGGGCTGCTCCCAAGCTTTCTTGAAACCCTCAACCTGCTCTCACTTGTAACCTGTCACGCATCCATCCTGTGAAGACTGAAACCAACTGTAAACTGTAACTCTAAATTCGAAACTAAAATTGAAACTGAAAATCATATTGAAATCAAATTGAAAATTTTCTGAAAGAAATGCTCGCCATGTCGAGCTTATTCACATCTACCTACCCTACTTTACCAAGCACAAATGCCCAATCAAGTAAAGTCTGATTTCCAATGAAGCCAACCAAGCAATTTATCCAATAATTTTACTTCTTCATCATGCTTGTTTAAAATTAAAACTGGAAACCATAGTGACAAAAATAAATGATGATAGATGCGATTTTTTTGGCAGAAACATAACCAATTACCCCAACTGAAAAATTTCTCCATGCATTCAGCCAGTGTGTCATAAAATACATGACAACCTTCAAATTTTTCTGTCATTTGTTTGTCATGACAAGCCTGCTCCAACTGTAACTTATCTAGCACCCTGTCAAACTGTTTTTCAAAAGAACTTTGAAGAATGTGTTCATGACAATTTTCAAATGAGGCATCCACAACTTGATTTAAAATTTCTGAATTTAAAACTTGATTTTTTCCAAGTGTTTCAAAGGAAATATCATTGTGTTCTTCAATAGAATTAAGCAAAATAATTTCTGAATTTGAAAAACATAAAGAAACATCCCATTTAGAACGTTGATCACCTTCTTTGTGATTCACTTCCTCATCATAAATTGCTGGTTTTTTCACATGCTGAGATTGATTGCATGATTGCACCCGCTTCTTATCATTCACTTCTAGAAAGTTTATGAAATTCTCCATTACCTCAAATTTCTGTTTTTGATTAGAAACTTTAAATCTTTGTTTCAGCATTTCAAATGAGGAAAAACACAATGGCAAACAATCACTTTCAACCTGCTTACTATCCACTATGTTTTCAGCATTTTGGTCATGAATTCCAATCAAATTTTCTTCACTAACTGGCCCATAACTTGCAAAAATTTCAGCTGGTTTTTTAGGCACAATATCCAAGTAGTCATTTTCATATCCATCATATATAGGCGGACTAAAATCTTCTTTAAAACCATCCATAACAGAATTTTCAACATGCTGATTGCAATCTCCATAAAACAAATTAGTATAACCCTCTTCTTGTACATCATTGGGCTGATCATCTTTCTGTTCACCATGAAAAGGATTGGAATGCAAAGCAAATTCTTTTTGTTCATATCTTTCTTCAAACTCTAATTCTTCTTCAATTCTGTTATCACTATCTTGGTTTGAAACTTTTCTAGACATCCTAAGATTGTCTTCAACCTCCAATGAATCAATAAACATATGTTGTAAAGTGATTGATTTTCTCTCCAAAAGAAGAAATGACAATTTAGGAGGAAATGTTGATGCATAGTACAATTTAGCAGCATTTTCAAGAGGTTGAATTTCTTTTGGCATGTTATAATAAAGGCTTGCAAAACTCCTATTAAAACTAGACATGGTTTCACTTTCTTGTTTTTTCATGGAATAAAACTCTGAAAGTATTTGGTCCAATGACCATCTCTTACCCCAAAACTTCAAAAATATATCAGAAAACCCTTCCCATGTATCAATGGATTGAGGATGCAAGTGCTTAAACCATTCCTTAACATCTCCTTGCAAAGATTGGAAAAAAGCCCTCATACAAACATCATCATGCTCTATTTCAAAAAGGTCAAGGAAATGCTCAAAACCTTGAAGATGTTTCTCAGCTGTAAGGTTCTCGGATTCTCCATCAAATCTAGGAAGGTATTTGTAGTGCTTTGTAGGAAAATTATGAAGGACATGAGGTTGGTGAAGTGGCCTATATCGGTTTTGGATATTGGAAGAAATTGAGCTATGTGGAAAGGATGTATTATCAGCTTTAGTATCATGAGGTTCATAAGGCTGATCTTGATGTCATGTAGTTCAAATAAAAGGTCTTGATCAAGATCATATGTACAAGAGGAAGACACATTTTCAGTTTCTAAAGATGGATATACAGGAGTAAATCTATGGTCTTGCTTCGAATGTAGTAAACAATGAGAAATTCTTTTGACAAGCTTAGGAAAGGAAAGGAAAAAATTTACAAGAAAGGATAAGATGTCTTTGGAGAAAACTGAAACTTGAGTACCTTATCTTTTCATCATGCCTTTCCATGTCTTTACAATGAGCTCATTCTCCCAGTAGAGTTTGTCGATTCTCTTTGAAAACTTGATTTCTGGATCATGTCTCTAGTGGAGTCACTGAAATTTGGATTCTTGAAGATGGAGTCACCGGGTGAAAGATACACAACCTTCTTGATGTTTGACCGTTGTTCACCATCAACAATCAAATTTGAAACTCTGTCGTTCATACCCAGGGAAGATTTGAACCCTTGTTCCCCGACAACGGCGCCAAAATGTTAACACTCAGAATGTACCCAGGATGTGAAAGGTAGATCCTGAGGTAACCACAAAACCACTTTAGATTGGATTTCTGACGTAATACAATCAAAGAGGGATCTCTCAATATTTACAGAGCCTTTTTACTCAGTATGTTCAACCAAAACACTCAGGAGGTCAGATTCTGTTAGGACAAGTTTGTTTTGTAAAATTTGGCAGGATAGTCATGGAGGAGATCATTGGGTAATGGAGTCAAAAATCAGAGATGAGTTAGGTTGCAAGAGGCAGGGGTTTAAAAGGACCATGGACAAAGGCAGGGTAGACACTATTTCCTCAGTCTTGAGGCATTTGCAGGTTGATTAGAAGACAAGGAAGACAATCCATCAAACAAAGCACCTAGCTAGGGTGAATTCTGTAAAAACTTTAGAAGAAAAGATTTAAAATTTTTGAATCCGGTAAACTGGAGCATCAAAAGATGAATTCTAGTTCATATTACTTTCACTCAAACATGAAAGAAAATATAAAATGGATTGGAAAACAGGATAAACAATTACATAAGGAAATCACCTACTGAAGAAAGTGATGGCACAAGAATCTCTGCGATGGAAACCTCTCAACATTCCATCTATGCAATTTTATTCATTTTCAGAAAATTGAAACCTATTACAATGAAGAGCCTCTCTGCTGTGAGATATATCCCACATTAGTTGAGTGGAAAATATTTATGGTGTTTATATACCCCATCGCGCACAACACTCATTAATGCATAGTGCATACTATTATGTTCTTCTTCCTTGAGTTTGGGCGCTTTAAACCTTCGGAAATAGAGGTTTCGCAATGGTGGAAGGTGGTTTCCTTTACCACCCTTCCGAATTGCGAAATTTTGTGGTGCCAACACGTGGATAGTGGTATTTTAATTTCGCACCGCTTCAGAAATGTTAACTTTCGAGCAAGTAAGGTTGCGAAATGGGATATCAACCGTTCATCCAATGATATTATGTTTTCATTTTGTTGCTTGGGAAATATCCCACATTCATCGGATAGAAGCAATTTTTATTTTTTAAATATACCAATGCTTACATTGTATATTCGATGAAATAAGCCTAAGGCTGCCCACTTGTGCTTGGCGCTGGCTTGTAAGTTGTTGCTTGATTTGTGTGTTGTAGCTGCAGGTTGCGTGGAGCGTTGGAGTAGGAGTTTTGGATCTCGGGCCCCAAAATTTTTACATAAAAATATTGAAAAGCTGAAATATGCCCAAGAGCCTAAAAAATAGAATAACAAAGAGGCCCCAAAAATGATTTTAAAAATCATAGCTTTCCTTTAAGCCAAAATGAAAATTATGGAGTGCTAACAATGACTTTGATGGACAACTCACCCAGATACTTTGAATCCTTGTATTTCCCAAGAGCATCCACCGTTGTCAAGAACATCGGTCCATTTTGGGAAGACACCATGAAATTGATGAGTGGATGGCATGCTGCATCCATCGATCCATTAGAAACAATACTGGCACCTATTGAGGGCCATGCTAATCTAATTGGCTCAAGAATTTTATCCGCCTCCCTCTTTGCCTTAACCAACAATGTGGTTCTAAGCTTCTCCGAACCAGGAGGCACATAACCAGTTGGAGCTCATTCAATTAGACTTCGACACATCTTAATAAACAATGGTGACCTTGCAACATTGAATGAAATGAAGTTGAGGTAGAAAAATAATGCAATGGTAAGGTCCACCTCTTCTCGTGCCTCTTGTTGGAAAATCTTGTCCATTGGACCACTTGTAGTTGGCCTCTTTCTTGTTGGATGAGTATCAACCTCATTCCCATATCTGCTAGGTGGAGGCCTAGTGTTAGAGGGTTTCTGTTATCACACAACTTGTAGTTGCCCCTAGTGGTATCCCATCCGGGACGGTAGAGGAGATAGGCAACTAAAGAGGTGACCCAAGAGATGCCACGGTTCCCAATGCATGGTGGGAGTCACGTCAACTGAGGCACTCTTCGCTTTAGATCAAGGTGAAACAAGACCTAGGGGGAGACCCTATAACCAACCACAGTTGATTGGACTCAAACAAAGGTTCCTAAGGATAAGTGAATGAAGAGTTACGGAAACCAATGCAAGGTTGAGTGGACCTAGAAGTTAAAGTATGGTTGAAGGTGGTTTGAGAGATTGTTAGTGTTTCAACCAATGTATGATTTAGGCCACATAATTAGGTATAATGACAAGGTATAGTACCATATGCTACACAAGTGGGTCCTACTTTCTTGGGATATGTGAAATGGCTTAAAGTGGTCCCACAAGGTGAAATTAATGGATGCAATTTGCACTAGATGATATGTAATGAGTAGATCTATAGATCTAAGTTGAATTTAGGAGTACCCATGTACCGTATCTAAGGTTTGACACAATTCCCAAGGAGTGCGACTTGCTTTGAGGAGGACTAGTGCCTTGTTGGATGGGCTAATGGAGTCAAAAGATATGTCAAAGTGTAGATCGGGACACCTAGGGGTCAAGTCAAGTGGGCTAATTGAGATAGAATGGTTGGATCTTGTTAGATCTAGGTTTTCATGAAATGACCCAAGTGGACCATAATCCCTTAAAACAAGGAATGCTACCCCCAAAGTAGATCGTCACAAAATGATACTCTAGACCTAGGTTTCAAGGTATGGCCGTTCCAAATCCACAAAAATCTCAACCACCCACTTCCTCAAAGTGGGCAAACTCACTCACCCAAGGGAGTGCGACCTTGCTCAAGGAGGGCTAAAAGGTGGATAAGGTGGGCCAAATCAAGTCCAATGGCCACCAAATTGTAGATCCAAGTAGCTTAGGCACCGATCTATGTGGATCTAGAAAATCAAGTCAATCCAAGGGTTAGATCTTACTAGATCTGAGTTTTAAGGTGCCAAGAAATTAAAAAGGGGGTTTTAATCCCTTAAAACGTGGAATGATGCCCACAAGGTAAAAATCACCAAAGTAAAAGTCTGGGGGTAGGTTATCAAATGTGTAGATTGCAATATCAAGTGGGATCTCACCTACCCATGTGCTAGATCTAGCCAAAACAAGCCTCTCCAAGGAAGTGCGATTTGGTTCAAGAGGGCTTTTTGCCTTGAAAAGTGTGCCAATTTTAACCCAATCACCACCAAACTATAGATCCCACTAGTGGTGGATGCTATAGAGGTGGGTTTTTAATATCTCTTCAAAAGCAAGGCTAGATCTAAGTAGATCTAAGAAAAACAAAAAATGAGGGTTTTAATCAATTAGGGTTTTTATGATCTAGAAATTATGGATGATTCAAGGAAGAAGAAGATCATACCTTTGGAGCATACCTGGATGAAGAGATGAATGCTAGTTGAGACGAGGATTACTTTTGCCAAAGATCAAATGGACAATTTTTGAAGCCCTCTTGCCAAATCGATTTTTCCAAGCCACATATGAGTCCCTCTAACCTGTCAAAACCAAGGAGCAAAGCATCAATCAGTTTAACATGTTGAAGGTAGATACAAGCAAGAGAGAGATAAACAAAGAATAGTTGGCACAAAGACAAAACTACTCCCTGTTTAACCAAAACGT
Organism: Larix kaempferi; assembly: GCA_027924585.1. NCBI lineage: Eukaryota > Viridiplantae > Streptophyta > Pinopsida > Pinales > Pinaceae > Larix > Larix kaempferi. The sequence goes on along the minus strand of BSBM01001174.1, from coordinate 614,860 downwards.
CTTTCTCCAAGCTTGAAGGGCAAGCCTCCCCACCAATTTGCACTTGTCAAAAACGTCCTCTTAACCTGTAAAAAGATATGGCAAATATGCAAGATAGCTACAATAGATCCTCCAGTGAAATGGACAAAAGCATTTACAATCGAAACAACCAACATCCACTCCAATCCAAGCATGTACTCCAAAAGATAGAAATTTTTATTCCAAGAGCCAAGAGCCAAAAATCTCTAGATGATTTTACAATGAGAGGCTCCCTCCTTAAATAGGATGGGGAGAGAGCATAATCCTAACCACTTTTTACATGAGTGGCTAAGATTAAAAGATCAAAAGATCTAATCAATGGTTGAGATGAGCTCAACAATAAAATACATGGATCAACCATAAAATATAACAATAAGTGGACAAAATCACCCTAGGAGAGGGGATCCCACCAAATCATGATGACAAAATATAAAAATAAGCTTATGGTGGGTCCAAGGGGTAATTTTATCCACCCTTGGTCAATCCCCATAGCACAATAATAACAAAATAGTCATCAATATACCAAATTGTGCTTCTATGGACAAATCGTAGGTCTCAAAAGACCTCAGAAATCATCAGAAAGTGCCATAAGTGATGGATGTGGGCCTCGATGAAGCTGAAACTGCTGGAGAAGGTGCGGAAGACATCCCACTCATCATCATTGATCATCCCATGCCAAAACTTTGCCTCAGTAGCCCAAATCGAATTCCTCTGTAGCCATTTCTACCAATCCAAAACTGCCTCGGGAAGCGTGTACCTACCCCAAACTGCCTCCTGGAGTGCCTGCGTTGTCAAGGTGAGGGCACCAGTGTGTCCGGAAGGGGGGTAATATGGTAAAAACAAGTGGCTGGACCACCCCCTCCATCATCAGCGCCCTAGGTGAACCAAATAAAAATCATCTCTGCTCTGACAGGGTCTCCGACAGACCAAAACTGCACTAGGACAGCCTACTGAGGCAAAATCATCACTGTAACTGCCCGGAACTGAAAATAGACTGTCTCATTGGACTCAGAAGGTCCAAAACTATCCAAGATGTGTACTCATACACCTTATAGCTCTCTGCATGATCATATAATATACCCAATATATCGGAACAGGTGAAATAATAATAATCTGTAAATGATCAAATAACGCTGAAAACCATAGATCATGATCATAAACCTGTATCTGATGCATAGAACCATCATGTACATGTACATAGACCATATATCATCTACATGTGTTATCATAAGGTCCAATAATCTCATGTCCTGTGATTGACCTTGGTCAAACTAGGTTTGACCAGGTCAATATTGACCAAATATAACTCAGACTACCATCTGAAGCTGTTGCAAAGTGTCAAAGGTTAATGCATGCTCTACAACTCATTCAAATAGCAATTATAACACAAAGTAATCATTGCTGGCGATCTAAATCCAAATATATATTGTCATTAATTATTTATATGACTCAGACTAGACTTTCAGGACCATACTCACTTCATAGTTGTGATCAATTTGCTAGTGAAGGGTGAAGGCTAAAAATAAACTGGCTAGGCCAAAGGGTGACTGACTGACTTAACATTGTGACACTTTGGATATGGGAAAGGGAATACACACCATAGTATATACTGAATGAGCAACAACACAGGGAATGGCGGTGTCTCACAAATGGATAAGTTGTTTAGAGAGTGCTTATTCAACTTAGGCTTCATGTCTATATCAAGTTGATCCAGGTTCATTAGGATCATTCAATTTCATTTCATGGCCTTTTTGGCTTACATAACCCTTCGGATCTCAGGTGTGTTGATAAGCACAACTAGTTGCAGCTTGCATCCAGGGCATGTTTTTCATACATATATAAGGTCAGCAATTGTTTAGATATAGCTTTTAAGAATCATTGCTTTTTGGACCTTTCTTCTATACTCTTCGAGGAGTATTTTTCAGCAGTTCATCGCTCTTGCCCTTTTTAGTTTCCATGGGCGAATTTATCAGTTTCCATAAATAGTACATGAGCTTTCAGTTTTAGCCAACAACATCTCAAGTGACTAGGGGGAGTTCAAGCCAATGCCAAACATCGGGACAACCGACCAGAATGATTTAGGCCTACAATCCAACTCACCAAAGGTAAGTTTTGTCACCAACTCAGAGCCGAGACACAATAAACAGGGAAGCTCATCCAATACAGAGGCTACAGTGGGGAAAAAATCCTCCATGCCGCTAGTCAAGTAGTAAGTCAGGGTGATAAACTAAAAGGTAGGTAATGGATGGATGAAGACAGTGAATAATGGAGCCAACACTAGCAAGCCAAGGTATGGTGGAATGATCACCTCTATTCTCCCTAGGGAGGGTAAAACCAATGAGTATGAGTAGTGAACTTCTAAGTCTGAGTAAGGACAGTAGAATATATATAATAAGATCAACCAGGTCCACATATCTATATGATCGCCAGATCATGACACTAAGTGCTAGGACATGCCATAAGAATGAATATAAAAGCAATATAACCATAACACCATGATATACCTGCTGAGTCATATACCTGAATGCTCATCCTCTGAACCATCATCTGTCCTCTGAAACTGCTACTGCAAGTCTGGGCACTACTGACTGCTCTGCATAAATGGTATAATGGCTACATCGGTCATCTCTCTAAGTGTCCTGAGACTCAGTCATGGCATGGGGAATACATATACTGTCCAACATCTAATAGTGATCCATAGATAGATGCTCATCTCATCATCTCAATGTGAAGGAACTGGCTGAAAAGTGCTCTGGAATCTGAAAAATAATGTATGGTAGCCCGGCTACTATATATGTGATAACAGTTTCCTCAAGAATGGAAGAGGATCCTCATTCTTTTCTATCTTGCTTGTTGTTGCCACCTTCCCTAAGCCAACATGATCCTCTCTTTCCATCTCCCTCCTTTGGGTCATACTCACTGTTTTACATGAAGAAATCCCACAAGGAAGGGCCAACAAATGCTCTTAACCCGGTAATATGTGCTCTTGAACTCATTCTTGTAGAAATTGCAACTCCAGTTCACATTGCCTCCCTCACCAAATTTTGCTCCAAGCCCTTCTTTCCATGTCACGTACTTCCACAAAGGGTATTTTATCTCTTGGGCTTGTCTTCCTAATATAGGGTTAAATTGAGCATGAGCTCCACTAGCAGCAGATGGAGCACTAGCAGGAGTAGAAGAGCTTGTGCTTGGAGGAGGAAGAGGGGAGACACTAGATGGGGCATTTCTCCCTTTCCTTTGCCCTTTAGCTGTTGCCCTAGCTGATTGAGACATTCTTCTTTTTGCTTGATGGTGAGCTTGAATCATCCCAACGGAATCCACCCTCAAAGGCACTTGGAAACCCTTGCAAATCCTTCAAATCCCCTTCACCTACAAAAACAAGCACTCTCAACCCTCTCTCTTCAAAAGCAAATGACAAAATGAATGAGAAAAAACGGGTTTTAACCCCCTGCGGGCCTCCTTTCCGCCTTTTACGTGTCCTAGGATTGGGACATGGTCTGCATAGTGCGGTACACGATGCAAACATGTGTCTGACAGGTGTTTGCATCTTTTCCGTGTCTGTCACGATGACACAAGACACCTGGAGGGTTTAGGACGTGTTCGATTTCATATGTGTCTATAGGGGCTAGAAAGTGCTTAATTCATATCTCTAGTTCTACAAGGTATCCAGGGATTCCAAAAGCATATTTGGATACCCATTTGACCACTTATCTGAGTATATGGCGTCATATTGGTCACTACTTCCTCATATCAGGTTGTTCCAAAAAGGTGGTGGGCCTTTCCCCAGAAACTGCAGTGCTGATTTTCATGGATGCATATGGAAATGATTGATATACTCGGTACTTTTTAGGTTTGAGAGTGTATTTGAGCACCCATTTGGCTCTTCTTCAGCCTCCCATACTTGCATGTCAGGCCATTCTTCCAGATTGGTCAGATTCTATAGGGTCATCTTTTCAATGTCAGTGGGCAGCTTGAAAACTTCATGATCATGCATGGGAATGATCAAGCCACCCTTTTGATAATGCTTTGGTAGATTTGGGCAGCCAATTGGTCCTACTTTCAAGATCAATCATCAGAAGCTAGGGTGTTGTCCATCTAGAGGATTTTCCAAGCACAAGGGGTTTACACAAGCTTATTTCAGCACATGGGAGATTAATTGATGGTCACTTAAGGTTCTTAATTTAAAAAAGCCTAAGTTTGTGTCTAATTGATCATTGAGATGTCAAAACATGCACTTTTGTTCTAATTCTCAATTGAGGATGCACTTTTTGGATTAATTGAGGGAAATTAGCCAATTTTCCCTAAGTTGATTTTGCCTAGGTGGCTAATGGCACATATGTTGAGGTAATTTTGATGATGTGGCTCATTTGGCACAATGGGATTTACTAAAGCAACACTCAACACAAGATTAAATCCTAGCCACTCATCTCATCTCCAAGCACATGGATTGAATTCTCTTCCTCAAATCGTGTGGCCCAACGATTTCATCTTCAAAGTGGATTTGACCAACTCCTTGGATCTGGGAAACAACACATGGTTTTTTGGCACTTGGTTTCTAGCATCCCCATGGTATTTGCTAGTTGTATTGATAAAAGCCCATGGTATTGGGATTATTTTATCATTTTTTCTTGTCAAGGGTTGAATTCACCCTCATTAAGCTCAACCACTTGGCATGTAATATCTATTCTTGTTGTAATAAGGGTTGATCTAGACCATTGATCTAGAAACCTTAACCTAGAGATCATCACTCATGTAACAACTTTGTAACAAACCCTTTTACCATTTTTCAAGAGGAATTCGCCCCCCTTAGCTTGTAAAAGGAAGGGTTGATTTCTCTGAAAGGGTCAAAATTTTGGCTTTGGAATAAAAATACTTTGTCTTTTCTGTCTTTTCCTTACTGGTACTTAGGCTCTTCTTGTTGGTGTATGGTGGATCTCATTTATTCGCTTGAATGGTGAAGATTTCATAAGGGTTTTAGTTAAATTAATTAAATTTTGTTTACACTTATGTAGATTAGATAATGATTGCTGCAATCTTGTTCTCTAGGAATGATAATTAATTTACTTAATTTGATTGCTGCAACCTTATCTTATTTAAGTTGATGTCATTCGCCAAGTGTTTTACTAACTTTGTGGTGAGTTTTGTTATTGGATAGATTGCTTTGTTCTCTTGATGATTGTAGGGATTCATCACAAGATTGGAGTAGGAGATCAACAGTTGCCTCAAGCTATCAAGGAGGGAGATTGCTTTGTCCTCCACCCTTCCTTGGAGACCTTTCACTTTCATTTAAATTTGCTAAGACTCCATTTTCCCAACAAGGATTTCCCTAAAGGCACTAGATCTAGGGTTTGGTAGTTTAGGTTTTTGTTTCATTTTATACAAGCTCTCACTCTTTTTTGGTTTGTGTAGATACTTGGATTCGATTTCCTCAAGAGGCTTTAAGGGATTTGATCCCCCTCCCTAGTGAATAAATTTCTAAACCTAAACCCTAAGGAGTATAACATTCAAAACACCATGATCAAAGTTTAAACCGACACCTAATAACCTACTTGTGTGATTTAAGTCTGTATTTATTAACTAATCCAAGTGCAAAGTAATAGGTTGTTTAGATTGGATTACATACTATTTCCTATTAGTCTATTTGCTGGTTTTATTGACTGTTCTAACCCTCATTACAGACCTGAATGTTACAGTCATTTTAGTGTTGAATATCCTTTGGAAGGCACACTAACCTTGTGCACTGGATTTAATTTCCTATGGTTAGTATTGGGACTAATACTCAACACTAAGTATTGAATCCGCCTTCTTCGTTTCATGTCTAGCATACTTGACTGTTATATTTTGTTCACATAATGATTAAATGCAAAACATGCCTCGTTCCTATGATAAACTTGCTGATACAACTCCTAAGGATATGACTGCCATATTCTACTTTACAATTAATTCACTCCTTTCATTTCATACAATTATGAGTTGTGTTGACATAATTACTTTCATAGGAATGTATTGATCTTGACACATATGCCATTACTACTGTAAGGCCTACTCGTACTTTTCACTGTGAGGTATCACAAGGAGATTCTCTGTTTTAGTCTTCTTACAACTAGTCATAATCAGCATAACCTTACTAAGTAATTTGCATCTCTAAAAATACTTGTGGACGATCCTTGGATGAGTATTGCTGCTGGTTATTGTCTTCATGATCTAGATGTGATATATTTCTCGTTACTGCAAATGATATAACCCTTAGTCAGCACTTGCTGGTTTCATATGATTCATGAATGACAGTCCATTAATGCACCGCATATTACAATATTTTGGTAACCTATTGTGCTAAGATGAACTTAATAATTCTCTCTCTTGGATTTTGAATTGGTAATTACATATGATGAAAATGATCAAATCTAAGTGCTATAAATTCCTTGCTTATGATAGTTTAATTTCTAGGTCAATTTGCACTTCTTGATAATATTGCTCATAATTGTCACTAGTGTTGTCATCTTTCGAGTTTATATGGATAAATATTTATTGATGGTAGTTTACTATGTTCATGTTACAAATCCTATGAATGCTTCCATCTTAACCACATGTAATAGCTCTCTTAAACAACTTGTAATGAGTTGATGCTTGGTTCATTTCAATCATTATACCAATATATTTGTACTTGTCATAAGTTGTTGTTCTTATTCATGTGGATGTTATTTCATTGATATTGTGATCTATAATTATATTGATGCCATGAGTTTATTTTAGATGCACATGATACATTAGATTTTAATTTGAAATATTGTGTTAAATCTTGATATTAATGAGCATATATGGGGAAAGACTATTGGGGATTCTTTGGTAGAAGGACGTGTTTTGACGTCTAGAAATAACACCGGGAGTTTGTTGTTAAGTGGGTAAAACTGCGGTTGAAGGGACCCTTACTCCTCAGACCAACTCCTAATCAAATAAACCTTCTAACAACTTGCCAAGCCAGATGGCCTCACAACTAGTTGTATTTGCTTCCATATACTCTACCTCTATTGAGCTGAGTGCCACGAAAGTATGCTTCCAGTTGAGCTAGGGTATCATTGCTGATCCCATGCTGAAGTGACATCTTGAGGTGTGCTCTTCCTGTCTGATGCATTGCTTTCCCGATTTGAGTCTGTATATCCCTGCAACTTCACCTCACCATCTCCAAGATATCTCAACTCCACTTCGCCCTCAAGTATCTGAGCACATGTTTTGCTGCTACCCAATGCTCATGCCTCAGCTCTACCATGCATTGGCTCAAGTTGTGTATTGCAAAACATATAGACTCAAGAAGATCTGAGACACCAGTAAACCAACATTGAGTGTGGTTGAGAGGGATAGCTGAAGCAATGAAGTTTGAGGAACAATAGGCCAAGTATAAATATCGGTCACGTCCCTTCATTGAGTTGGCGAAAGCTTGAATGTGTTGCAGGAGTGAAATAAGGATGAAAATAGTCTCAAGCTAGAGGGGATGAGCATCAAACTTTACAAGAATGATAGGATGCGGTACTGTCTATTGACATTTGATGATGCGCTTAAAAAGAAGGGTTTACACTGTCTTGACTGGAGCCCAATCTGACTCTAGTAGATAAGGGTCTCAAACCTCTGAGCCATAGAGTATTGTGGGTCGAACGATGGTATCCATGGGTGACATCTTGGGATTGAATGTCATGAAAGTGATGCCAAAAACAATGTCGCTCAAGAACGAACAAGGATCCGTAACCCTTGTTGACCTAGGGTTGAAGAGCTTGTCTAAGACTGAATTGAGGTACTGAAAATTGCACCTCCAGTTATGTGTAGGTGTTGGTGATCTCAATCCCCCCCAGAAAAGAAGTGGTGGTCCAAGAGTACCTTTTTTAACCTATTGAAGATTATAACCTTGGTTTTACCCAGGTTAACTGTCAATCATTGAAGGTCACAAGACAGCGCCAAAGCAACAAGCTGTCTCTGTAGACCCTTTGAGGATGATGCTAAAAGGACAACATTGTCAACAAATAGTAAAATATATATCAAGACCTGGTGTAGAAGGCATCCATATCTGTATTATATGTGATCATGTACAAATGACTCTAGCTCATCAATGTATATGCCAAATAGGGTGGGAGACATGGGGCATCCCTGTTTGAATCCATTGGTACTATTGATAAAATTTGACACACCATGGATAGTGTGGAGATGACCAAGAATTGACTCGTAATATAACCAAAATGTCGATGTCTTTGATCCTTTGGAATAGGGCCTCACGGGGAATGAGCCAAAATCTTTCTGAAAGTGTACAAAGCAACACTAATATTTTGAAGAGTGATGTGCCTCCTCAATGATGGCTTGAAGAGTGAGAATGTGATTTGTGGTCTAATGTGAAACTCGGAATCCAACTTGTCCCTTAGTTCTAAGGAATCTTCACGCAAGCTCCTTGGAAAGCTTCATATGGAGGACTATATCATAAAGCTTTGAGAATGTGTGACCCATCATGATAATTTTCTAGTTGTTCGGGGCTGTGTTAGGGTCTAATTTGTGGATAGTGTGATGTGACCAAGACTATGGTAAACTTGTATGGATAACATGGTTGAATCGATCGACCAAATGATTATCTAGAGCATGAGGACTATGCTTGAAGAGTTTTTCCTGGAACCCTCTCTTGTTAGGAGCCTTGCTGGTATTCATTACTCAAATTGCTTCCTAGATGTCACGATATGAGGATAAGTAACAAGAGGATGGTGGAGAGGTAATTTGAATCGAGGCCTGTTCAGGGACATCGTAAAGAGTGTAGGTATGGAAAACATGGAATTGGAGTCTAGATCAGGTGGGAGGGGGGGATGGTGAGGGAAGATGGTTGGCCAAAATATTTTGGGGGAATGGGCAAGGGAAGTTCATAAGTCACATTTCCTCTGTAAAATGAACAGGAGTTTCTTATGGTGAAGGAGGCAATGATAGGAGGCTTTTATGTCAGGATAGGTACGATGATCCTTTGAGAAGGCATGGCATAGTTGGCTATGGATAACTTTGCATTCTGTGTCATACCATCAGTTCATGGGACAAGACTCGATTTTAGGGGAATGGGAAATAAACTGGGTGACACGGGGCAGGATTTGAGGGAAGCTTTCGAAATTGTGGATGGGAGATAGGTGTATTTGGTGGATGCAGAGTCTAGAGATGTAAATCGTGACTTTGAAGGAAGCATCTGGTGGAGGTGAGATGAGAATGTGTTGAGGTACCCGTCGTTGAACAGGATACTGGTTTGGGGTGGGCCTGTGGAGGCAAAGTATGAGTAGGGGGAGGGTCTGCTTAGAGAGAGAAGAGAGAAAGACGTGGTTATCTAGGGGAAGGGGTTTATTGTAAAATGGCAAACATAAGGAAGGAAGTAGGGCATGGATGGAAATGACACAATCCACCATAGTAGCTCCTCCTCCATATGGGGAAAACAAGTAAAGTAGTGGGACTATGGGAAATAAGAGAGGCCATTCAGGATCAACAGGTCATGGGATTCCCCAAGCAATAATAAGTGTCTGCCACAAACTATAATAGGTTGCAAAGTATCATTTGATAGTCGATGAAGTCCCACTGACTTTGGATCCATTTGTTGAATATAGAGCACATTCTTATAGCAGTTGTGGAGAGGGATCTGGAGAGATTTGGTGTGTGCATTGAAGTTTTCCAAAAGGATGACCTCCCCAATTGTTGAATACTGAGAGATGTCGTCATACAAATCCAGGTAGGCGTCCCCAATCGAGTCAATGTGGATAGCAAACGGGGAAGAGGCTGGGGGAAAGTTGCAAATTGTGTGATCTGAAAATGACAGGATCTTTATAACCATTATTTTCATGTGAAGCATATAAAACATAAATGCTTAAATCCATTATTTGAATGCTTAAATCCATTAAAAAGGCTTTAAATGACAAAATTAGAGAGCATAATTGAAGCACATAAAACACCTAAAAGAGATGTAAACCATGAAATTTGTAGGCAAGAATTGATAACGGAGTTCACCCTTCTTGGTCTATGTCTCTGTGCCACTTCTAATGAGAAGGCCGATCTTATTAAGTCTTCAAAGTGTAGAAATATAAACACTTTCGTTTTCTGTCAGTTATCAGCAAAAACAGACAGGACCACTGCGATCCTCTCGAAATTTTGAGAAAAATGAGTATAAACTCGACTACCTTTGCCCGAGGCCTCCTCTGGCACGCAAATCGAGAAAATCTGCCTGCAGAAAAGACAAAACAGTACTGATTCTCACCTCGAGATCCATGCCCATTAATGGCTGTACGAACCTCGAGAATTGTGCCAAAACTGCTTTGGGAACTATGTTGAATATAGAGCAGGTGGCCCTTTTTTGCCCTTCTTTACACCTTTTTCAACCTTTTTGTCGAATCTTTGAAACTCTATATCTTTTGCATCCGGGGGCCGTTTCACGGGAAACGAGCATTGCCGGAAAGTTGCTGACGAGCTCTACGTGTCTGTAAGCTTTATTACAACTTTTGAAGACTTTAATTTTGATCTATCTCTGAGATCCTCCTGGATCATTGTGATGTAGTAGGGAGAAGAGCGAGTCCTATACCACATGAACATGGAAAACTCGTCTTAGGCTACCATAGAAATCTTGCCTCAAAGAGAGTCCCTGGTCGAAGCTACCCCCTTGAACCTTTGACACCATTTGAGCATTTGGTCTTCTATTTGCAAATCGAGACCTAATGGTAAGCTACAATATTTGGGAGTGGCTTGACAGGGTTTGCATGAGTCTTAATGACAAAGAGAATGTCAAATAACTCGAGAGCATCATAGACCATGCCCAATGATGACCAAGATGACCCAATATTGTTTTAGTATCTTATTGAAATACTCGGGCCTTGTCGCCTTTCCGATCGTGCTCGTCATTTGGAAAACCCAGGTTGGGATTCCCACCCAGGAGGGAAGTTGACCTAGATGATAGTCTTGAAGTTTCTAATGAAGGCCCACATCCTTGTTTGTCTTGTTGCCATAACTAGCTCCTTGGAGTGTTTGAGCTCCCCAACCTACGAATTGGTGAGCTCTTCATCTAGGAATATCTTATCGGGGAGAGAGAACAACTTCCTCTTGGCCCTACGAGCATGAATCCAATCACCTGTTCACCTAAACCGAAGTAAAAGGTTGGACTCAAATCCAAACCAAGCCCTATCGAGGGCCACATTTAGGAGATCAAGGGGATCCTGAAGGAACGTGGAACCAACCTCCATGGGGTCTAGGGATGCAAGATGTGAAGGGAGCCCCATCATGTTAAGGTTTAATTCCTTTGCTCACCTAACACATTCTTCCATGAGCTTAGCCTGCACTATTTGCTCAAAAACTACAAGAGGGGTTGGAGAAGTCTCCCTATGAGTTGATGTTTGTTTTGGTTTCTTGTTTAATTGCGACCTGTTAGGATTGGATCTTTGCTTGTTTGTGTTTAAGGTTTGTCATTTTCTCCTGCAAGGTATCATTCGGGGGATGGCGGGATTCTTGCAATTTGTCGACATTCAATGTTTTCTTGAGGGATAGATTTTTTAGAGACTCGCTTGGAGAGGTTGCACATTTCCTATTGCATCTCTTCCCACATTTTGCAAGACTACGAACTCGGGTTGCTAACAAAATCAAGGCTGTTGAGGGAAGTACCTTGCTGTGAGAATCAAGGTTGCCACCTGTAGGTTGCTATTTCGTTGTAACTGCATGTTGTGGACTTGAATCCTATAGTTGTTCCAATTTTGGACTTGTGTCCTTGTCAGGGTGTTGTAGTACAAATAGACCTTAGAGTGATGTTCCACCGAAAATTCATTCTGCAAATTCCTTAGATCAAGACTAAGAGGTTCCATTGTGTGCTTAGTTTTTGGTAGTGGATCTGCTATTGAATATTCTCGTGCGATTTGCTCCATTGAATTTAACACACGAACATGTGTAGGTATCGTGGTTACACAGATGGGAGAGCAAGGAGAAAGAGACGAGAGGAGTGGGGATGCATAAGAGTGGTATGATGCTCAAGGGATGGATTAAAGTCCTTGGAAAGTAGGGTGGAGCATATGAGGAAAGGGGAGGGAAGAGAGAAACCATGGAAGGGAGCACGAGCATCGATGCCGACAAGACCCATAACGATTTTACAGAGTTGACCTGAGCTGATGGGGCCGATGGGAATTGGGGCCACAATATTAGAGCGAACCCAAGGTGATGGGTAGATGGGGTAAGACTTGAGGTGAACTACATATCAGGGAGCCAACCCAAGCTCGGGGTTGATGGGAATCAAGGCTGATTTGGGGTTTACAGATGGGAGAAGCAAGGGAACTGTTATCACACCATAGTAGCAGGGCTACTATTCTTGTACAGCAGATATCTGCACATTCCAGAGCTTCATTTATTCCAGAGCATGGCTACATATATTGGATCACTCATGATCAGAGCAGTACATTATTCAGATTTTATGACCTTGTGTCAAGGCTGAGCCTTGAGAGTTCAGATTTGATGACTGATGTGACCACTTATCCCATTACAGTTTCAGTTCAGTGCCTAGAGATGTATTTCAGCAGTGTTTCAGATGATGCATGATGATTGCTATTATGATGATCTATGGATATTGTTCTCACTGACTGTGGATTATTAGCTTGTTGATTTAATCATGATTATGGCATGTGCTTGGTATAAATCCTGATGTGGCAAACTATTTAAAATGAACTGTAAATCTTAAATGGACAATTGCTTGCACTTTTAGGTCATCTAACAAAACTTACTGGTATTTCACCTTACATGGGCATGGTTTTTCCCGACACCAGTTGTCTGCTAGTAGAGGCTTCATATCCACCTGTCTCCATTCATACATGACCTTCCTGTTTGACTTTAAACCCTGACTTGTCTCATTTGACTTTCTGATACTGAGGACTTCCCCATTTTTCTACCTCTGTGTTTGGACCGCATCCCTGTTTATTTAGTGTCTCGGCTCTGAGTTGGTGACAGAACTTGCCTTTGGTAAGTTGGATTGTAGGCCTACATCATTCTGGTCGGTTGTCCCGATGTTTGGCATTGGCTCGAACTCCCCCTAGTCACTTGAGATGTTGTTGGCTAAAACTGAAAGCTCATGTTCTACCTATGGAAACTGAATAAATTCGCCCATGGAAACAAAAAAGGGCAAGAGCAATGAAAAGCTAAAAATACTCCTCGAAGAGTATAAGAAAGGTCCAAAAAGCAATAGTTCTTAAAAGCTATATCTAAACAATTGCTGACCTTGTGAAAATGTGGAAAACATGCCCTGGATGCAAGCTGCAACTAGTTGTGCTTCTCAGCACATCTGAAATCCGAAGGGTTATGTAGGCCAAAAAGGCCATGGAAATAAATTGAATGATCCTAATGAACTTGGATCAACTTGATGTAGACATGATGCCTAAGTGGAATAAGCACTCTCTAAACAACTTATCCATTTGTGAGGCACAGCCATCCCCCGTGTTCTTTTGTCCAACACAGAGTTTGTAGCTTCCCCCTTCTCCCAGTCCAAAGTATTTTTGAGTTAAGTTAGACAAGTCAAACCCTTGGCCCAACCTTGCTCCTAGCCTTCATCCTTCACTAGCAGTTTGACCATGTCCAATGGGTAAGTTTGTCATTTGAACTAGGGTGCAAGTAATTTTATATTATCACGGAATATGTTAACTTGATTAATGCCACTGAATGGAATTTATACTTTGAGCTTAGCTATGAAGTGATTAAAGAAGCATTGTCTTAGTCTACTGATGTGATTTATCCTTGATTATATATATTCTTGGGATCCGTGATGATGTGGACCATGTATGATGATTATTGGTGATGATTTATGGTCCCACATGTTTGATGATGATATCATATGATGGACATATGATGCAGATGATGTTTGATCCAGTTCAGCAGGTTATTATTATTACAGATCAGCAGACTATACATTGTCCATATATGGTGGACCCTACAGCTGGCCCATTAGGGCAACCCAGGGTGTATGAGTACTCATTCCTAGTGGATTTGGGTCTTCTGGATCCATTGAGACACTTATCTTTCAGTTCCGGGCACTTCTGACAGTGATTGATGCAGTTTTACACTTGTTGACCAGATTTGGGGCTGATTTCCCAGCCTGAGCAGCAGGGGCCCCGAGAGGCCAGTTCACCTAGGGCGCTGATGATGGAGGGGGTGGTCCAGCCACTTGTCATTACCATTTATCCCCCCTCCCGGAGAGCCTGGTGGGCTCAGATGGACAGCGCTAGCACCCTAGGAGGCAGTTTTGGCACTTTCACAGTTCCCGAGGCAGTTAAAAAATGGGATAAAGTGGTCACTGAAGAAATCGATTTGGGCAATTGAGGCAAGGTTTTGGCATTTGGTTTTCACAGAGGTCTTCCAGGTTGATCTCACTATCTTCCAGTCATTTTTCACCATGTGGGTATCTCCAGATTGATCACAGGAGGACATTTACTGCTCGACTGTCATGGATTCTGAGGACAGTTTTGGTCATTATTATTATATTGGACATTTTTTTATTATTTCATTGTGCCTTGGGGTGAGCTAGCAAGGATTTATACCTCCTAGCCCCACCACGTGCTTATTTTATCATGTCCTAGTCATCATGAGGTGGATTATTGTACTTTATACCCCTCTTGTGGGATGACGTCACCCTCTATTGTACCATTTAGTGAGGGCGCTATCATTATATGGGTGATCCATGTGATATATGGTTATGATTTGTTATTAGCCATTGATTATGTTGTGAGATCTTTTAATCTCAACCACTCATTTCAAAAAGTGGTTTTGAGATCTAGGGTTTTGGTCTTTATTATCCTATATAAGGAGGAGACCCCCTCATTGTAAAAGTCATCTAGAGATTTTTGGCTCTTGGCTCTTGGAATAAAATTTCTATCTTTTGGAGTACATGCTTGGATTGGAGTGGATGTTGGTTGTTTCGATTGTAAATGCTATTGTCCATTGCACTGGAGGATCTATTGTAGCTATCTTGCATATTTGCCATACTTTATTTGCAGGTTGAGAGGGCGACTTTGACAAGTGCGAATTGGTGGGGAGGCTTGCCCTTCAAGCTTGGAAGAAGTCGTTTTGGGTTTGACAGGGAGTGGTTTTGCCTTTGTGTCAACTATTCTATGTTTTTCTCTCTCTTGCTTGCATCTACCTTCAATTTGTTAAACTAATTGATGCTTTGCTCCTTGGCTTGACAGGTTAGAAGGAATCACATGTGGCTTGGAAAAATCGATTTGGCAAGAGGGCTTCAACAATTCTCCATTTGATCTTTGGCAAAGTAATCCTCGTCTCAACTAGCATTCATCTCTTCATCCAGGTATGTCCCAAGAGGTATGATCTTCTCTTCCTTGAATCTTCCATAATTTCTAGATCACAAAAACCCTAATCAAAGTAAAACCCTTGTTTTTGGTATTCCTTAGATCTACTTAGATCTAGCCCTCAATTTAAAAAGATATTGAAAACCCACCTCTATAGCATCCACCCCTAGTTGGATCTATAGTTTGGTGGTGATTGGCTAAGAATTGACCCATTTTCTAAGACAAAAAGCTCTCCTTGACCTAAAGCGCACTTCCTTGAGAGAGGCTTGTTGGGCTAGATCTAGCACATGGGTATGTGAGATCCCGCTTGATTTGATAACTAGACACTTGATAACACATACCCATATCCTTACTTTGGTGAAAACTACCTTGTGGACATCTCTCCACTTTTTGAGGGGTTGAAACCCCCTTTTGATCTTCTTGGCACCTTAAAACTTAGATCTACTAAGATCTACCCATTGGATTCACTTGAAACTTTGAAGGAACATAGATCGGGGTACTAACACCCCGGATCTACATTTTGGTAGCCATTGGACTTGGTTTGGTCCACCAAACCCCCTTTTTACCTCTCCTTGAGAAAGTCGCACCCCTTGGGAGTTTTGAGTTGGACCACTTCTAGGAAGTGGGTGTTGGAGATTTTTGTGGATTTGGAATGCCCATGCCTTGAAACCTAGGTCTAGACTATCCTTTTGTCCCGATCCGCCTTGGGGATTGCATTCCTTGTTTTAAGGAATTGTGGTCCACTTTTGGTCATTACCTAAAAACCTAGATCTAGCAAGATCCAACCATTGGATCTCATCCAAACCACTTGACTTGGCTTCTAGGCGTCCCGATCTACACTTTGACATCCTCCTTGACCCCATTAGCCCATCCAACAAGGCACTAGTCCTTCTCCAAGCAAAGCGCATTTCTTGGGATTAGTGTCAAACCCTAGATCTAGCACATGGGTAATCCTAGAACCAACTCTAACTTGTAGATCTAACCTAGATCTAGCCTATAGTACCATCTTCACACTTAACTTCACCTTGTGGGCCCACCTAGAACCATTTCACGCTTCCCAAGGCAACAAGACCCACTTGTGTAAACACATGGTACTATACTTAATAATCATACCCAATCAAGTGGCTTAAACCATACATAGGTTGAAACACTAACTATCCTTGTACCACCTTCAACCATGCCCTAAACATTAGGTCCACTTAGACTTGCATTGGTTTCCGTAACTCATCATTCATTCACCTTTGAAACCTTTGCTCGGGTCCAATCAACTGCGATTGGGGTATAGGGTCTCCCCCTTGGTCTAGTTATACCTTGACCTAAAGCGAAGAGTGCCTCGGTTGACGTGACTCCCACATTGCATTGGGAACCGTGGCATCTCTTAGGTCACCTCTTTAGTTGCCTAACTCCTCTACCGTCCCGGATGGGATATCTTTAGGGGCAACTACAAGTTGTGTGATAACATTTTTGGCGCCGTTGCCGGGGAGGTAGAGGCCTACCTTGGTTCAACACACCTTTGTGTCTCACTCTCTCCCTGCACTTTAAACGACATACATCTTGGTAGAAGAGTTTAAAAATCTACCTGGCGACTCCAATTCGTGACTCCGCTGAGGATCGACCCCATTCCCATCTTTCAATTTTGTAACTTGTAAATCATAAATGAATTCAGACATTTTCTTCCAAATGACAAGGTGTATGAATGAAATATATGAGAATCTATCTCGCTATAGAGGGCAGTTGGAAGAAAGTAATGAAGGTCAGTCAACATATCAATATGGGAGTGATTATGTACATAATTCTTATGACTCTCATCATTCTTTTCATTCTTCAAGTAAAGATATTAACCCAATTAATTCAAACAAAAGTCAAGTTCAACCAAGGCCTTGCAACCAAAGCATTCGGTCAAATGACTCTAGCATTCCAGTTAGACATCCAAAACTAATCCCTAGTAGAATGGCCAAAGTTATTAGAAATCCACCTAAGCCATCTCCTTTTGACTTTTCTGAAATTCATGGGGCACCTCATCTTATGCCAAATAATTACTCTGAATGGTTGCCTCGTTTCTATGGAAATTATTTTGAGTCAATTGAAAATCATTTACAAAGATTTTGGGATTATATGGAAGTTAGGGGTGCTGATGATGAAGATGTTTATATGCGGGCCCTGGGTGAGACACTAGGTGGAAATGCCGGTTTATGGTTTGATAATTTAGCCCCAGGATCCATCACTGGATATGATATGTTTGTTGGGTTATTAAAGAATAAATGGGGTAGTAATATTGAAGAATCCTTAACAGAGACATCAAGCAATAACTGTGTTGTTGAGGATCAAGTTGACAAGGACCATGATAGTAATAATGACACTTCAAATCAGTCCTTGAGTAGCCCCCCTTTTGACCTTGAAGAAATTTCTGATTCTGTGGATCCTTCAGAAAAAGAACTCCTTAATCATTCTATCATTAACAATCCTTTAATTTCTCATCACCTTTTTGAAGAAGAAGAAAGTGAAAACACCAACCAAGATCCTTTAGTGGTGATCTCTCGTGATCATTGTGCATTTAATCAAGATATTATAAATGAAAATGATCACTTATCCTCTTATAATTTTAATGATGAATCAATAGAAGGTCAATATCAAGATGAGGATGAATTAGGGAATCACACTAGATGCTCTAATCTATTTTCCACTTCTTATAATGAGTCTTTAAATTTTTCCATCCTTAATCAAGATAACTTAGAGTTAGATAGTTATGGTCAATCTTGTCCTCAGGTTGTAAATATTAAACTTGATCAAAAGGTTAAAATCATTCCTAGAGTAAAGACTGCTTTCTTTTATCAAAGTCCAAGGTCAAACTTGTTTATCCATTTGGGAGAATTTTCATATTTGCAATCCACCCTCCCTTCCCAACTCTTTCAATCATCTTTGGGTTGGTGCTCTAGTCATTTTTTTGCCTTGGAATTTTTCAATAGGAAGTATATGTATGATTACATGTTTGGAGAAAAAACACTTCATTTCCCTTTTCAGTCACCTTGGAACAATAATGCTTGTTGTCAAATTATCAATCATTCTTGGTGGCTAGAAAAGGTGTTTAAAGATCAATTTCATCTTTTCTCCATTTTTGAGCATCAAGTGGGCCTAGTTTTGATTTTTCGTCTTTTAAGCCTTGATTTGTCCCCACTCGGTTTTTATTTGATCATCAGTCCCAAGGGGAAACGAATTAAATATGCAAGTGAAGTGAATGAGGAAAGTAGTTTATTAAATCATATGCCTTGTATTTTTCCTCCATCCATTTTAAACAATAACTTGCATAAATTTTATGATCCTATCAGTTTTTGGATGGAGGATGGCTTCACTAGTCAGTCGTCTCCTCTGCATTATTTCATGTTGCACCACTCAAATCCTTCTTCAATTTCTGAACAAGTCAAGAAGATTGTGCTCTCAATTTCAATAATTTTTAATCCAATCTTGACTTGTTTCATCAACAAAAATCAAAGAAGAATCATTAATTTATTTGATGAATGGTTGCACTGGATTTATGATTTTACCTAACATTTGTGCTCACTGGTTAGAGTAGGGTAGGTAGGTATTGAATAAGCTCACTTGAGCAGTAGGATTTGTGTGATTTTTCTTTTTCTGTGTGCTGAGTATTGCCCTTTTTCTTTTTCTTTTTCTGCCTGAGCTGAGTCTTGCTCCTTCCTAAGCTTTTCTCTTCCCCTGCATGCATTTAAGAAATTATAGTTAGCATTTATATTGTTGGCTGCCTGTGCAAGTTGAGATTTACCTGATTTAAGAATTATTCTTTTCCTCCTGCACAGTAAATAAAAATGATAATGATATATGCCATGTTAGTTTACATTTTGACGCATTTCAGTTTATGCTTTAGATTAGTTTTCAGTTTTGTTTTATTTTTTATCCCATACATGCTCCATGATGGTATTCTAGTTTTTGTGAGAGCAGGAACAGGTGCAAGATAAAAGCTGAAAGCAAGGATGGTGCAGTGCTGGATTGAAGATTGATGCAGAGCAGTTCGAGACCAGAGATTCTGAGGTTCTCAAGCGCTCTCTCCCTTAGAGCACTTGTCCCAGCTGGAGCCAGATGTTATCACACCATAGTAGCAGGGCTACTATTCTTGTACAGCAGATATCTGCACATTCCAGAGCTTCATTTATTCCAGAGCATGGCTACATATATTGGATCACTCATGATCAGAGCAGTACATTATTCAGATTTTATGACCTTGTGTCAAGGCTGAGCCTTGAGAGTTCAGATTTGATGACTGATGTGACCACTTATCCCATTACAGTTTCAGTTCAGTGCCTAGAGATGTATTTCAGCAGTGTTTCAGATGATGCATGATGATTGCTATTATGATGATCTATGGATATTGTTCTCACTGACTGTGGATTATTAGCTTGTTGATTTAATCATGATTATGGCATGTGCTTGGTATAAATCCTGATGTGGCAAACTATTTAAAATGAACTGTAAATCTTAAATGGACAATTGCTTGCACTTTTAGGTCATCTAACAAAACTTACTGGTATTTCACCTTACATGGGCATGGTTTTTCCCGACACCAGTTGTCTGCTAGTAGAGGCTTCATATCCACCTGTCTCCATTCATACATGACCTTCCTGTTTGACTTTAAACCCTGACTTGTCTCATTTGACTTTCTGATACTGAGGACTTCCCCATTTTTCTACCTCTGTGTTTGGACCGCATCCCTGTTTATTTAGTGTCTCGGCTCTGAGTTGGTGACAGAACTTGCCTTTGGTAAGTTGGATTGTAGGCCTACATCATTCTGGTCGGTTGTCCCGATGTTTGGCATTGGCTCGAACTCCCCCTAGTCACTTGAGATGTTGTTGGCTAAAACTGAAAGCTCATGTTCTACCTATGGAAACTGAATAAATTCGCCCATGGAAACAAAAAAGGGCAAGAGCAATGAAAAGCTAAAAATACTCCTCGAAGAGTATAAGAAAGGTCCAAAAAGCAATAGTTCTTAAAAGCTATATCTAAACAATTGCTGACCTTGTGAAAATGTGAAAAACATGCCCTGGATGCAAGCTGCAACTAGTTGTGCTTCTCAGCACATCTGAAATCCGAAGGGTTATGTAGGCCAAAAAGGCCATGGAAATAAATTGAATGATCCTAATGAACTTGGATCAACTTGATGTAGACATGATGCCTAAGTGGAATAAGCACTCTCTAAACAACTTATCCATTTGTGAGGCACAGCCATCCCCCGTGTTCTTTTGTCCAACACAGAGTTTGTAGCTTCCCCCTTCTCCCAGTCCAAAGTATTTTTGAGTTAAGTTAGACAAGTCAAACCCTTGGCCCAACCTTGCTCCTAGCCTTCATCCTTCACTAGCAGTTTGACCATGTCCAATGGGTAAGTTTGTCATTTGAACTAGGGTGCAAGTAATTTTATATTATCACGGAATATGTTAACTTGATTAATGCCACTGAATGGAATTTATACTTTGAGCTTAGCTATGAAGTGATTAAAGAAGCATTGTCTTAGTCTACTGATGTGATTTATCCTTGATTATATATATTCTTGGGATCCGTGATGATGTGGACCATGTATGATGATTATTGGTGATGATTTATGGTCCCACATGTTTGATGATGATATCATATGATGGACATATGATGCAGATGATGTTTGATCCAGTTCAGCAGGTTATTATTATTACAGATCAGCAGACTATACATTGTCCATATATGGTGGACCCTACAGCTGGCCCATTAGGGCAACCCAGGGTGTATGAGTACTCATTCCTAGTGGATTTGGGTCTTCTGGATCCATTGAGACACTTATCTTTCAGTTCCGGGCACTTCTGACAGTGATTGATGCAGTTTTACACTTGTTGACCAGATTTGGGGCTGATTTCCCAGCCTGAGCAGCAGGGGCCCCGAGAGGCCAGTTCACCTAGGGCGCTGATGATGGAGGGGGTGGTCCAGCCACTTGTCATTACCATTTATCCCCCCTCCCGGAGAGCCTGGTGGGCTCAGATGGACAGCGCTAGCACCCTAGGAGGCAGTTTTGGCACTTTCACAGTTCCCGAGGCAGTTAAAAAATGGGATAAAGTGGTCACTGAAGAAATCGATTTGGGCAATTGAGGCAAGGTTTTGGCATTTGGTTTTCACAGAGGTCTTCCAGGTTGATCTCACTATCTTCCAGTCATTTTTCACCATGTGGGTATCTCCAGATTGATCACAGGAGGACATTTACTGCTCGACTGTCATGGATTCTGAGGACAGTTTTGGTCATTATTATTATATTGGACATTTTTTTATTATTTCATTGTGCCTTGGGGTGAGCTAGCAAGGATTTATACCTCCTAGCCCCACCACGTGCTTATTTTATCATGTCCTAGTCATCATGAGGTGGATTATTGTACTTTATACCCCTCTTGTGGGATGACGTCACCCTCTATTGTACCATTTAGTGAGGGCGCTATCATTATATGGGTGATCCATGTGATATATGGTTATGATTTGTTATTAGCCATTGATTATGTTGTGAGATCTTTTAATCTCAACCACTCATTTCAAAAAGTGGTTTTGAGATCTAGGGTTTTGGTCTTTATTATCCTATATAAGGAGGAGACCCCCTCATTGTAAAAGTCATCTAGAGATTTTTGGCTCTTGGCTCTTGGAATAAAATTTCTATCTTTTGGAGTACATGCTTGGATTGGAGTGGATGTTGGTTGTTTCGATTGTAAATGCTATTGTCCATTGCACTGGAGGATCTATTGTAGCTATCTTGCATATTTGCCATACTTTATTTGCAGGTTGAGAGGGCGACTTTGACAAGTGCGAATTGGTGGGGAGGCTTGCCCTTCAAGCTTGGAAGAAGTCGTTTTGGGTTTGACAGGGAGTGGTTTTGCCTTTGTGTCAACTATTCTATGTTTTTCTCTCTCTTGCTTGCATCTACCTTCAATTTGTTAAACTAATTGATGCTTTGCTCCTTGGCTTGACAGGTTAGAAGGAATCACATGTGGCTTGGAAAAATCGATTTGGCAAGAGGGCTTCAACAATTCTCCATTTGATCTTTGGCAAAGTAATCCTCGTCTCAACTAGCATTCATCTCTTCATCCAGGTATGTCCCAAGAGGTATGATCTTCTCTTCCTTGAATCTTCCATAATTTCTAGATCACAAAAACCCTAATCAAAGTAAAACCCTTGTTTTTGGTATTCCTTAGATCTACTTAGATCTAGCCCTCAATTTAAAAAGATATTGAAAACCCACCTCTATAGCATCCACCCCTAGTTGGATCTATAGTTTGGTGGTGATTGGCTAAGAATTGACCCATTTTCTAAGACAAAAAGCTCTCCTTGACCTAAAGCGCACTTCCTTGAGAGAGGCTTGTTGGGCTAGATCTAGCACATGGGTATGTGAGATCCCGCTTGATTTGATAACTAGACACTTGATAACACATACCCATATCCTTACTTTGGTGAAAACTACCTTGTGGACATCTCTCCACTTTTTGAGGGGTTGAAACCCCCTTTTGATCTTCTTGGCACCTTAAAACTTAGATCTACTAAGATCTACCCATTGGATTCACTTGAAACTTTGAAGGAACATAGATCGGGGTACTAACACCCCGGATCTACATTTTGGTAGCCATTGGACTTGGTTTGGTCCACCAAACCCCCTTTTTACCTCTCCTTGAGAAAGTCGCACCCCTTGGGAGTTTTGAGTTGGACCACTTCTAGGAAGTGGGTGTTGGAGATTTTTGTGGATTTGGAATGCCCATGCCTTGAAACCTAGGTCTAGACTATCCTTTTGTCCCGATCCGCCTTGGGGATTGCATTCCTTGTTTTAAGGAATTGTGGTCCACTTTTGGTCATTACCTAAAAACCTAGATCTAGCAAGATCCAACCATTGGATCTCATCCAAACCACTTGACTTGGCTTCTAGGCGTCCCGATCTACACTTTGACATCCTCCTTGACCCCATTAGCCCATCCAACAAGGCACTAGTCCTTCTCCAAGCAAAGCGCATTTCTTGGGATTAGTGTCAAACCCTAGATCTAGCACATGGGTAATCCTAGAACCAACTCTAACTTGTAGATCTAACCTAGATCTAGCCTATAGTACCATCTTCACACTTAACTTCACCTTGTGGGCCCACCTAGAACCATTTCACGCTTCCCAAGGCAACAAGACCCACTTGTGTAAACACATGGTACTATACTTAATAATCATACCCAATCAAGTGGCTTAAACCATACATAGGTTGAAACACTAACTATCCTTGTACCACCTTCAACCATGCCCTAAACATTAGGTCCACTTAGACTTGCATTGGTTTCCGTAACTCATCATTCATTCACCTTTGAAACCTTTGCTCGGGTCCAATCAACTGCGATTGGGGTATAGGGTCTCCCCCTTGGTCTAGTTATACCTTGACCTAAAGCGAAGAGTGCCTCGGTTGACGTGACTCCCACATTGCATTGGGAACCGTGGCATCTCTTAGGTCACCTCTTTAGTTGCCTAACTCCTCTACCGTCCCGGATGGGATATCTTTAGGGGCAACTACAAGTTGTGTGATAACATTTTTGGCGCCGTTGCCGGGGAGGTAGAGGCCTACCTTGGTTCAACACACCTTTGTGTCTCACTCTCTCCCTGCACTTTAAACGACATACATCTTGGTAGAAGAGTTTAAAAATCTACCTGGCGACTCCAATTCGTGACTCCGCTGAGGATCGACCCCATTCCCATCTTTCAATTTTGTAACTTGTAAATCATAAATGAATTCAGACATTTTCTTCCAAATGACAAGGTGTATGAATGAAATATATGAGAATCTATCTCGCTATAGAGGGCAGTTGGAAGAAAGTAATGAAGGTCAGTCAACATATCAATATGGGAGTGATTATGTACATAATTCTTATGACTCTCATCATTCTTTTCATTCTTCAAGTAAAGATATTAACCCAATTAATTCAAACAAAAGTCAAGTTCAACCAAGGCCTTGCAACCAAAGCATTCGGTCAAATGACTCTAGCATTCCAGTTAGACATCCAAAACTAATCCCTAGTAGAATGGCCAAAGTTATTAGAAATCCACCTAAGCCATCTCCTTTTGACTTTTCTGAAATTCATGGGGCACCTCATCTTATGCCAAATAATTACTCTGAATGGTTGCCTCGTTTCTATGGAAATTATTTTGAGTCAATTGAAAATCATTTACAAAGATTTTGGGATTATATGGAAGTTAGGGGTGCTGATGATGAAGATGTTTATATGCGGGCCCTGGGTGAGACACTAGGTGGAAATGCCGGTTTATGGTTTGATAATTTAGCCCCAGGATCCATCACTGGATATGATATGTTTGTTGGGTTATTAAAGAATAAATGGGGTAGTAATATTGAAGAATCCTTAACAGAGACATCAAGCAATAACTGTGTTGTTGAGGATCAAGTTGACAAGGACCATGATAGTAATAATGACACTTCAAATCAGTCCTTGAGTAGCCCCCCTTTTGACCTTGAAGAAATTTCTGATTCTGTGGATCCTTCAGAAAAAGAACTCCTTAATCATTCTATCATTAACAATCCTTTAATTTCTCATCACCTTTTTGAAGAAGAAGAAAGTGAAAACACCGACCAAGATCCTTTAGTGGTGATCTCTCGTGATCATTGTGCATTTAATCAAGATATTATAAATGAAAATGATCACTTATCCTCTTATAATTTTAATGATGAATCAATAGAAGGTCAATATCAAGATGAGGATGAATTAGGGAATCACACTAGATGCTCTAATCTATTTTCCACTTCTTATAATGAGTCTTTAAATTTTTCCATCCTTAATCAAGATAACTTAGAGTTAGATAGTTATGGTCAATCTTGTCCTCAGGTTGTAAATATTAAACTTGATCAAAAGGTTAAAATCATTCCTAGAGTAAAGACTGCTTTCTTTTATCAAAGTCCAAGGTCAAACTTGTTTATCCATTTGGGAGAATTTTCATATTTGCAATCCACCCTCCCTTCCCAACTCTTTCAATCATCTTTGGGTTGGTGCTCTAGTCATTTTTTTGCCTTGGAATTTTTCAATAGGAAGTATATGTATGATTACATGTTTGGAGAAAAAACACTTCATTTCCCTTTTCAGTCACCTTGGAACAATAATGCTTGTTGTCAAATTATCAATCATTCTTGGTGGCTAGAAAAGGTGTTTAAAGATCAATTTCATCTTTTCTCCATTTTTGAGCATCAAGTGGGCCTAGTTTTGATTTTTCGTCTTTTAAGCCTTGATTTGTCCCCACTCGGTTTTTATTTGATCATCAGTCCCAAGGGGAAACGAATTAAATATGCAAGTGAAGTGAATGAGGAAAGTAGTTTATTAAATCATATGCCTTGTATTTTTCCTCCATCCATTTTAAACAATAACTTGCATAAATTTTATGATCCTATCAGTTTTTGGATGGAGGATGGCTTCACTAGTCAGTCGTCTCCTCTGCATTATTTCATGTTGCACCACTCAAATCCTTCTTCAATTTCTGAACAAGTCAAGAAGATTGTGCTCTCAATTTCAATAATTTTTAATCCAATCTTGACTTGTTTCATCAACAAAAATCAAAGAAGAATCATTAATTTATTTGATGAATGGTTGCACTGGATTTATGATTTTACCTAACATTTGTGCTCACTGGTTAGAGTAGGGTAGGTAGGTATTGAATAAGCTCACTTGAGCAGTAGGATTTGTGTGATTTTTCTTTTTCTGTGTGCTGAGTATTGCCCTTTTTCTTTTTCTTTTTCTGCCTGAGCTGAGTCTTGCTCCTTCCTAAGCTTTTCTCTTCCCCTGCATGCATTTAAGAAATTATAGTTAGCATTTATATTGTTGGCTGCCTGTGCAAGTTGAGATTTACCTGATTTAAGAATTATTCTTTTCCTCCTGCACAGTAAATAAAAATGATAATGATATATGCCATGTTAGATTACATTTTGACGCATTTCAGTTTATGCTTTAGATTAGTTTTCAGTTTTGTTTTATTTTTTATCCCATACATGCTCCATGATGGTATTCTAGTTTTTGTGAGAGCAGGAACAGGTGCAAGATAAAAGCTGAAAGCAAGGATGGTGCAGTGCTGGATTGAAGATTGATGCAGAGCAGTTCGAGACCAGAGATTCTGAGGTTCTCAAGCGCTCTCTCCCTTAGAGCACTTGTCCCAGCTGGAGCCAGATGTTATCACACCATAGTAGCAGGGCTACTATTCTTGTACAGCAGATATCTGCACATTCCAGAGCTTCATTTATTCCAGAGCATGGCTACATATATTGGATCACTCATGATCAGAGCAGTACATTATTCAGATTTTATGACCTTGTGTCAAGGCTGAGCCTTGAGAGTTCAGATTTGATGACTGATGTGACCACTTATCCCATTACAGTTTCAGTTCAGTGCCTAGAGATGTATTTCAGCAGTGTTTCAGATGATGCATGATGATTGCTATTATGATGATCTATGGATATTGTTCTCACTGACTGTGGATTATTAGCTTGTTGATTTAATCATGATTATGGCATGTGCTTGGTATAAATCCTGATGTGGCAAACTATTTAAAATGAACTGTAAATCTTAAATGGACAATTGCTTGCACTTTTAGGTCATCTAACAAAACTTACTGGTATTTCACCTTACATGGGCATGGTTTTTCCCGACACCAGTTGTCTGCTAGTAGAGGCTTCATATCCACCTGTCTCCATTCATACATGACCTTCCTGTTTGACTTTAAACCCTGACTTGTCTCATTTGACTTTCTGATACTGAGGACTTCCCCATTTTTCTACCTCTGTGTTTGGACCGCATCCCTGTTTATTTAGTGTCTCGGCTCTGAGTTGGTGACAGAACTTGCCTTTGGTAAGTTGGATTGTAGGCCTACATCATTCTGGTCGGTTGTCCCGATGTTTGGCATTGGCTCGAACTCCCCCTAGTCACTTGAGATGTTGTTGGCTAAAACTGAAAGCTCATGTTCTACCTATGGAAACTGAATAAATTCGCCCATGGAAACAAAAAAGGGCAAGAGCAATGAAAAGCTAAAAATACTCCTCGAAGAGTATAAGAAAGGTCCAAAAAGCAATAGTTCTTAAAAGCTATATCTAAACAATTGCTGACCTTGTGAAAATGTGAAAAACATGCCCTGGATGCAAGCTGCAACTAGTTGTGCTTCTCAGCACATCTGAAATCCGAAGGGTTATGTAGGCCAAAAAGGCCATGGAAATAAATTGAATGATCCTAATGAACTTGGATCAACTTGATGTAGACATGATGCCTAAGTGGAATAAGCACTCTCTAAACAACTTATCCATTTGTGAGGCACAGCCATCCCCCGTGTTCTTTTGTCCAACACAGAGTTTGTAGCTTCCCCCTTCTCCCAGTCCAAAGTATTTTTGAGTTAAGTTAGACAAGTCAAACCCTTGGCCCAACCTTGCTCCTAGCCTTCATCCTTCACTAGCAGTTTGACCATGTCCAATGGGTAAGTTTGTCATTTGAACTAGGGTGCAAGTAATTTTATATTATCACGGAATATGTTAACTTGATTAATGCCACTGAATGGAATTTATACTTTGAGCTTAGCTATGAAGTGATTAAAGAAGCATTGTCTTAGTCTACTGATGTGATTTATCCTTGATTATATATATTCTTGGGATCCGTGATGATGTGGACCATGTATGATGATTATTGGTGATGATTTATGGTCCCACATGTTTGATGATGATATCATATGATGGACATATGATGCAGATGATGTTTGATCCAGTTCAGCAGGTTATTATTATTACAGATCAGCAGACTATACATTGTCCATATATGGTGGACCCTACAGCTGGCCCATTAGGGCAACCCAGGGTGTATGAGTACTCATTCCTAGTGGATTTGGGTCTTCTGGATCCATTGAGACACTTATCTTTCAGTTCCGGGCACTTCTGACAGTGATTGATGCAGTTTTACACTTGTTGACCAGATTTGGGGCTGATTTCCCAGCCTGAGCAGCAGGGGCCCCGAGAGGCCAGTTCACCTAGGGCGCTGATGATGGAGGGGGTGGTCCAGCCACTTGTCATTACCATTTATCCCCCCTCCCGGAGAGCCTGGTGGGCTCAGATGGACAGCGCTAGCACCCTAGGAGGCAGTTTTGGCACTTTCACAGTTCCCGAGGCAGTTAAAAAATGGGATAAAGTGGTCACTGAAGAAATCGATTTGGGCAATTGAGGCAAGGTTTTGGCATTTGGTTTTCACAGAGGTCTTCCAGGTTGATCTCACTATCTTCCAGTCATTTTTCACCATGTGGGTATCTCCAGATTGATCACAGGAGGACATGTACTGCTCAACTGTCATGGATTCTGAGGACAGTTTTGGTCATTATTATTATATTGGACATTTTTTTATTATTTCATTGTGCCTTGGGGTGAGCTAGCAAGGATTTATACCTCCTAGCCCCACCACGTGCTTATTTTATCATGTCCTAGTCATCATGAGGTGGATTATTGTACTTTATACCCCTCTTGTGGGATGACGTCACCCTCTATTGTACCATTTAGTGAGGGCGCTATCATTATATGGGTGATCCATGTGATATATGGTTATGATTTGTTATTAGCCATTGATTATGTTGTGAGATCTTTTAATCTCAACCACTCATTTCAAAAAGTGGTTTTGAGATCTAGGGTTTTGGTCTTTATTATCCTATATAAGGAGGAGACCCCCTCATTGTAAAAGTCATCTAGAGATTTTTGGCTCTTGGCTCTTGGAATAAAATTTCTATCTTTTGGAGTACATGCTTGGATTGGAGTGGATGTTGGTTGTTTCGATTGTAAATGCTATTGTCCATTGCACTGGAGGATCTATTGTAGCTATCTTGCATATTTGCCATACTTTATTTGCAGGTTGAGAGGGCGACTTTGACAAGTGCGAATTGGTGGGGAGGCTTGCCCTTCAAGCTTGGAAGAAGTCGTTTTGGGTTTGACAGGGAGTGGTTTTGCCTTTGTGTCAACTATTCTATGTTTTTCTCTCTCTTGCTTGCATCTACCTTCAATTTGTTAAACTAATTGATGCTTTGCTCCTTGGCTTGACAGGTTAGAAGGAATCACATGTGGCTTGGAAAAATCGATTTGGCAAGAGGGCTTCAACAATTCTCCATTTGATCTTTGGCAAAGTAATCCTCGTCTCAACTAGCATTCATCTCTTCATCCAGGTATGTCCCAAGAGGTATGATCTTCTCTTCCTTGAATCTTCCATAATTTCTAGATCACAAAAACCCTAATCAAAGTAAAACCCTTGTTTTTGGTATTCCTTAGATCTACTTAGATCTAGCCCTCAATTTAAAAAGATATTGAAAACCCACCTCTATAGCATCCACCCCTAGTTGGATCTATAGTTTGGTGGTGATTGGCTAAGAATTGACCCATTTTCTAAGACAAAAAGCTCTCCTTGACCTAAAGCGCACTTCCTTGAGAGAGGCTTGTTGGGCTAGATCTAGCACATGGGTATGTGAGATCCCGCTTGATTTGATAACTAGACACTTGATAACACATACCCATATCCTTACTTTGGTGAAAACTACCTTGTGGACATCTCTCCACTTTTTGAGGGGTTGAAACCCCCTTTTGATCTTCTTGGCACCTTAAAACTTAGATCTACTAAGATCTACCCATTGGATTCACTTGAAACTTTGAAGGAACATAGATCGGGGTACTAACACCCCGGATCTACATTTTGGTAGCCATTGGACTTGGTTTGGTCCACCAAACCCCCTTTTTACCTCTCCTTGAGAAAGTCGCACCCCTTGGGAGTTTTGAGTTGGACCACTTCTAGGAAGTGGGTGTTGGAGATTTTTGTGGATTTGGAATGCCCATGCCTTGAAACCTAGGTCTAGACTATCCTTTTGTCCCGATCCGCCTTGGGGATTGCATTCCTTGTTTTAAGGAATTGTGGTCCACTTTTGGTCATTACCTAAAAACCTAGATCTAGCAAGATCCAACCATTGGATCTCATCCAAACCACTTGACTTGGCTTCTAGGCGTCCCGATCTACACTTTGACATCCTCCTTGACCCCATTAGCCCATCCAACAAGGCACTAGTCCTTCTCCAAGCAAAGCGCATTTCTTGGGATTAGTGTCAAACCCTAGATCTAGCACATGGGTAATCCTAGAACCAACTCTAACTTGTAGATCTAACCTAGATCTAGCCTATAGTACCATCTTCACACTTAACTTCACCTTGTGGGCCCACCTAGAACCATTTCACGCTTCCCAAGGCAACAAGACCCACTTGTGTAAACACATGGTACTATACTTAATAATCATACCCAATCAAGTGGCTTAAACCATACATAGGTTGAAACACTAACTATCCTTGTACCACCTTCAACCATGCCCTAAACATTAGGTCCACTTAGACTTGCATTGGTTTCCGTAACTCATCATTCATTCACCTTTGAAACCTTTGCTCGGGTCCAATCAACTGCGATTGGGGTATAGGGTCTCCCCCTTGGTCTAGTTATACCTTGACCTAAAGCGAAGAGTGCCTCGGTTGACGTGACTCCCACATTGCATTGGGAACCGTGGCATCTCTTAGGTCACCTCTTTAGTTGCCTAACTCCTCTACCGTCCCGGATGGGATATCTTTAGGGGCAACTACAAGTTGTGTGATAACAGGAACAATGGGACTTGAGTTTGATAGGATTTGGTTCCACGAATTCAGAGCCAACTAGAGCTAACAGAATTGAGGCCACGATTGCAGAGTCGACCAAAGCTTAACGGGGCTGATGGTATAGATCATTCACTCCCAATCGCTAAATGAATTTTGTGGATGAAACTTTAATGTGTTTTAGCTAGGTGGTGATATTGTCAAGGAGGGAGATCTAATATATTTGATGCCATTGGGAATTAGCTCAACTTCCTTTACAATAAAATAATAACTGTCTCTCCTAGATACACGATTTTCTGAACAAACTCTCGAGCAATAGAATAAAGTGCTTAAGATCAACTTTTCTCTTTATGCGAAACAATAAAATAATGCTTGTACATAACCAACTCATGTTGTGAAGTCAACAATGGACAAAATTAAGGTAGTTATGTAAATGGTCTTCTCTAAGGGAAAAATCCCATCAAACATCTATAAAATAGCTCCAAATGTGCGATGTCTCCAAGAAATATTCTTTCCAAAGGTTTGCATTGCTTTTCAAGTGAAAAGACACCTCCCAAGTGGGGCATGTGGAGAAAATAGGGTGTGGTTCTTTAAATGACTGTATTGAAATTGTCAACTTCGCAATATTTATTGGAAAATCCCATAGCCACTTTGCATCTAATGGCATTGAGCTGGCATGATTTTGGGCACTGTATCAAAATAACAATGCTTCCAATGCTAGGACGCCCCTCCAAAAGGGTCAAGATGATGTCCACATGCCAACAATATCCTTCAAGCTAGGACGTCACCTCCAGAGGCTCAATATCCAACGTAGTACCTCATCAAAAAGGATAGATCCATGGAATACGGATCCCACCAATCAAGACAGAAGTATAAATCCAAGAGCAAAATCCCCACACTCAACGAACCTCATGAAGGAAGGGATGGACCATACATCAAAATGTGTGCCAAGAGAGAAGATCAAGAGGAGTGCTCTACTAGAAATAATGATCAACCATGCCAAGATGCCATCCAAATGCTAGGAAGAAAGGGTGCCCAAGCAAAGATGTTTATTATGCCTCAAAATATGTGCTAGAAGAGAGGGCGCTCCAAGGAAAACCAATAATGGGCCATCTCCTTGTATGAAACACATCAAATGAGCTAGGGCACTCTATAGAAATCACCACATATCATCAAGTCATGCATATAAGCCAAGTGCTCCATCAAAAGGGATAATCCATGTCATGAAGATGTCTAGTCAAACCAACAATGCTAGGGAGCTACATCAAGGGGTGATCAATGTGTCATGAACAAGTGGTATATGAGTGAAATG
Source organism: Larix kaempferi (assembly GCA_027924585.1). Lineage (NCBI taxonomy): Eukaryota > Viridiplantae > Streptophyta > Pinopsida > Pinales > Pinaceae > Larix > Larix kaempferi. The sequence goes on along the minus strand of BSBM01001174.1, from coordinate 582,556 downwards.
CATCAATATCCCCTAGAGCATTCCATCGCATAGGCAATACTTCATCAAGGAGCAACTTTAACACTTAAAACTTAGGGAGACCCTAAGTTGATGGGTTCCCACTCCATGAATGCACAGAGTGTTAGATGATTGCATTAATGCTAAGAAAAAATATTCCAAGCATGCCAATATCACCAAGAGGAGAGCATATCAAGATCAAAACATCATGGAAAGATCACATCCATTAGCTACTAGCACCAATCCATCATCTATTGAGAGCAAGAAACCTAGGCCAAAGGTCACATGTACCCGAATCCATCCAATGAATCATCTTGCAAGCTCAATCTTTGTGATTAAAATCACAAGTGAAACCCTCACACAACATGAGGGGTAATAGGACCAACTCCATGTTTCAAAAATTCTGATTGACAAGACTGGTATCAGCCTTGAAAGCAATTGAAATTTAAATATTGTAGCTACATTAAATTGCAAGCCATTTTAATTTGAAAATGATATTGCCAAACCTGTTTCTTTAAATCTGAAAAATCAATGCCTAAGATCCTGAAAAATGGATGTATCTTATATCCAAGTATAGTCATAAAGCAAGCAATTCGAGAGAACAGAGGTGAGAGAGAAGCTGGCGAAGATATATCATTACAGCAAGAGGAAGTTTCCTTTAGAAGTGTGTTCCTGAAATCCAGGGTATGCAGGGCTTACTACTCAGCTCCTAGTTGTTCTACTGAGTTAAAATGAGATGAAAATGAATACTAGGGCAGCCGAAAATATAAGCTCCATCTGTGAGGTGGCCCTAGAATGGAACAATTTAATAAATGATAACATTTTCCTAATTTGTTGCACCGAGTGAAACGAGGTGCTCTACAGCCCAGTATGGGGGAGATGTTTTAACGTGGATGTAGCGTTACATTAATAAAACGTAAAAAGTGATAAAAATAATTAAAAAAATTCATGTCGGCTCATACAATAAAAAATTATGGAAAGTACTTAAAAAAAATCCATGTTGGTTCATAAAATAAAATATTATGAAAAGTAATTAAAAAATAGATGTTCGTTTATAAAATAAAAACTTAAAACTTAAACCCGGATCTATCAATCAAGAGAGATCAAATTTGTTGAGTTTAAATTTAAAAAAAGAAATACACCTCAAGAAATTGGATCCCTCTCGGTGCTTGATAGATACAGGTTTAAGATGGATCTATGCTGGTTAAAAAAATGTCAAGACTCAAGATGTTTGGACATAAAATCAATTAAAACAATTGCATAAAAGAATGTTTGTATGTATAGACTTTCAATTAGCTGGGTCTGCAGGCTTACAAAACTATAGGTATAAAATCAACTCAGTTTGCAATCCTATAAATCACGTTCTCAGTTTTCAGACAGAAAGGTCGATCCAAAACAATATGCCATATAGCTGTAGCAATATGCTTCTGCTAAGGAGCATTTAAGCATAGTTGGGAGTTATATATCATCTCTTTGCATGAAACTTATATATGGAATACTGTTGGGAATCCCAGCAGTTTTTTCTACTTCTTGTCTATTTCTCGAGTGTTATCTCTGTGATGAATGACATATAATGCTACAGAAGAGTTCTTATGTTAAATCCACTGTTGCTTTTTGAATATTATATGATTTGAAGTTCAGGTAGTTGATGACAACTTGTTTTGTTCTTATGATTATTGTGTTTTCTGCAGGATCTTATTCAGAGGCTTGAGCTTTCTGTCGTTGGAAAACACAAGGGATGTGTAAATACTGTACATTTCAATCCGGCTGGTGACCTGCTTGTGTCAGGCTCTGATGACATGGAAATTATAATTTGGGATTGGGCCGCTAAAATTAAGAAGCTATCTTTTCATTCTGGTCATAGAAACAATGTTTTTCAGGCCAGAATTATGCCTTTCACAGATGATCGTTCTATTGTAAGCTGTGCTGCAGATGGACAGGTACATTCTAACACCAAAGTTAAAATTAGACTATAATCTTAAGTACAAATACTGCATCAATGGTTATTTTAAGGCAGAAAATGAAGTCAAGATTAGATAAGATAATTTTATTACAGTCCAATAAATGACCCCAAAAGTAAGCCATTGGGACTGCTGAGCACAATAGTGCTGATACAATGTCGGAGCACAAAAATGGTTCATATTTTTATTGCTCTGAGATGCGCTGTCTACAACCCAGGTAGGTGAGATGTGTCATGTTTGTAACATATGTCCACTTAAAATATAATTATTATAAAAAATATTATGTAGGTTCACAATTAAAATTAAGAAAAGATATATATATATATATATATAATTCTTCAAACATAAATACAATTACAAAATAGATTCAAATTGAATTCTACACCCTGATATTGAATAAATTGGAAGATCTGTCTCCATATGTTGGCCCAATATTATATTTTACAAAACTAAAAATAAAGTACTAATAATAATGTTAAGAATCTCATTGCTGTTTGTAGTCAATGAATTTGTAAATTTGGGGCATTGCACACAGAGTAAGTTGGTGTAAGCATTGCACACATAGTAATTAGATGCTTTGATCCCTCTCAGCGCTCGGTAGATCCAGAGTTAAGATGGATCTATGTTGATAAAGTAAGGTGCAAAATACAAAGCATGGATCTAAACTAGAAATACCGAAGTCTGAACCCTAAGAATGGAGAGCAGAAATGAAAGAAAAATGTACAAGGAAAGTAAATCCAAAACTTGTATTTTTTTGTTTTTTTGTCCGAGGGCTATTGATTAGTATTCCTCAAAGTCATTATTCTTCCTATGAATGAAGCTTCATGGGAGATTCATTATATGTGGCAGCAAATCACACATGAAGAATATTTGCATGGTTTTCAGTTGATGCTAGAAGAGTTGGCACATGTTTACTTATTTTATGAACTTAATGTACTTCACAATTGCAGAAAAAATATAGAGTTTTTCTCTTAGTCTGGCCCATTTCTGTTAGTTTTTATACCTTGGTCGAGTTCCCCTAGTGACTTAGCCTAAGTCACTAAGAATGGGGTGGTGGGACCCTCACATTAATTGATTAATTAATGAGACTATTATGTCACCTTTTATCCTAAGTCTAAAAGTGAGTGAGTAATTATTAATTAAGTGAGTTAATTAATAAAGTTTTACTCACATCTAATCTGAGCCATTGATTAGATCTAATCTCAGCCTTTGGTTTAAAGATTCCTTTAGGGTTGGATAAAAAGGGAGGGAGGCAGATCATTATGATAATTGTGAGTGTGAGAACAGGAGGTCGAGAGAGAGAAGTCGAGAGAGTACTGCAGGAAGCACGCAGAGAGTACTGCAGGTAGCACGCACTTCGAGGAGCTCTGTCATCATCTGGCACTGTATTCGAGGCACAGTACAGGGCATTTATTATCTGCATAGTTAATTCACAGCATAGGTTATCTCCAGCAAAAGAAATCGGGGTGATACTGCTAGCAGCAGCCATTATCTCATTCAGCAGATTCGAGGAAGATATGGGTTCAAATCTCAGGCAGCCTTAATGAATCTAGTGGCTCTCATATCGAGACTTTAACCCAGTGCAAATTCCAAAGGGAATACCGTATGCCAGTCTGTTCTTTCCTGTACTCAGCTCGAGGAGAATCTGGGCATGATACCTGAGATAAGTTCTGCTCAGTCTATTGGGAAATTACAGGGCACGGTTTTCTAGTCTGTCTGCTCAGTTTTTTTTTAAGGAGATAACAGCCCAGAAACTGAGATAGTTTCTGCTCTAAAATTGGGGTGGTTTGGCACCAGAATAAAGGAGGAGAATACAGCTCAGAATCCTAGCAATCATTTGCACAGAAATCGAGGAGGTCCTGCAAGGCAGTCTGATGTGCAATTATTGTTGAGATAAGTTGTATTAGTTTTTTTTACTGCTGTTGTATTATCTAGCTGAAGAAATAATAAATCTCTCTCTCACACTCAACTGGTTTTCCCCGTGGGGGTTTTTCCAGGGCTCGATTTGGCCAAAAATACTTGTGTCAAATTTATGTGTGAATGCTGATAGATTAGTTTGCAGTCTGTAAATTGCTTTTAAATTGTGTGTTTACTGTTAATGAATTTTGCATTAAGTAGTTCCCAGTCTATGCATAACCGACTGGGAATGAAAACCACCAAAACTTGGCACTAAACCAGCATACAGTTAAAGGCAGAAAATCTTCATGGTATCAGAGCGCAGGGGGCAGAAATCAAACTGATTTGCAGACACACACAAAATTTGCAGATCTCAGAAAACTAAGTGTTCTTACCTTTGTTATTGGGCAGCGTTCTTTTGGACTGATTTCCAGATGGCTACAGGGTTGAGGATAGAGGATAGATTGAGTGGGACGGAGAATTTTGTGCCTTGGAAGGCCAGAATTCTATTGCTGTTAGAGGAGAACGAGTTATGGGAAGAGGTGGTGAGGAACACCACCACATTGACATACCCCATTACTATTCCAGATGGCTCAGATGTGACCGCTCTTTCAGTCTTCAACAAGAAAGACTGTAAGGCTAGGAGAATCATTCTAGATGCAGTGAAGGACCACATCATCCCTCACATTTCCGGAAAGACCAAGGCACACGAGATGTGGAGTGCCTTGATCAGCTTGTATGAGAGCTCCAACGAGAACAGGAAGATGGTTCTCAAGGAGAAGCTCAAGAGTATCAGGATGACCGGAGGAGAGGGAGTCACGGCTTATCTCACCAGGATCTCAGCAGTTCGTGATGAACTGGCAGCAGTTGGTGAGGTGGTATCCCCTACAGAGTTAGTTCGCACAACAGTCAATGGGGCTTCAAGGCCCTGGAGTGCATTTGTGCAGGCCATTGTGGGCAGGGAGAACCTTCCATCATGGGAGAGGTTGTGGGATGACTTTGTACAGGAGGAGACCAGGAGGGGTCTCGTACAGGGCAGTACATCAGGTGGTGCAGTAGATGATGAGAACATGGCTCTCATAGCCAAAGGGAAGAAGAAGAAGGGTCCCAAGAAGCATGGGGCCAAGGGACAGCAGCAGCAGCAGCAGCAACATCATACACAGGGTGGGAAGAAGGACTTGAGTAAAATCAAGTGCTACTGTTGTCAGGCGTTTGGGCACTATGCATCTCAGTGTCCAAACAAGAAGAGGAAGAAGGGACCAGGTCAGCAGACAGCAGCCTCAGCAGAGATAGATGAGTTTGGTGACAGGTTTCAGAGGGAGTTTTCCCTATATGCTGGACAGAGTGAGAGAGAGAGAGTTTCTTTAGCCACCAGCATTGACATGGATTCGGATATTGAGCACTCATTGTTGATAGGGCATCAGACAGGTCCTTCCACCACTGGTACGTGGTATATTGATAGCGGATCTTCGAGGCACATGACAGGTACTCGGGAGTTCTTCTCCGAGTTATCACGGACAGACAGAGAGGTGGAGGTTGTGCTTGGAGACAACACCATAGTTAGAGCAGTGGGTCAGGGGACAGTCATATTTGAGAGGGAGTCCATGAGTCCCATGACACTGAGGGATGTGTTGTACGTCCCTGGGCTGAAGAAGAACCTTGTTTCAGTTTCCACGATTGAGGACAGGGGTCTTGGGGTGTGCTTCTCAGATGGGAGAGTGCAGATATATCCCAAGACCATTGGTGTATCTACTCCCATGGATATTGGAGTTAGATGTGGACGACTGTACAAGCTCTTGTTTCAGCCGCAGCATGCTCTAGCACACAGCAGCAGCAGTGAGCTGTGTGAGTTATGGCACAGGAGGATGGCCCATTTACATCACCCCGCTTTGGGAGTGTTGCGGAGCATGGTCACAGGTTTACCTGATTTTGACTCTGAGCAGAGTGATGTATGCAGAGGGTGTGCTTTGGAAAAGTACACCAAGACCGTGTTTCCTAGCAGTGACACGAGAGCAGCAGGTGTGCTCGATCTGATTCATACCGACATATGTGGTCCCATGTCCTTAGTATCTTTGTCTGGCCATGAGTACTACATCAGCTTCATTGATGACTACTCCAGGAAGACCTGGATCTACTTCTTGAGGAGCAAGAAGTCCCCACTTGTATTGAGTGTCTTCCAAGGGTTTAAAGCCCTTGTGGAGAAGCAGACGGGGAGGAAGATCAGGATCTTGAGGTCAGACAACGGGGGTGAGTATACCTCCAAGGAGTTCAGTGCATTCTGTAGACAGGAGGGTATACAGCGTCAGTTGACAGTTCCCTACACTCCTGAGCAGAATGGAGTAGCAGAGAGGAAGAACAGGTCGATCGTTGGAGCAGCGAGGGCTATGCTTCATGATCAGGGTTTACCGTTCTTTCTGTGGGCAGAGGCCTGCTACACTGCAGTGTACCTGCAGAACAGGAGTCCCCACCGTGCCGTGGGGAAGATGACTCCAGAGGAGATGTATTCAGGCAAGAAGCCTGAGGTGAGCCACTTTCGCATATTTGGCTCTCTGACTTACTCTCACGTCCCCTCAGAGAGGAGGACGAAGTTCGAGCCCACCATAGAGAGAGGCATCTTTGTGGGTTACGACGAGACTTCGAAGGCATATCGGCTTTACATTCCTGGCCAGAGGTGAGTTGTAGTCAGGCGGGAAGTAAAGTTTGAGGAGGAGAGGGCCTTCAGGAAGTCCAGAGAGTTAGAGCAGGGGGAGACACCAGCTCCCACACCTCAGTTGGTACAGGCTTCTTCAATACAGGTTACAGGTCCACAGGTTTCTGGGGTGACTGGATCACTTGGTACAGGCACAGGTTCTACAGGGTCAGTGGTTCAGATTACAGGTACAGGGACAGGTACAGGGACTGCCACAGGTTCAGGATCACCGATTTCTGGCTCACAGATTGCAGGGTCTTCTGGGACTAGTTCTTCAGCTACAGGTCCTAGGGGTGGTAGACCTCATGCTTCTGACACATCCTCAGAGGAGGTTACACCAGGTCCAGAGGAGCCTTCAAGGAAGAAGAAGCCCAAGTGGCTTCAGGACACCTTGAAGGAAGCAGAGGCATTTGGTAGACCTCAGGAGCAGATCAGGACTATTTTTGAGCCAGATAGATATGGGTCAGCCCTTGTTGCGAGTCTTCGTGACTCAGCGCCTTCTACATATGAGGAGGCTTCTCAGCATCAGGTTTGGAGAGATGCCATGATGGAAGAGTACCATTCCATCATGAAGAATGATGCTTGGGAGATTGTACCGAGGCCTGAGGGGAAGTCAGTTGTGACTTCCAAATGGCTCTACAAGGTCAAGCATGCAGCTGATGGCAGTGTAGAGAAGTTCAAGGCTCGGTTTGTGGCTCGAGGGTTCTCACAGGTTGAGGGAGTCGACTATGATGAGACTTTTGCTCTAGTGGCTCGGTATTCCTCCATCAGGGCAGTGATATCGATTGCAGCAGATGGATGTGAAGACCGCATTTCTCAATGGTCTTCTGCAGGAGGAGGTGTACTTGGAACAGCCACAGGGATTTGAGACACATGAGAGAGATTCACATGTTTGCAGGCTTAGGAAAGCCTTGTACGGTCTGAAACAAGTTCCCAGAGCTTGGTACTCCAGGATAGATGCTTATTTGATTTCGATGGGGTTCTAGAAGAGTGAGGCTGATCCCAACCTATACTACATTGTGGTTGGTGGAGATCCGCTCATTCTTCTGTTATACGTTGATGATTTATTTATCACTGGAGATGAGCGTCTTATTGCTCTGTGCAAGAGAGATCTTGCAGCTGAGTATGAGATGACAGATATTGGGCTGATGCATTACTATTTGGGGATGGAGGTATGGCAGGAGCCAGGACATATTTTCCTTGGTCAGGGGAAGTATGCTGCAGAGATTCTGAAGACTTTTCGGATGGACGACTGCAGGCCCATGTCTACACCTATGATCACCAACTTGAAGCAACTTCATGCTTCAGGTGGTAAGTTGGTGGATCCCACATTATATCGTCAGCTCATCGGATCGTTGATGTATCTGGTCAACACCAGGCCAGACTTGTGCTTTGCAGTCAACACTCTTAGCCAGTTCATGGTGCAGCCTAGGAGTGTACATTGGAGTGCTGCAAAGCACATCTTGAGATACCTTGCAGGGACGGTGGATTATGGTCTGGACTACAGGGGTTTAGGTGGAGTTAGTTTGATTGGGTTCACAGATTCAGACTGGGCAGGTTGTGTGAGGGACCAGAAGAGCACTTCCGGTTGCTGTTTCAGCTTGGGCTCGGCAGCAGTGTCGTGGTTCAGCAGGAAACAGAAGTCCGTTGCATTGAGTTCTGCTGAGGCTGAGTATATGGCAGCCAGTCAGGCGACTTGCGAAGCACTGTGGCTTCGTAAGTTATTGGTAGATTTATTTGATCAGCAGCTGAGGCCTACGGTGATTTACTGCGACAATCAGAGTTGCATTCAGCTCTCTGAGAATCCAGTTTTTCATGATAGGTCAAAGCATATTGAGATCAGATATCACTTCATCCGGGACTACGTTCAGAGAGGAGCAGTTGAGCTTCAGTACATATCCACTGATCAGCAGGTTACAGATGTCCTAACGAAATCTTTGGGGAGGGGGAAGTTTGTCTTCTTCAGAGATAAGTTGGGAGTGGTGCGGAACTCCTTCCTCGGTAAGAGGGAGTGTTAGTTTTTATACCTTGGTCGAGTTCCCCTAGTGACTTAGCCTAAGTCACTAAGAATGGGGTGGTGGGACCCTCACATTAATTGATTAATTAATGAGACTATTATGTCACCTTTTATCCTAAGTCTAAAAGTGAGTGAGTAATTATTAATTAAGTGAGTTAATTAATAAAGTTTTACTCACATCTAATCTGAGCCATTGATTAGATCTAATCTCAGCCTTTGGTTTAAAGATTCCTTTAAGGTTGGATAAAAAGGGAGGGAGGCAGATCATTATGATAATTGTGAGTGTGAGAACAGGAGGTCGAGAGAGTACTGCAGGAAGCACGCAGAGAGTACTGCAGGTAGCACGCACTTCGAGGAGCTCTGTCATCATCTGGCACTGTATTCGAGGCACAGTACAGGGCATTTATTATCTGCATAGTTTAATTCACAGCATAGGTTATCTCCAGCAAAAGAAATCGGGGTGATACTGCTAGCAGCAGCCATTATCTCATTCAGCAGATTCGAGGAAGATATGGGTTCAAATCTCAGGCAGCCTTAATGAATCTAGTGGCTCTCATATCGAGACTTTAACCCAGTGCAAATTCCAAAGGGAATACCGTATGCCAGTCTGTTCTTTCCTGTACTCAGCTCGAGGAGAATCTGGGCATGATACCTGAGATAAGTTCTGCTCAGTCTATTGGGAAATTACAGGGCACGGTTTTCTAGTCTGTCTGCTCAGTTTTTTTTTAAGGAGATAACAGCCCAGAAACTGAGATAGTTTCTGCTCTAAAATTGGGGTGGTTTGGCACCAGAATAAAGGAGGAGAATACAGCTCAGAATCCTAGCAATCATTTGCACAGAAATCGAGGAGGTCCTGCAAGGCAGTCTGATGTGCAATTATTGTTGAGATAAGTTGTATTAGTTTTTTTTACTGCTGTTGTATTATCTAGCTGAAGAAATAATAAATCTCTCTCTCACACTCAACTGGTTTTCCCCGTGGGGGTTTTTCCAGGGCTCGATTTGGCCAAAAATACTTGTGTCAAATTTATGTGTGAATGCTGATAGATTAGTTTGCAGCCTGTAAATTGCTTTTAAATTGTGTGTTTACTGTTAATGAATTTTGCATTAAGTAGTTCCCAGTCTATGCATAACCGACTGGGAATGAAAACCACCAAAACTTGGCACTAAACCAGCATACAGTTAAAGGCAGAAAATCTTCAATTTCGAGTATTTATCGTATTTGTACTAGTCTGTACGAATTGCACTTTCTCTGACCCTCTGATGTATACGACTATGCTCATAATTATAAAGTATACTGTCATAATGTTAAGAGGCATTTGGAAGACAGTAGTAACTCCATTTGATAGTTTCAGGATTCCCTAGTTTTGGAGTGAATTTGATTTTACCCTTTTTATTTTGAAAATTGCTTCATTTTTTTCCTAGGGAAAGTCTCGAGGGAAAACTCTCAGGCACTTCCCTGCATTCACAGATGGTACCTAGTACAAACCTGTTGGTGCTGATAATGGTGCCTGACACAACAGGGACATTGAATGAGGCATACAGCAGAGGCATCCAGCTTGAACAATTGACCCCAAAACCTCTTGCATGAAGCTCAAAGCACTCAACCACTCGAGCTAGCCCATTGGGCTTTGTTTCATATATTTCTTTATAGAACAAAATATTATATCATGGAGCAAATAGAGTTACATCAAATGAGCAAGAAAACAAGAAATTCCTGCCCTAAAATGGCTAAAAAAGAAAGCATATGAGCTTGCTTTCCAATACGAAGAGACTGAACATCTCTACAGAAGATACTAAGTTTACTTTAACAAGCATAGCCAATTCCTGCTTAAATAGCCACAATTCACCTAGGCCAAGGGGAGATTGCGCTGCATGGAAAGTAGTCTTACAGTGGTGTTTCCACAGAAAATTTGCAATCCAACCAAACTGTGTGCCAAAGGCCCTACTCATCCATGTGTCGCGTGGGAGAGGACACTGATACTTGACATGCAAGTATGCTTTTTGATTTTACCCTTATTAGTTATGATCTGAAGGGCCTTTCCTCTAATGGCATCTGCATCTTGTTGAACATCAAACAAGATAGGTTTTATGTAATCCAAAAGTGCCTTATAAATCTCTTCAGGAAAGTAAGCTATAATTTGAGTGTTTTTATGAGTGACCAGCTGCCACTTTTTGAGAGTGATTTCCCTGACATATAATCTTTTCAAGTTTGTCAGGGTACTGGTGGCTCATGGATCTTCATTGAACTTATTTGGTACTGAAAACTTATCTCTTTATTGAAGGGATCTTTTTCTGGGGATGCCTTTGCAAGTTTTGTTTTGTCTCTCTATCTGATCATGTTACATGCACCCCACCAACACCTTTGAGAAAAGTAGTTATATGGGACGTGGCCTCATTTCACTATCTCATTCAACTTGTATCTTCTTTGGGCTTTATAATAAGCTATTGAATCTCAAAATTGATTTTGAGACAAACTGGCTTGCTTTGATGAAAGGTGTTGATCTAAATGCTAAGGCTCCTCCTCCCTTAGATAGATATGATAAAGAAAGAGATAGGGCATGGTATAACAAAGTGGCATTTCCGAAGGCTTGCATGAGCCTGGAATAAGTATGGCCAAATGGAAACATCTTACGTTTGAGATCACGATTATACCATGTCTTTTAACACTTGGTCATGTTTATGCTTGAAGGATGTCTGTTGGAAAACTAATCCGTAGGGGTTATGGTTCCATCCGTAAATGTTGTAAATATTTCAGTTTCAGTTATTTGAAGAGTCATGTACCTTTGGGATGTGAAAGGCTAAAGGTCGCTTCCTCATTGTATAAATAAGACCTCCACGTTCAATAAAATGATTCTAGCTTGGAGATTCCCAGGCCTGACAGTGGTATCAGAGCCTTGGCTATTGTTAACTCCATAATTATCTGTCCTCCTTTAGTCTGCTCTTTTGGCACTGCCTCCTCAGTCTGCATACTGCTCTCCACAGTCTGAGGTATCAATCAAGCGTTTTTGTCATAAACACTAATTTCTGTTCATTCTGTGTTAGTCTTTCTGCTATTGTTTATCTCTACTATGCATGAGTTATCTGCGTGCTTGGTCTGAGTACTATTCATACTATGTGTTTACACTATTTTTTTCCACTATGTTAGTATTCTCACTGCTCTTGTTGTGCATCTACACTGTCAATTGATATCAGTATTATTATATTATATCTCTGTATCAAGCCCAGTGCATGCATGCTCTGCATCTACAAATTGGTATTTCCCTGTGTGCATGGTATATCACTGTTTACCGACGTTTTTATATCCCTTCAACAGAGATATCAACAATGCGTGGTAACCCTAATTCATGTTGTGGTGCTATCTGCCAGGCTTTGCGACCTGGTCAGTTGTGTTTGTGATCCTCTTAGGTATATCACAAACTAATATTGCATTTTTTCTAAATCTGTAGACTTAGGATTTGCAGTGACGTCCTTTGCAAGGCCTTCGAACCTGTCTTTGTGTACCTCTACAAGACACAACAAATCGAACCTGCAGTCTTCTTCCTAGCTACAAATCTTCATCCCGCAGCTTCACGCATTTTGCTAGTGGAATTACTTTGTCACATGCAGACTTCACATTCTCATGGATTTAAGTGTTTTCCTATCCGAAATACTTTCTACCAGTTAAAAGAATTTCTAGTGGACATTAGGCTCAAAAGAATTAAAAAAAATATATTGTATTCACTACCCCCACACAAATATGCGCTCAGACACCTGTGACTTGGTATCTACCTGTGAGTTGTGTGTGTTGCTGTCGATTTGATCGAGTAGCGTATATATTCCTCTGCATGAAGACTAGTTCAGACCTCTCCTTTGTGTGAAGAAGTGTAGACCATTGCAAGCTTGATCTACACCTGTGACTAGGATATTCCAGCCTTGGGGTAAAGGACTGCTGAAGAATAAGTCCATACTTTTATCTTTGTTGTGATATTATTCTTGGGGATTGTTTTTAATAAATTGATTTGGTGCTATTCCAATGCTCATCCATTACCCTTGAAATTTTGAAACCTGGCCTTTGGCCTAGTTGTACAGAGGTAGTGTATTGAAAATTTTAACTGATATTAGAGTAGCTTGAAGAGAATGTATTTTAATTGTATTATTAATTATAAAACTGTAGTGCATAAATTGTAAGACTATAGTGCAAAGATTGCCATTGTACTATCACAGAGATATCAAGTCTTGCGGTGATTGAATTCTAATTGATTGTAGTATACCGTGTAATGCAAAGACTCTTGTAGAGATTGTAGTGTAAACTGTTACAGAGATTGATTAATGATTTGTAACTTCTATTGCAAAGCCTGTTGCAGAACTTGTTGTATGTTGGGGTTTGTTGCGAAAAGTATATTGTAGAATCTAGATTGTATTGAAAATCTTGTTAAGGATTCATTCTCAGAGAGGACATAGAAGAAAGAATTTCAGAGGTAGGGAGGTAGTGAGAGATCTAATATTCACTGTGTCCATTGTGGCAAGAAAGGACATGAGGCAAAGACATGCATAATTCCTTGGAAGAAGATCTCAGAGAAGAAAGAGCAGAAAGAGGAAAGAGGTAAAGCTTTTGAATCGGGTGAAGCTCCTGAATCTGTTCATTCCATTGTCGCATATTGCAATATTGGTGTGAATAAAGCTCTGTTCAATGCTTCATTTTCTTAGCTGCTTGACATTGGTGCAACCTCCCACAAGACATTTAGAAGATATTTTTTTGAAGAATTAAATGACAATGTAGATGGTTTAGTATATGTTGTAGATAAATCCCCTTGGGTTTGAAGTTGGATTAGCTACATTGTGGTCCAATGGACAAGATTTATCTACAACATTTATAGTAGCTGGGGCTACCATATATTTATTCCAGACTCTAGTATATTTTTCAGCCAGTCCTTTACACTGAGATGCTTGAGATGAGCATCTATTTTGGATCACTCCTATGATTATGAGCTGCAGTATATTCCTATGCCATGACTGAGTCTCAGGAAACTCAGATTTGATGACCGATGTAGCCATTTTGCCATACAGAGTAGTATGGATTGCTCAGAGTTGCAACAACAGTTTCCTAGTAGATAGATGATGGTTCAGATGGTTTGCACAGGTATATGATCCAGCAGGTATTATCTTGTGTATTGGTTTATATTGCTTTCTTGGTCATTCTAGTAGCATGTTTTAGCATTTAGTATCATGACCTGGCGATCATATATATATATTGGACTGGGTCTTTATTATGTATTTATCTAGTGTCCTGCTCAGATGAATGAGGTTCTTGTCTATACTCATTGGTTTCACCCTCCTAGGAGAATGGAGTTGATCATTCCACCATTATTTGGCTTGCTAGTGTTGGCATCATTTTCACTATCTTCATCCTTCCGTTACCTTCCAGTTATTGTTTTACCTTGACTTACTACTTGACTTGTGACATGGAGGACTTTCCCCCACTCTAGCCTCTTTGTTGGATGAGCTTCCCTGTTGTATTGTGTCTTGGCTCTGAGCTGCCTAAGTTGTGTTGGCTAGACCTGAAACAGATAGTACTACCACCATTACATGTATCTGGAAACTTTATTGTATATCTTAAATGAAAGCCCATTCTAGAATGTGTTTTTCAACACACGTGAATGAAAGGCAAGTGAAATAAATGTAAATCCAAGAATGTGTTTTTCAACACACACAGATCAAAAAGCCTAATAAATGTAAATCTAAGAATGTGTTTTTCAACACACACGGATCAAGGCTATGGAAATGAATGAAAGGCCCAAAAAGCAGTGGTTAAATGTATGCTATATCTAATGATCTGTCGGCCTTATACTGTAATGATTATTCCTCATTAGCCTGCGGGTTATGATATGAGATGGAGCTTGGGATAGCTAATTCTAAGTGTTCCCTAGAGTCTTGAGTTACGATTGCCTGGAACCTGGTCATGACAGCTCTAGAAAAGATCCTCACGGAGCTGTATCAACCTATATGTGAGTTGTAGACATCTGTTAAGGTTGACTAAGCACTTCCCAATCAGCTTATCCATTTGTGAGACACTGCCATCCCATGTGTTATTGCTTGTCCAGCATATGCTTTAGTGTGTATCCCCTTTCCCACTTCCAAAGTGTCATCGTGTTAAGTCAGTACAATCATCCATTAGCCTAGCCTTGCATTTATCCACCCTCACCCGTCACTAGCAAATTGATCACAACCATGAAGTGAGTATAGTCTTGAGGTTCTAGTCTGAGCTATTATTGAAAATCTTGTTTTAGATCGCCAATGAAATGATTACTTTATGTTTATATTGCTATTGGAATGATTAATGAAGCATGCTTTAACCAAATGCACTTGCAACACCTTGATGTTTATTGTTTGGATCATATTATGGGTCAGTTTGACTTGGTCAAACTAGGTGTTATCACATATATGTTAGCTGGAGCTACCATACTGCAGACTGTGCAGCCGAGGACCGCATAGTACTTTTTTTTCCAGATCAAAGATCCGATGCGTTCAGAGGAGGCACACAGTTTTGTTCAGATTGCCCCGAGCAGATGTATCAGAGGGGACAGATGGTTGTACAGTGGTCCAGACATGTTACTTAGCATTTACCGCAGGGTCACCCTTCCATGCCAGGCTTTTATATGAGCCCATTGAGACAGTTGCCTAGTCTTGCTTTGATTGAGACTATCACAGAGTATTGATGGTTTACTATTTGTGCCCAGATTCAGCAGAGATCCAGTTCAGAGACAGCTTCAGCAGCAGGTATATGGTGCGGTAGGTAATGCATTTGATGTATATTGCTCATGATTGTTGTTTAGACTTGTTTATACATGATAGTACACTAACTCTACATATGATGATTGATTTGGTGATCTAGCTATTGTTATGATATATGATTGGGCCCTTGGTGATGTCAGTCCACCCCTTCCTAGTAGGCCCCTGTATATGCACACCGGGTCACATCCCTACTCTTGGTATAGACTTGGTCACTTAGTCCCCCTTAGGCAGCTGACTTTGGATCCACCTTCACCTTCTCCATCCATCCGACTCATCCATGATAGTCTTTCCCGACTTGGATTCCGATTTGTGACCTTGAGGATCCCTTTCCCCACTGATCTCTGAGTATGCCATGAGTCCCTATCTATTGTGCCTCGGCTCTTTAGTGTGTGAGATGCACTCTCAAACCTGGGATTTGCTCCTGTCAGTTGCCCCCGATGTTGCAATGCAATTAGGATTGTGTAGCCTTACCGGGTGTTCCCCATTGGTCATTGAAGCATGTATTGCTCACCCCCATTACTTTGCAGTATGAGCACCATGATTATATCTATTGAGATATGTATGTAGCCCAAAAGGGCCTTGATGTAAATTGAAGAAATGAAGAAAATGTAAAGCAAGCCAAAAAGGCTTGTTGTAAATGTAAATCTAGCCAAAAAAGGGCTAAGTATGAAATTAATTGTAAAATCCATGCAATGTGTTTGTAACCACACATGGACATAGGTCAGCCGTACATGTCAGCATTTGTAGTGGTTATTTCCTCACCTAGTCCTGCGGGGCAAGGAGGTGAGAGGGAGCAAGGGACAAGCTCAAGATTGTCCCCTAGAGTCTCAAGTTACGGTTTGCCGGACACCCAGCTTGGCGGCTCTAGAAAAGAACCTCACGGAGTCTTTGGGCACGGACGTGAGTTGTGAGATACTTGTTAGATGACCAGTGGCGGTTTCCCTACACTATACCCATTTGTGAGGCACCGCCCTTCCCCGTGTTTTGACATGGTATTATGTATTGTGGGGCCCTCTCTTGCCCAACTCACCTAGGTGGATGAATTGCCCATGGGGGGCATTTTTCTCCACTTGGGGAAATTTGATTTCATTGTTATATTGTATGTGGGCCTTGGTTGTTGATGTTAGGGGGGTAAAACACCCTATAGGCACCCCCTAACACTTATTTCACATGTTGTATGGGCCCTACAAGGGACCCCCTCTCCACTAGTGCGCTTCACTTAGGCAATTCGCACCCCCATGAGAAGAGATCTCCACCATTCGTTTTAGCTTGATGGGATTGATCCTAGCCTTCCATTTTGGGGGGAAATAGGTTTTGAGAGTGGCCTTTCTCTATAAGAGAAGGAGCTCACTCCATTGTTGCCTCTCTTGGCATTTTTGTAAACTTGTGACTTGTGAATAGAGAAGCATTTCTTTCGATCTTCTTGTGTACATGGTGATGGAGTGTTTAGACGATGACTCTTAGCTTGTTGCTGATGCATTGTTGAGTATTTGTGCGCCTTTCCGTCAATTTCCTTGGCCAAACTGCAGGTGAACTGACCACTTGAAGGGGGACGCAGCCATTGAGCCTGGCAGCTCCACGTTGCTCTTTCTCTTTGGGTTTCAACAAAAGGGAGTAAAACTTACTTTGTTATCTTATTTCCTTTCATTATTTGTCGTTTATTTGCTAATTTATCCTTGTTATTTGCCATAGTTTCTGACTTAGCTCTCTCTCTGGCAGGTACAGGGGCGCACTTGGTCAACTGGCTGCTCCAAACGTTGAAGGAAAGCACTCAGCTGCTCGATACTTGGAATTCAGAATTTGTGCTCATCATCAAACTCTTCTTCTCCATTGCTTCAGGTAGGCAATCTCCGCTTGTTTCTCTAGTTTCCATTTCCATTGTGAATGCTAGGCTGCAAAACATTAAAGAAAACCCTAAAAATTGATAACTAGATTTCTCACTGTTAAAACCTCTATTTTATTGCAAACCTGTTTATTATTTGATCCTAAAAGCCCATATCTCAAGTTTGGTACAATTCCGACTCCATCTACCCATAGTTTAGGCACTGGTCTACTTAGCAAAAACGTCCACCTGGGGCGTTTTTCTCTTCTGCTTGCTTGGGTTAGTTAGGGGTTCCGGGGTAGTCTTGATTTTGGTTCTAATCATCTCCTTATCAATAGATATCAAGCTATTCATTGCTAGAAGTCTTTTAAAACGAGTATTTGTTGATGCCCTAGATCCATTACTTCAATACTTAACTGTTTTTCTTGGTAACTTCATTTTACTCCTTCACTTCTAGCTGAACTAAGTGTCCTTTGCTTATTTCCAGCCACAAACACTAATCTAATCTCATTTTACTCATCTTATTTGATCGCTGGTCACATCACTTTATTTTTGTGCTTAATTCATATCTGTGTCTAGCCCGTGGTTGAGATTTAGCTTAGGACCTGGTTACACTCATTTCCTGTCTTTACTTCTTTCTATTTGTTGGATTTGGGTGTGTTTTGTCTCTCGACCATTACCTGGTTGAGCGGGGTCTCCCCCCTGACTTGGCTACGTGCCTTGTCTGAAGCGACAGTAGCCTTGTCCGGTATGACTTATGTTCCCTGAACGAAGGACCTGGCTATTGCAGGTTACACCTTCCTAGCTGTTCACCTCTACCATCCTTGTTGGGACACCTACTACCAAACAACTAGAGTTTCTGTAACATTTTTGGCGCCGCTGCCAGGGAGGTAGAGGCCTACCTGTGTTTTTTATTGAGTTTTGAGTCTGTCTGTTTGTTTTCTCTTCCATCATCACATCAGAACTTAAAACTTTGTTGGCTGATTTCTATTTCACATAATTATTGCAGCCAACACTATTTGTCTCACTCACCACTTCCCCCACCACGACATTCCACCTTCGGTGAACAAGGTATTCAGTTCACCTGGCGACTCCACCCCGCTGCTCCACTGGAGGCCGAACCCACCCATATAACCTTCACAGCCTTGATCGATCTGATACATCGTATAGTACGCCTATCACTTACGTCAGACGAAAATTTTGAGAAAACTCTCCCCTACGCCTGTCAGTATGCCCGCTCCCGAAAGGGACACTATGTCGTTCAGGATGACCATGAAAGTACTATCTCAATTAGTTGAGTTGGTCACCAATGTCACGCTCCTGCTAAAACAACAAGATGAAGACAATAGGGAACGCGATCGACATATTCGATACATTTACGAGGGAGCATGTAGTTGTTCCACCACGTCCGCTTAGGTCCTCACCCGGAGCTAATTGGCTAAGAAGAGAGGTGGCCCAACTGACTGTGGTCATACGAAAGCTAATCCTGAAATCCTTAAAAGGAACAATCCTCAGCCCACTCCTGGTCCCGAGAGATCCCAGGGAAAGGATAAACCTAGCCCAAAAGGGCAAACGATCCCGAAACCTAACCCCGGGATTATGACTAAAGAAAAGGGGGACCCTCAAGAAAGGGAAACGAGTGCACCTAAGTGTGCAACCAAGCCTAGCTCAGAATCTCAAGTAAAAGCCACTCCTTCGCAAGCCAACAGGTGGAAGAGGGAGGTCAAATGTCCCGAAGGGACCTCGGGTAAGGAGCCCCCTAGTCTTGTCCCCATTAAGGTGAACGTATCAGGCAAGCTATCCAGCTCCTTGATCCACGTCCCTTTTAAGGAGTTAGTCAAAATCCCGGTCATCAAAGCTCAGATCATGGAATTCCTCGACATAAAACCCCCTTCGACTAATGAATTGAAACAACATGCCTTTCAATTCAACATAGGAAACTTTCTATCCAAACTTAGCATGCCCATACCCCTAAATGAGATTTTGAGGATTCCTGAGATGCATGATAGAGCTCGTACCTTTTGGGGGATACAACCAAAGGGAACCCCTCCTAAGAAACCAATTGAGATTGCGCCTGACCCGCCAATAAACATCCATAGTGTATCGGGTAACTCTGAGGGGTGTGCCTCGTTTTACGTTGCCCTCGAGGTAAACCAACTTATACTCCACAATTGGATGCTTGATTCGGGGGCTGAGGTCAACGTCATGCCGCTGTGTGTCATGGAACAACTCGAGTTGACCCCTTCCAGGCCTTTTAGAAATGTGTGTGGGATGGACTCCCTATCGGTAAAAGCAGTAGGAGTTATTGAAAACCTCCATATGAAATTGGCTGCGTGCCCCGATATCGAGATGTTCGTGGATGTTCTCGTCATCGACATCCCAGATGTCTAGGGCATGCTCCTATCCAGAGAATGGGCCGCTAAATTGGGTGGACACATCCAAATGGACCTCACGTATGCAACCATCCCAAGGGGGCTAGGCAAAGACATCACCTTACTTAACGAACCTCCGATGAAAGAACATGTGGAAACCCCTGATTACCTTTATGAAGAAGCAATCCACTCCATGGCTGAGGTCAGAAACTTTATGGTGTTAGCAAACTACTAGGAGGACATTAGGTTGCACCCTTTCCCGCGTAGTGAGGTCTGGAAGATGCATTTCGATGGAGCTCACTCTAGGCACGGTACGGGTGCCGGGGTGGTCATAAGTTCGCCCTCTGGTGAAGAAACCATATACTCTTTCCGCTTAGAGTTTGATTGCACTAACAATGTGGCGGAGTATGAGGCCCTTCTCCTCGGACTCGAAATTGCCAGAGACCCCAAGATCAAGTGCTTGAGTGTTGTGGGTGATTTTGATCTTATAGTCTCCCAAGTTAGAAACTAGTTCGCCGCCAAGAACGATAGATTGCGCACCTACAGAAATGCAGTGTGGGACACTATCGAGTTATTCGACACTTTCTCAATTAAGGCCGTCCCTAGGGAAGACAATTCCTTGGTGGACGCACTAGCTGTGGCTGCCAGTACCTTCGAAGTCTCGGATGCCTTAACTGAGCGAAAATGCAAAATCGAGGTCCTTTTTAGGCCTTCTGTGCTCGATAACCAAGACTACTGGCAAGTGTTCCAAGATGATGCCCATATAGTGTATTTTCTGCAAGGAGTGGAAAACATCCTTGATCCAATGATCAACCTCGAGGACCAGTCTTCGGGACAATCACTGTGTGATGCTAACCTATTGGATTTGTCCCTACCGCTTGAAAAGAATTTCAACAGACACAACGAGTACAAGGGGGGAAGAGCTGAGCCTGTTGATGAAGTAATTGAAGTGAACATAGTCTCTTCGGTTTCCCCCAAAATGATAAGGATTGGGAAGAACCCGTCCAAAAAGGAACGCAGAAGAATCATTGAGTTGATTCTCAAGTACAAAGATGTTTTCGCCTGGACATATGATGATTTAAAAACTTATGATAAATCCATCATCGAGCATACTATCCCACTAGTAGAGGGTGCCAAACCATACCGGCAAAAGCTGAGAAATGTCAACCCGAAACTAGCCCCTTTAGTCAAGAAGGAGATTGAGAAGATGTTGGCAGCTGGAATCATTAGACCTGTAAGGCATACCTCTTGGGTGTCTAACCCGGTGATAGTGAGGAAGAAAAATGGTGAAATCAGGATCTGCATTGATTTTAGGAATCTGAACCGGGCTTGCCTCAAGGACAACTACCCTTTGCCCAACATGGAAAACCTGTTGCAAAGTGTAACCGGAGCAGGGATGTTGTCCATGTTAGATGGTTTCTCCTGGTACAATCAGGTCTAGATCAAGAAGGAAGATAGGGGGGAAAAATATGTTCACCACCTCGTGGGGAACCTATGAGTACATCCGCATGCCTTTTGGACTACTAAACGCTGGATCCACGTTCCAGAGAGTTATGGACCAGGCTTTCAGTGACCTGATTGGGAAGATCATCGCGATCTACCAAGATGACTTGACTGTTTTCTCCAAGGAACGGGCCGATCATGTGGACCATTTGAGAAAAGTTTTCGACAGGTGTCAAAAATTTGGGATATCCCTTAACCCTAGAAAGTCGAACTTCAGGATTGATGAAGGAAAGTTATTAGGAGATATTGTGTCCAAGGAGGGAATTAGGATTGACCCAGAGAGAATCCGTGCCATCAAAGAGATCCCACCTCCCCACAATGTCACCTCGCTTAGGTCTTTCTTTGGGAAGATTAACTTTGTGAGAAGATTCATCCCTAACCTTGCCGAGTTGGCAAATCCTTTGAACGCCTTGTTAAAAAAGGATGCCAAGTTTGTGTGGGACAAGAAGTGCAAAATTTCGTTCAAAAAATTAAAAAGGGCCATATCCTCCTCCCCTGTCCTAGTTCGCCCTGACTACAACAAGGAATTCCTGATCTATTCATACGCCTCTGAGGATACTATTGCCGGGGTCTTGTTGCAAAAGAACGAGGACAATCACAAACAACCCATTGCCTTCATGAGCAAAAACCTCAGGGACGCGGAACTCAAGTACACGACCACTGAGAAACAAGCCTACGCTTTGGTCAAGGCTCTAAAACATTTTCGGACTTATGTGGGTTTCTCCAAAATAAAAGCTTATGTACCCTACCAAGCCGTGAAAGATGTTTTGTCCCAGACAGATGGAATCGGTGCAAGGGGAAACTGGATCTCTAGGATCCAAGAGTACAATTGGAAATCAAGCCAATCAAGATTGTGAAAGGACAGGGATTAGCCCAATTCTTAACTGAGAAAGAAAATGGGGCTCAGGTTAATCAGGTAACCGAGAACAGGGATGATGGAGTGATCATTAACGAGCTGGAGGACAACGAATGGTATAGGGATGTTATTTTCTACTTAAGGTACCTAACTTGCCCTGATCACCTGGTTGATCACCAAAGAAGGGCTCTCAGGTTAAGGGCCTCAAAGTTTGTTCTGACTGAGAATGGTCTTGGGTGGAGAAACCCAGATGGAATTATCCTAAGGTGTGTTGTACTTGACGAATCACAGGTAATCATTAAAGAAATGCATTCCGGGCTATGTGGTGGCCATTATGCCCCCAGAGCGACTGCAGCCAAGATCATGAGAGCAAGTTACTATTGGCCCACGCTGTTCCTGGATGTTTACAACTACATAAAGACGTGCCAGGAATGCCAGTTCTTCACAGGGAAGCCGAGATTAGCTGCTTTACCTCTGACCCCAGTAATAGTAGAAGCCCCCTTTCAGCAGTGGGGAATGGACTTTGTGGGTCCATTTGATGTAAATTCTAGTAATGGTTACAAGTACATCCTCACCTGCACTTACTATTTCACCCGCTGGGTTGAAGCCATCCCTACGAAGAAGGCCACGACCGATGTCGTGGTGAAATTCCTAGAAGAGAATATTGTGGCAAGGTATAGATGTCCTCTCAAACTCACTACAGATAATGCCAAGGCATTCAGTAAAATGGAAATGTCTATTTTCTGCCTCAATCATGGCATAGTGTTATCCCACTCCTCCAACTACTATCCCCAAGGGAATGGACTAGCGGAATCAAGTAACAAGAACCTTATTAGGCTCCTCAAATGGATGGTGGGGGACAACAAGCTGAAATATGCTGTCCGGGCCGATAGAACTACGGTAAAAAGGATAACCGGTAAAACCCCGTTTGAATTAGTGTATGGACAAGATTGTAGACTCCCCCTCAACTTGCTGATCCCTGTTTATGAGTTGTTGCACCAATGCGGATCTGAACAAGAGGCGATCCAAGCAAGGATTGATAAAATAGTCGAACTGGATGAAAAGAGAAGAGATGCCTTCAACAAAACGGTCATAGAATAAGAAAGAGTAAAAGGGACCTTTGATCAAGGTACCCGAAATGAGCAATTCAAGATTGGTGATGTGGTTTTGTTATGAGATAAACATAAGGAGAAGCTCGGAAAACACAGTAGGTTAGATAGACTATGGAAGGGCCCATATGTGGTTGCCAGGATAGTTGGAAAGGGATCTGTGCATTTAGAGACACTGGACGGTGAAGAGTTGGAATTACCGGTAAATGGGAGGTTGTTGAAGCACTACTTCCCACCTATGAACAATGAGTGACCCGAGCCCATGGCTCCCTCTTTTATGCGGCAAATAAGCTCTCGAGAGCAGCAGCCGGCTCACCCTTACTTTACCATGACGCCTTACCTTGCATGTTAACCGGTTGCCCCATTTTTGTTTTACTGTCTTTTCTTTTTCTCCTTTTGTGACACCATTTCCCCTTGTTAGTTAGTTTTGTTTTGTACCATAGTTGTTTTTCAGCAGCAGGTATATGGTCCGGCAGGTATTGCATTTGATGTATATTGCTCATGATTGTTGTTTAGACTTGTTTATACATGATAGTACACTAACTCTACATATGATGATTGATTTGGTGATCTAGCTATTGTTATGATATATGATTGGGCCCTTGGTGATGTCAGTCCACCCCTTCCTAGTAGGCCCCTATATATGCACACCGGGTCACACACCTACTCTTGGTATAGACTTGGTCACTTAGTCCCCCTTAGGCAGCTGACTTTGGATCCACCTTCACCTCCTCCATCCATCCGACTCATCCATGATAGTCTTTCTCGACTTGGATTCCGATTTGTGGCCTTGAGGATCCCTTTCCCCACTGATCTCTGAGTATGCCATGATTCCCATGGGGGGCATTTTTCTCCACTTGGGGAAATTCGATTTCATTGTTATATTGTATGTGGGCCATGGTTGTTGATGTTAGGGGGATAAAACCCCCTATAGGCACCCCCTAACACTTATTTCACATGTTTTATGGGCCCTACAAGGGACCCCCTCTCCACTAGTGCGCTTCACTTAGGCAATTCGCACCCCCATGAGGAGAGATCTCCACCATTCGTTTTAGCTTGATGGGATTGATCCTAGCCTTCCATTTTGGGGGGAAATAGGTTTTGAGAGTGGCCTTTCTCTATAAGAGAAGGAGCTCACTCCATTGTTGCCTCTCTTGGCATTTTTGTAAACTTGTGACTTGTGAATAGAGAAGCATTTCTTTCGATCTTCTTGTGTACATGGTGATGGAGTGTTTAGATGATGACTCTTAGCTTGTTGTTGATGTATTGTTGAGTATTTGTGCGCCATTTCCGTCCATTTCCTTGGCCAAACTGCAGGTGAACTGACCACTTGAAGGGGGACGCAGCCATTGAGCCTGGCAGCTCCACGTTGCTCTTTCTCTTCGGGGTTTCAACAAAAGGGATTAAAACTTACTTTGTTATCTTATTTCCTTTCATCATTTGTCATTTATTTGCTGATTTATCCTTGTTATTTGCCATAGTTTATGACTTAGCTCTCTCTCTGGCAGGTACAGGGGCGCACTTGGTCGACTGGCTGCTCCAAATGTTGAAGGAAAGCGCTCAGCTGCTTGATACTTGGAATTCAGAATTTGTGCTCATCATCAAACTCTTCTTCTCCATTGTTTCAGGTAGGCAATCTCCGCTTGTTTCTCTAGTTTCCATTTCCATTGTGAATGCTAGGCTGGAAAACATTAAAGAAAACCCTAAAAATTGATAACTAGATTTCTCACTGTTAAAACCTCTATTTTATTGCAAACCTGCTTATTATTTGATCCTAAAAGCCCATATCTCAAGTTTGGTACAATTTCGACTCCATCTACCCATAGTTTAGGCACTAGTCTACTTAGCAAAAACGCCCACCTGGGGCGTTTTTCTCTTCTGCTTGCTTGGGTTAGTTAGGGGTTTTGGGTGGTCTTGATTTTGGTTCTAATAATCTCCTTATCAATAGATATCAAGCTATTCATTGCTAGAAGTCTTTTAAAATGAGTATTTGTTGATGCCCTAGATCCATTACTTCAATATTTAACTGTTTTTCTTGGTAACTTCATTTTACTCCTTCACTTCTAGCTGAACTAAGTGTCCCTTGCTTATTTCCAGCCACAAACACTAATCTAATCTCATTTTACTCATCTTATTTGATCGCTGGTCACATCACTTTATTTTTGCGCTTAATTCATATCTGTGTTTAGCTCGTGGCTGAGATTTAGCTTAGTACCTGGTTACACTCATTTCCTGTCTTTACTTCTTTTTATCTGTTGGATTTGGGTGTGTTTTGTCTCTTGACCATTACCTAGTTGAGTGGGGTCTCCCCCCTGACTTGGCTACGTGCCTTGTTTGAATCGACAGTAGCCTTGTCCAGTGTGACTTCCGTTCCCTGAACGGAGGACCTGGCTATTGCAGGTTACACCTTCCTAGCTGTTCACCTCTACCATCCCTGTTGGGACACCTACTACCAAATAGCTAGAGTTTGTGTGATAACACTAGGTTTGACTAAAGTCAACCGCAGGACATGAGATGGGTTAGACCTTGGATGACAACTATTGATGATATATGATCTTTATTTGGTCACTAGATGGATCCATGCAACAGTTACAGGTTCAGATAGTGATTTGCAGTACTTTTGATGATTTTGATCATTTGCAGATTATTATTATTTTTATTGTCCGAGCATGGTGTTGATATTATATGATTATGCAGTCATCCATATGGTGTATGAGTATGCACCTTTAGTATATTTGGGCTCTCTGAGTCCATTGGGACAGTCAGTTTTCAGTTCCAGGCAGTTTCAGTTGAGATTTCTCTTAGTTTATCACTTCAGTGCAGATTTGCCATTAGAAATGGCCTGTCAGAGCAGTGCCACGATTTGATTGGTTCACCTATGGCGCTACAGAGGGAGTATGGAGTGTAGCCACTTGTTTTTACTACATTGCTATATTCCCAGACATGTTGGTGCAGTCAGATTTGGTCTCGGGTGACCAAGTAGTGAGTTACGGGCATTTTTATACTTTTCAAGTGATTTACAGAGGCATAAAAATGGTAAAATTGGCTACAGAGGAAATTGATTTGGGCTACTGAGGCAAGGAAATGGCATAGGAATGGCTTCGATAATGTGTATGATATCTCCCACACCCTCCAAAGCAGTTGCAGCAGTCAGAGGGGCCCACACATCTTTCTCCGACACATTTTGTGGTTTCATGGAGCCTTTGGAGTCTCACGACTTTCCTTGTTGGGCATGATTTTACACTTAGATGATATACTTGATGATTATTGTGCCATGGGGACATACTAGAAAGGTTATATGTCACCCCCTAGACCCACCATGAGTGTTATGTTATGTTCTCCTAGTCACTTGGAGTGGGACATCCCCCTAGGGCGATTTTGTCCATGACATTGTTATATTTTTGATTTGATCCATGTACTTTATGTTGAGCTCATCTCAACCGTAGATTATAATTTATGTATCTTTTAATCTTAGCCATCCATTTAAAAGGTGGTCAAGGTTTTGGTCTCTCCCATTCCTATTTAAAGGAGAGACCCTCTAATTGTAAAGGGACCTTTGGCTCTTGGAATTTGGTAATAGAAGAATTATTTGCAGACACATCCGGATCTTTCTTTGTTGTGATATTCTTAGATGTTGATTGGAAAGTTTATTGTCACCTAGCATTTGAGATTTTGTGGTGGATCCATATATTTTTGGAAAACATTGTTTTGTCTACAGGAGGGCGACTTCACTTGGGCGTTTTTGCTGGGCATCCTCAACTCGCTTCACTTGGATTCGTTTATATCAGGGGGTTTTCATTAGCTTCATTGTGATCTATGATTTCATCTTGATATGTCTCTTGTTGCATTAGTCATTTTTTCTTGATGCTTCGAATCTAACTTAGTTAGTTCGTTGTGCAGGAAGGGAGGGCGCATTGGCTTCCTTTGGGCAAATTGTTTCTCATTGGACACTCACTCAAAACACCTCAAATTGACCGGGAAGGCATAGATCATCATCATCAAGGTATCTACAAGATTATCCTGGTAAGATCTACTTGTATTTCCATTATTTTTGGATTCCAATCCGTTGGCCATCTTCGTTTAATTTCAAAACCCTCATTAAAATTTATCGAAAAATTCTCTGGCTTAAACGATTTGGTTTACTGGCAAACCATTTCTGGGTTTTTGGTCTTTTGCAAATCCCTAGGTGGGTTCTCCAAGCGTCATACTTGGAGGACTCCATTGGCCCGAATCCCAAGGCACTAGATCTCTTTAACCCTCACGCATTTCCTGAGAGAGTCAGTTTACATGTTGTTTGATCCTTTTTGCTAAGCTTGTGTGCTTTGACACTGTCATATCCATCTACCAAGCTATGCTAGAAAGCCCTAATTCTCAGATCCACTCTTTGGGACACTTTCCCTGTTTTAAGGGTCACGTTTCCCAAGGCAGCTGAATTTGATCATTTGAACTAGCACCTGAATCCTGGAATCATATCTAAATATTGAATCACTGTGTGTAACTAATCTTTTCCAAGTCACAACTTTCCTAAGCCTCCACAGTGGTTTCATTTTCTTAAATCTAGGGTTCCATACCTGTTACCTTACGTACCCTATTTTAGTAGCTTGATCTGGTGATTGGGTTTGATCTTTCCTATCGGGAATAGATCAGGGTCTCCCCCTATACTATCTTTGGCTTTGATAGTGTAAAGTGAAGGGTGCCTCGATTGGCGTGACAACCAATCCTTTTGGGAATCAAGGCTCTCGAGGTTCACCACTTTGGTTGCCTATCCCCTCTACCATCCTATATTGGATCTATCATTTGGGGAAACTACAAGTTTGGTGATAACAGGACTTTCATCCAGAGATCAGAGGATGACAAGAAGATTCGTCCAAAGGAGAAGAGAAGCTGGCAAGGTAGCCGCAGTTAGATCTGAGCAACAGTTCCGAGCTCCAGGAGTTGGCAATTTTCTTTTCTCAATGGACAGTGGTGCATCTAACCATATGACGGGAATGAGGTCGGCGTTCCTTAGTGTTTCAAAGATAGACTTAGATTGCCATGTGGGTTGTGGGACTAGTACTATGCATGTAGCGAAGGCGGTTGGATGTGTGAGATTCCAGCTAGAGTAAGGAGGGTCTTTGGAGGTGGTAGAGATGTTTGTTCCAGAGATGAAGGTAAACTTGCTCTCAGTATCAGCTTTGTAGGACAAGGGATATGGCTTTGTGTTCTCTCATGGACAGGTGCTCATATATCTAGAGGGAGCTACCTTGGACGCAACAACAGTGCTTGGTGTCAGCTCTGTTCATTTTCATCCACATCACTCCATCTTGTATTTGCATCACATTGGATTGAAGTGATTGATTGACTCTTGCTCTCCCTCTTTCTAGATCTATCACCATTTGTGCTTTGCTATTTCATAATTGTGTCTAAGGATTGTTTTGTTGTAGTGTATCCTCAGTACATGATGTTTTTGGGGGTAGTTGATAAAATTGCCAAAAAAATCTGCAACATCACAATGCAAATGCTGAAACAAAAAATCAGCCCAAAAAAATCATGAAATTTTGAAAAAAATGGCACTAGAAAAAATTGACAAAAATCAAGAAAAATTGGCAAAAATTGAAAAAAATCTATAGATAGGGGAAAACATCGATAGGCAATTTTTGACCCTATTAAAGTGCTGAATTTTTTAGTTATTTTTCAACTTATTTGTCTTTACATATGTTGGGGACTGAAGGGGTGTTTACCATCATCAACAAACCCAAACCATTGTTCTCATCAAAATTGAAGTTGTTTTAGCTTAGAGACATAACTTCAATTATTGTCTCACACACTTAAGTGACCACCATCTTCAACTTTTGCAACACTCTAGTGTTCAATAGGAAGATACCAAAACATTGGCATCCTATGTATACATTCATCCTCATGGATCTAGGGTTTAGATTGCAATTGCTTTGTGTTTGTATTCATGGCATGGCTTAGATACTTCCAACAGAAGCCTTATGAAACACAAAGGGCTTATGAACATAGTTAAGAGGACAAACCTTTTCATTTATTGGACCACTAACTATACACCTACTTGGACTCCTCTCCTCTCAATCATCCTATACAAATGCCAAGTGGTACACCATGGTTTTGACTCATGGTTATGAGATACATTTATACATTTGATGTCATTTTGTATTGGTTGTCCACTTTTGACTCCTTGATTGGACAACTATCAAGGTTTAGGATTTAGCGTAAGCTTTAATGCATTATTTTTATTTGGCATCGATTACATCATATATATAGGTGTTTTCCCTATTTTTATGTGACAATGTGTTTATTTGATGTTTTTGTTGATTTACATGTTTAAAAAATTGAAAAAAATATATATTTTAATGCTTGTTGTGGTTTGCTTATTTTCCCGTTTTTTTCACCGTAGTTGCCGAGAAGTTGTATTCGGGACCCCTGTTGATCTTTTTCCAATGTCGATGTTATACTATGCTTTTGGGTATGCTCCTTTAGGCTGACTGTCAATAGTCAAGAAGAGCTACAATTGAGCAATGCCTTCTCCCAAGATCCAAATTCCCTATGCTATTGTTATATGATGGTTAACAATTGGAAGGATAGGTAATCCCTGTGGGGGCTATGGATGCTCGTTGGCAGCAGGTGCTATGCCTATTTGCATTTATGTGGATTATTGTGGTAACTCCGTCAGGGCTATAGACGCTTGCTGGAAGCAGAGCTAAGGCCGTGTCATCACTGGTATCGAAAAGGTGTAAAACCAGGGCCAATATCTTTCAAACGTTAGCCCAATGCTAAAGAAAAAGGGAAAGAAAAAGGGAAAGAAAAAGGAAAAGTTAAAACAAGGGAATTGTTACTACAGTTGGAATCAAAGGGAAGGTACCTCATAACACACCCCTTTTGATGGACACATGCTTTGGTTATTTATATTATTGGTGAAACCACAAAGGAAGTGTTACCAGGCAAACTAGCAGGGCTAGTTTCCAGTGATCAAATATAATAACTGTGACCCAATGTCACCTCGATCACGATTCTAACTTCTTCGGAGTGTCAGAACCTCCAAGGGGAAGGACCCTTATGATGTCCTACAGGTCACTGATACAACAAAGACTATGTTCTCTACGCAATTGTTAGTTTTGACCAGTGCCTTGTGGAGTCAATGTAATTGCATGAAATAGGTAAATAACCATTCATCAAATACCGACAGTAGTAAATGTCATACCTCATTTAACAAACAAGGATATAATTATCAATGCTAACTCAATGTATGAAAGAAATATTGTAGCAAGGTTTAACCACTTATGCTCAACCACATATGATAACTAGCATCCAAATATTTCATTCAACGTCATTTAGGCCAATGATGCTATGCATGTGAATATTGACAAAGTAATAAAATCTCATTAGATCAAAGTTTATGCATGTAGTGTAGATAAGTAATATTGACTTCAAAGTTAGTACAACTACAATAGCAATAGGCAACCAAACATTCGTAGAATTGTCATAACCTGGATCATTTAATGAAGAATAGGGACACTCATTCAAATGTTAAGATATGAAGATACAATTTCCAACAGATGTTAAGTAACTAGTAAATCAACATCAATGCTTTAGCATGAAAAAAATCAGATATTAGTTTAAGACCACTTCATTTGACCAAAATGGATGTTTCAGATCTGTATGTATGAGGTCACTCAGAATACCAACTTTCAGGCTGTCTATGCGTGTCAATTTCAGATCTGCTTTGCGATAGAAATAAGGCTTTTACTCTTACTAGGTCAGATTACCATTATTACACTTTTAGATCTTGCAAAAGCACCAGTTGACATTCAAATTTAGATCCCTTTTTATTGTATGAAAGTGAGCTTAATGCACCAATTCTGTGTGTAAATTAACATTAGAAATTTATCATTTTAAAGACACTGTATACTTTTCAGACTTACTTGGCAGCAGTAGAAGTTTATAGCAATATTAATCATAGCTAGAGAACTTGCTCATAATAAGAACATCCAACACCAATTTTCAGAAATGAAATAGCATTATTCATTGATCATTTAGCTTACTGTATGTAATGAAAGATTTGGACCTGTGATAAGTTAATTTCAGACTTCCTTTTAGGTGAAAATCAGACTTCCTCCAAGCAGAACTTTGACCAAGAAACAATGCAAGAATAGTACAGAAATTTATAATCAAATATCCCCAAAATGATATTAACTTTAGTTCCTTTTACTGTGTGTAAGTGCAGGTGTTTTAGGGCAGTGGGGTAGGCTGTCCAAAAGGGGCAGTGAGGAGAAAAAGAGGAAGGGAAGTGATGGAAGAATGATGTGATGAGGATGGAAGGAGGTGGAGAGGGAAGCGAGGTGATGGAGAAGGAGACCAAAGGCAAAAAGGGAAAATGGAAAAGGGGAGGAGAAGGAGATGAATGAAGGAGAAGAGGGCGGGGGGGGAAGAGGGCAGCGAAGGGAGGTCGAGCTCAAGGGAGAGGAGAGCGAAGGTAGGAGAGAGGGTAGAGGGAGGCCTCTAGGGCATTTTAGGTCTGCAGCTAGGGTTGGGCAGCAGTAAATTATGGCTTTTTAGGATTTTTAAAATTTAATTTTATGAAAAATAAAAGTAAAAATGACCTAAATTAAAAAACTAAAATTTAATCTAACATAATATGTACAAAATCACAAAAATTAGTTTTTTTTAAGGATTTTTGAGTTTTAAATTTTTAGGGCTCCTATAATTTCCCCTAGGGTTTCTAGGGACAAAAAGAGCAGGCCGAATTTATAGGATGAAGGGCCGAAATTTTAGGGATGCCAAAAATTGCAATTTTTTTTTTTTAATTTTTAGGGTTTTTGTCATAAAATTGCAGATCTAATTCTAACCCTAATTTTACCATGAAAATGCATATTTATACATGCAAATGCAAAATTAACCTAACAATAATATTTACAAAAATACAAACTAGGGTTTGATGTAGAGAAAATGGACAAACTTAGGGTTTTAATGGATGTTATCCCAAACCTTACTTTAGAGGAAGGGGACAAGGGGACAAGCTTTCCTCTTGGAGGTAATTCTCCTTGCTACTAGGTTAGGGCTTCTTGAAACAACCTCTAGGGTTGGTTTCAAGAGTTTAGGGCAAAGTTGGAGCTCCAAAGCCAAACTTTGTAAAAACCTCCTCTTGGGAGTGTTTTTAGTATGCAATGAGGATAGAATAGCAGGAAAAAGCTTTATTCAAAGAGAATGTAGCCCTAGGGCTCCTATTCAATAATTCAAGATGCAAAATTGACCTACCATTCATCAAGTAAACCTTAAAAATGTAAAAGACTTACTTGAGAATGAGTTATTCCAACCATCCTAGCATCCACAAAGCATTAGCAAGACAAAGAAAGCATCTAACTTCATCCAAGAGCAAGAAGAATCATCTCTCCAAGAGTTGCACATCACTTCATAAGGCCCTTCTAGGGTAAAAGAGTAGCATAATGAATTTTATCCCATAAGTTGTTGTGTAAAAATGAAGTGAGGAGAAGTCTATTTATACTTTCTCACACTCACTTTACAAAAATATAAAATTATCCAGGCCAACATGCTTTTTAAAATGTAAATTTGAAATTATAACATGTCAACTTAAAATTAAAACAATAATAATATAAAATAATCAAATTTGTGGGTAATTTGGGGCATTTTCCCCAGAATTTACCTACACATGGCTAAAATAGCTAAAAATGAGCATATCGGTCCGTTCTGAAGGCTAGCCCACGAAAGGGGAGGGTCGTCATGCCCCATCTAACCCCAACAGTAGTGAAAATCCCTCAATGCCCCCCCCTAATCAAGCACTGCAACTTGGCTTGGAGGATGATGTCATCATCAAGAGGATCCCAAGGAGAGAGGGCATTAGTGAGTTGGAGGGCCAAGAGGGTGTGGGAGGTGACCTAGAGGAGAGGCATATGCCTCAGTACTGAAAAAACTGCCACCAAAATGATAAATCAAGGTCAGGGTCATGTGACCCAGTGATTCACCCCTGGAAGCCCCGGACACCAACCTCAGGTTTTCAAGCCCTTTCATGAGGCATTCAACAATGCCACTAAGCCATAGTACTTCCAAAGGAGAAACCAGAGTGTCTGGCCATAACCCCTACTTAGAAAAAGCTGTCCAAACACCCCTCCTGGTAAAAAAAATGACCCCCTCTCCTTGGGGATCTCTGCAGGTGCGCTGGTACTGGTACCACGAAACATGAAGCTTTGACCATCCAATCAAATCCAATCCACTTTCCAAACTTCTTGTGAGTTATCCATCTCCACCCCAAAGAGGAACTAGTTCTTTGGTAAATACTTTGATAGTTGCATGGCATTGGTATGCTATTAAATCATTAATCCGACGAATCTGTTTGAAGATACTTATGGGGTATATCATCATGATTTCATGACTATGCTATATGATGACTCACACTTAAACAATTAAATGCATTATGTATATTATGTACATTGATTTTGTAGATGTACAACACTATTGGTCCACCTAGGACACTCCTTAGCAACAATACATCGTCATGACAGATTCATACATTCAGTGTCATCATCATGCCTCCTTCCAAGATATTTTGTGGATTCAGTGGTTGTTGGTCCAGTTCTGTATGTAGCTATTCCCATCACTGAGGGACCTATTAGTCCATATTTCGTTTTACACAGGATCCGTGCATTCTGAGCACATATTTGGATACTCATTTGGTCTTTTAACGATGTTAATGCCACCCGATTGTTCACTACTGCCATAAACTGGGCATTATTTTAGGGTGGTGGACTCATTGCACGATGTTTTGTAGTCATTTTTTCATGATCGTGCATGGTTTTCATGCACATATTATTTTCCAATGCTACTAATGGATTTGGATACCCATTTGGCTCTTCTAGCAGCCTATTGATTTAGATTGCAGAATGCTCCTATAGACTAGCCAATTTGACCAAGTTTGACTTCTTCTAGCAGTTTGACTTGGTCAACATGGCAGAGCAAGGAAGGTATAGGTGGCAACGTCAATTAGCAATGATATTGACTTTGGGAGTCATTATGATCATTTTTCCTTTGGTCACATGTTAGTTCTTGGGTTATTGGCTTTTAATTAAAACTTTCCCTAAGTTATAATTTAAAAAAGCCTAAGTTGGAATTGCATTAGTTTGATCAGAGTTATAGATGAATTTCCAGGATGATCTAAGTAGAGACAAAGGAACCTATGGTCTTCAGAGGATACTTGGGCTCATCATAGGCAGTTTCCTCTTTTAGTTCACATGGATACATACATTTTTGGCATAATGGCATTTAATTAAAACTTATCCCTAAGTTTTAATTAAAAAATGCCGAGTGTGGTTTGATTAATAATTAAATTATGATGGGAAATTTAGCATGATGAGTCACTCCCGAGAATTATATGGAAGCTTCTTATTGGCTCATAGGTGATTAGTTGATTTATATTGATGACGTGGCACTCTCATACACATGTGTCATTTATTTGGTGATGATTGGAGGATTCAACCTCTTGATATGGTTGACATTTGGCATATACTCATTAACATGCGTGGATAGATAGTCATCTTAGGAGGGCACACATTGACTCTCCTTTCAATGTAGCACATGGTTGACCCACATGGGAAGGTGCACTTGTCTTGGAGGGATCACTTCTTAGTGGAGTTTGTTGGAATTTATGATTTACACATGATATTGGCACATTGTTTGGTACAACACATGGTCTATTACTCATGGTTTTGGATATGGCACATGGTATTGGCCCTCCCTTTAACTAGCATGAAGATGTAGAGGGGACGCTCCCATTATCATATTGTTTCTTCACACCTTGGAGGGCGCACATCAATTATCTTTTGACATGGTCTACCACTATGGGAAGGCGCACTTGCATATTTCATTCATTATTTGACATCTTCTACATACTTGGGAGGACACACTTCTCTCTTGAGACATCTTATGGATCCACATGGCATCATGAGAGAGATATATGACTCCTTAAGGAAAGTCGTTGGACTTCCTCTTGATATGGTTGACATTTGGCATATACTCATTAACATGTGTGGATAGATAGTCATCTTAGGAGGGCACACATTGACCCTCCTTTCAATGTACCACATGGTTGACCCACATGGGAAGGTGCACTTGTCTTGGAGGGATCACTTCTTAGTGGAGTTTGTTGGAATTTATGATTTACACATGATATTGGCACATTGTTTGGTACAACACATGGTTTTGGAGATGGCACATGGTATTGGCCCTCCCTTTAACTAGCACGAAGATGTAGAGGGGATGCCCCCATTATCATATTATTTCTTCACACCTTGGAGGGCGCACATCAATTATCTCTTGACATGGTCTACCACTATGGGAAGGCACACTTGCATATTTCATTAATTATTTGGCATCTTCTACATACTTGGGAGGGCACACTTCTCTCTCGAGCCCTCTTATAGATCCACATGGCATCATGAGAGAGATATATGACTCCTTAAGGAAAGTCATTGGACTTCCTAGGGCATTTTTAATATATTTATTGACATATTCTCATGGGTGAGCACATGGTTTTATTTTCACCCATGGTATTTGTACTCATTGTATTGAGACTCTCCTTATGCTATGAAAGGATGAGATTTCCTCATTTGTAAGAGCTCTTGGAATGCTATGCTAATGGAATACAAATTTTCGGTAAGGCGACTTATCTTGTGGATGATTTTGATGGTTTTATGTGATATTGGGTTTTGCTCTCTATGGTAATCTAAGGTAAACTCCAACAATAGCTAAGGTAAGAACGATTATTTGTCTTCATGCATTGGAAATTAATCTTGTATTGCTAAGAAACCTCCTTGATTGAGTAAGAAGTAGATCTAGGGTTTGAATTGCTACGAAACCTTCGTTTGCTTGCTATCTTATTTGAATTGCTAGGAATCCTCCTTGTCTCTTGTAGGTTGATCACATCAAGGTGGAGAAAAGAAGCCCTCAAGCCCTAGATTGGAAAAAGATTGAAGATTGCCAGGAAACCTCCTCAACTTTGGAGCTTGCATTGGATTACTACTAGGAGGGGTACTTGACTCCATAGCCCATCTACTCTCTACATCATAGGCACTTGGTCTCATCATCAAATCTTCATCTAAGTTCCAATTGTCACCCTTTTTCTTCTATGTACTTACTTTCAAGTTCCTCTTTCTTGCATTGTAACAAAGCTTGAGCAAGCTTTGACTCTCTTCTTGGGACAAGTCCTAGATGCTTCCCTTATTGTACTTGAGTACAAGATCTACCTAAGGAAGCTAATCACACTCACCTATGAAGATAATGCACCATAAAAAACATAAAAACTTAACCCTAACTCATGAATGGTGTGTTTGCTTGAAGTATTGTTACATTGTTAAGTGTTGTTTGGCTTTAGTTCACTATTTAAAGTCACAATTAGCTTGCTATCTTGATTTTCTTTACTGCTATGTTTTTATTTCCCAGCAAGCTTATTAAGTGTTGAATGCTCCCTCCTTAAATAACGCTAGCATTGTGTAATTTTGAGTTGGGTAACTTGTAATTCATTAGATTTTACATGCTTACTATTGTTGGTATTTAATCTAACATACTTAACACTTAATTACTTCTACCGAAGGCAAAGAAGAGCCTAATCTTGACCTTTAGCAAAGGCCTCCTTTTCTCAAGGCTAAAACCATGCCAAAACTTGATTCTTTGCAAGAGGGGAAGTTTCAACAAAGAGTCTTTGAAAAATCTCTTCAATCTCAAGAAGTTGGATATGATAATATTGTTTGGATAAGTGAAATCTAAGTACCTTGGGAACATCCCAAGGGAGGACTCCACTACTTGTGTTATCTTTCATTGTCTAACTTGTTGGGGCAACTAGTAATCAACAATTGTGTGTTAAACTTGGATAACTATATCCTTTATCTAGCATCTACGTTGAATCTTTATGTGTTGAATGCTATGTTATCATAACATGTCTTGTTTATAAGTTTGAGCATTCTAAGTAAGCACATCTAAAGCTCAAGCTATATCTTGTGGATGCATGTTATATGAGTTCATGTCTATCAGTTAATGAGTTGAATATTCTTCTTGAATTGGATTAATCTAAAGTTGTTTGGAGCATTTGATTTGTTGCTTACAACCTTGAATTCCTTAAGATCTTTGGTCAAAGCCATCCTAAGCCAATAGGTTTTTGCTAGGATTCCTTATCATCTTACCCTAGCTTAAATACGATACTTAGATTTAACTTGTTATTTTCCCTAAGTATCATTAGACTTAGGTCAAGTGTACTTGATTCAACCCATCAATTTCACCCTAATTACATTTGGCTTCCATAAATCAATTAAAGTAGTACCTTGGAACATTGGCCCATTAGTACTATCCTTCTAGGTTTTCTCTTGGGGTTTCTTGGTACGAACTTAGGAATATTCAGTTGGGATCACCTCCCTTTGTTAGTCTAGTCCTTCACTTAGGACTAGGAGACCTAAACAAAGAGGATTTTCCTTGGTAGTGATATGATGGGGGGGGGAATCCTAAGGTTGTGCAAGTTTGGTAGCTAGTTTTCTTGGCTTTATTTAAGCTGCTAAATTGTGCATCAACATGTCCATAGACATTTGAGTGCACTAGGTCTAGAATCTCCTTAGACCTATGGTCATTGCTTTGGAAAGTAGGCTTGGCATGCTTGCCAAGTGTGCATCCTCTACATACTCCTTGTTGCTCAATGTTGAACTCTAGAAGACTTGTGAGTATCTCCCTCAAAATAGGAAACACTCTATGATGCAGGTGACTCATCCTTTTGTGCCACAATTTGTACAATCTATCACTGTAATGAGCTAGGGAATAAATAGGTTCACCTTGCAACCTATATAGATTGCCTTCCATAACCCCTATCACTTGTGCTATTTTTGGGCTAGATTCTTCGGTTTGATAAGGACATGTTGGTTTTTGAACTTTACTGCAAAATCCTTATCTTCCGTAACCAAAATTGAAAGCACAGTCTTCTCGAGACCTGGGACAAACAAAACACCATCAAAGTCTAAAGAATTTCTTGGCTGGAGTTGGACTGGAATAGTACCAACTCCTGCTAGTCGATACTTGGCATCATCACCAAGCTCTACCTGAATCCTTGAGTTGTGCTCTTTTAGATTGGAAAAACACTGTCGAGCTAATGCCATATGCAAAGATACCCCATTGTCCACATACCAAGCATCACCCAGAACCATGTTCGTAGAAAGGCAAGATACCATCGAGGAATCCTACTTGAATTTGGTAGTTAACTTGTTCATTTGAGTTGTTGTATAAGTTGTAATCTACTTCTCCTGTTGCTTCCCTTTGCCCTTCTTTTCTGGACATTGTGATGCATAATGCTCGTGCTTATGAGAAATGAAGCACTTGATCTTGCTCAAGTCCTTATTCCCCGACTATGAGGTTGACTCCTCATTCTTTCCCTTATTGGGTCTTTTACCTTAGCCCTTTTGTTTGTCCAAATAGGGCTAGGTTATTGTCACCACCCTTGTTGCTGGCCTTTGACTCCATCAAAGTCTTCTCCTAGTTACAGTCACCCCATAATATTTTAAAGGAAGGAAGATGCTCACGAGCATAGATGTCCTGTACAAATGTTTCCCATGAAGTTGAGAATCCACTCAGTGCCATGTTCACCCAGCTCCGAGTCTTCATCTTCTCCCTAGCTATTTAAAGTTAATCGCAAATCCGTGACCTTCATCAGGTAAATAGTATTGTGCTTGATCTGAACATTTCTATCAATTTGAGTTTGATCGAGACATCTCTATCAATCTGAAATCTCTATATGTTCTTGTGGACTTGGCACCATCCTCTTAACACATGAGAGGAATCCATACATAACCTCAACATCAAATCTAAAGCCACAAGAGTAAGAGAATGTAGGGTTGAGGTAGATCCTTGCAACATGAATGGGGCTATGGAGTGTATTGTTACATCCCTCATCAATGACCCTCATATCAATAATCTTTTCTCATAACCTTGGGCCTTCACCCCCTTTGTTCTCATAATCGACACAATGGATTCTTTGGCCCTATCCATGGCCCATTGCGGGCTTGTCTCCATCAACCAACCAAAGAACCTTTACCAAAGGTTCACTAATGGCACACACCTCCTCCATGCCTACCCAAAAACTCTCCTGGCATGACACTAGTGTACATATGGCTTGCCCCTCTAGTTTAGTGTTAAATGAGAATGCATGCCACTCATCTGAAAGGAACATTCTCTTCACCTCCCACATACAAACCAGGAGAGATTGAAGTGAAATGAAGCTATTGGCAAAACATGTGGTTGTCAGACGCACCAACTCCCTGATATTTGTGAATTATCTCATCAAGCTAAGCACAAATCTATGACTATATAAATTTTGTGATGCTCCTAGTTGATTCAACAATATCTTTGATATCAACAGTTTTGCCCATATCCTCTAAAATCAAATCAAGTAATGCGCAACACAAGGAGTCCAAAACAAGGTCGGATACCTTAGCATAAGCAACTTGCTAGCAACCACATAATTAGTAGCGTTATCCGTTATGATTTGGACAATGTTCCGTGGACCTATCTCTTGGATGAACCCATCCAACAACTCACATAATAATGTTGCATCTTTAATATGTGCAAATGCATCGATATACTTAATGAACATTGCCCTCCTTGGGACAATTAACCAAGAAATTAAGAAGGGTCCTTCCCTTTTGATCAATCCAAACATTTGGCATAACTATGGATCTATTGAATTCACATGACCCCTTAAGCTCCTCCGATATGTGAGTGCAGTGGACCTTTTCATTTTGAAGGATAGGCCCTCTTAACTCCTCATAGGTAGGGGCCTTATATCCCAGGCCAACATTAGCAATAGCATTAAACATAGGTTGGTAAAAGCGATTGTTCTTGGCAATGCTGAAATGAATGTCCTTCCATAAAAAACACCTACTTACAAACTTCTCTACTTCTTTCTTCTCCTTTATTTTAACCATTGACTTGATAGGAGGTTTTGTACTAGCTATGGTTCTTGGAACAAAGAAAGTTGAGGCCATTGAGGGCATTGTGGAACTCGAAGGTGCAGCTGAAATAAAGCTCTCACCAATCAGTTTGCTCTCCAAATCCCTCATACTGATTGGCAAATAAGGAAAAAAATTGGGGTTATATGCTTCCTTGTCCACATGCCAGTGATATTTTTTGTTCAACTTGCGATGTTTTAGGAAAATATCGGTAAAAATTGCATTGTTTAAAAAAATCACAATTTTTAATGCTGAAATTATTGGCTGGAAGTTTACATCATGATGGTGACATATCACTGATATTTGCAACACTGAGTACAAGTATTTTCAATTATTATTAATTGTCCTATATGGATTTCTTCTCTTTATTCTTATGTTAAATATTGTTAGTAAATGAACTATTGTTCATTTTAATTATCTTCTCAGCAATACGTATGTGACATTAGTGTCCATATTCATTTTATCAAAGTCGTTAGTTTCAACTTATACAAGTGGATGTTGTGTCCCTCTTCTTGTCTCAAGTTGTATCTCATCCACAACTTCCCTATCATAAAGTAACAACCTAAACTGTTTTCCAAATTCACTTATCAATGTTTGCAAATCTTGAAAGTAGTTTGTTGTAAAACTCTTTGTTCCACAGACCAATATGCTTCATCTTCGTGCCCATTGGCAATCTAGATTGTCTCACATACATTACAAATTACAATGCCTCACAAGATCCTCACTACCAACACTGTTGAACTTGAAAGCGGTCAATTTTTGCTTTTCTACAAGTGGTGTCTTGTTGCTTCTCACATGGTAGTGTCTTCAGACTTCCCATCCCCAGCTCCCTCCTTTGTTAACTTGGATGCCCTCTACTTCTCTTCTAGGCCGAGGGCACACACCACTTGATCTCCACATATAGTAGACTTAGCCAATTGATATCCATCCCTCTTTGTCTCTGCTCCCTCTCTTCCAATCTCCTCAGGTTAGATCACCTAGTCAGTGCCCTCTTCTTTCATGCATGGGTTGAATACTAGTTTGGAGAATATTTCTTATAGATTGCTCTTTGTTGACCACCAAGCCAACTAGGTGGGCAACCACGTAGCATGTACCTTGGAGACGAGAAAGATGTACTTGGCAAAGTTTTTCAAGCGAGGCAGTTTTTCCTCTTTCTCTTCTTAACTCTTCTCCATGAAATTTCCTCACCCCTGCGGGGGATTTTGTAATGATATGTCAGCATGAGGGTCATTTTTTGTAAAAAATAGTTGCCTAGGACTTTATCATTAGGGATGTTCTTTCATCGAGTGTTTTTTCCCTTGGATAATTAAAATTCTTTTTTAGTGATTTTAATTATCTAAGTTTTTCACTCAAAAATTCCTCCAAAGTGGTGAAATGCGTTCTAATGATAGAGTCCATGGGGTAATTAAGGTCTAGGAGTGTTGTATATTACCATGCTAGACATTATCCAGAGTCTTGCAAAATTTTATTAAGTTTTACTTAGGATTTTTTAATTTTTTGTAATTAAAAAATGTCCCTTGGCATAAAAAAGTTGTAATGTAAAGAGGGATAAGTGGTACTTAGTTCCCATAAATAGGGGTATGGGTACTCAAAATCAATGGCATGAAACCCCCTACACCCTTGGACCAATTTTCAAGTCAAGTGGTTAAGGTTTGATAAGGTTTTGGGCATGTTTTCCTAAGTCAGTCTAAAAAATAAAGAAAAATGGCCATTAATTAGAATGACAAATTTTGATAATGTGCTTAAAGCCACTCGGAGGGGGGAAATTAAGTTTCATAAAGTCATATTATATACCAAGAGGGAAATCAAAGGCAAAAATGCCCCTCCCCATGTAAGGTTTCAAGAGTTTGAAGTTGTCTCCCTAAGGGGGAAACCCTTTCTCACCATGAGAAATGAGAAAAATTGAAATAAGCCAAAAGGGAGGTCCCAGCTTCATGATTCCTTCCCCTTGGCCTAGCAATGAAATATAAAACATGGGTGGGGGGTTTTTCCCTCCCCCATTGTTTGTTATTTTTAATCCAAGGAAGTGCACCCCGCTTCATAGGCCCCCTTTCTCTCTAAGTGACAAGCGTCTCTTATGCAAAAGGGCTCTCTCCTCCCTCTTTTTCTTTGAAATGAGGTCTCTCCTTCTCATTTTGGTTACAATCTCTACAATCTTTCATGCTCTTGCTCTCACTTCTTGCTCTTGCTTCCATTTGCTCCCATTTTGGGCCATTGTAATTTTCAGCCATTTGGCTTTGTTATTAAAATTTTTTGGAAGAAATCTTGCGTCCTTTGGTGCTCTATGGTGATTTGCTTCCATGCTTCATAGTTGCTCAAGTTTGGGGAGCCCAAAAAAGCAAACTTCTTTGCTTTGGTAATATTTATGGTATTTTTGCCATAGATATTATGAGTTTTCATTTTGTAGTTGAGAACTTCATATTTTTCTTGGTTGGAGTTTATGATTTCTTGGCTCATCATATGAATCTCACCTTCTTTTTAGTTGTGTAAAAAAGATCTCTCAAGTTGTAGGTTGCTTAAATTTGAGAGAGAGATTTTTCGGTTGGATACCCCACTTCTTCAAACTTTGAAGAACAAATGGCATCCTTCTCCATTCCCAATTAAAATTTTTGCATATTTATTTTATCTCATTAGAAATCTTGTTTAACTACTTATATTCACAAAATCTTTGAAGCTAGTTACTTGGTAAATTTTGTATATAATTGTTCCCTAACACTCATAGTGCCCCAAAGTGATTTTGGACATTTTTTACCATTGTTTTGTTTGCTGGTTTTTTGCAGGTTTATGACAAAACAAAAGGAAACTTTGCCAAATTTTGGTCACAAAAGAGTGCAAAGGCTACCCAAAAGCAAGAACTTCAAAGCCATTTCCAAGAAGGGGTGAAACTCCACTTTTCCTACCTCTTTACTCTCACATTTCTTGTTGAAAATTCTTTTATTGTAACAAGTTCAAGAGAGTCTCTTGGACTTGGTTCTTTTA
Organism: Larix kaempferi; assembly: GCA_027924585.1. NCBI lineage: Eukaryota > Viridiplantae > Streptophyta > Pinopsida > Pinales > Pinaceae > Larix > Larix kaempferi. The sequence goes on along the minus strand of BSBM01001174.1, from coordinate 539,596 downwards.
TTGTTTTTCAAAGTTATATTTGAATTTATTTTTTCAACCATCCCTTGCATGCAAAGGAGGTTGAGCTTGCCCACCCTTGCATTGCAAGTGAAGAGGGGCTAGAGTTAGTTACTTAGTTTTATTTTCAACATTTTACTTCTATTGTTTGCCCCATCTCTCCTTGGGAAGAGGATTGTGTGGCGAGATTAACTATTTATTTACTTTTTAGTTGCCATCCAGTGTTTACAAAGGAAGTTGGGTTTTCCCACACTTGTAAGCAAGAGAGGAAGGGCTAGGATTTAATTTTATCTCTTTAAAGCATTTGTACATTTATTTTTCCCACACCTTGCATGAGAAGTGACTTTTCCCTCCTGCAATATCGTGACGGCTAGTTTAATTTGTTCCAAGTAATAACTTTATTTTGTTTGTTTAAGCAATAAACCTCGCCCCAGTTTTGCCCCATATTCACTTTCCTTGCCAGTTCGTCCGATCCTGGGTGAAAAGAAAGGGTAAAAGCTTGAGTTGGCTAGAATAATAGGCACTTTAACAACTTATCTAGAAGTTGAGAAAATAAGGGTTGATCCGTGGAGCTAGAGGGGTAGAGGCTGATGGGAGCCTCGTGGCACTTCGTGTCCTCCTGTTGAGCACCCTTGACAATCTTTGGAACTGACTTGTGGAGCTAGAAGGGAACCTTGTGTTTGCTTGTTGAGCACCCAACAGTTTCTCTCAGACTGAAAGATAAGTGTTGAAGGTAGTCACATTAGTTTAGGACAATCGATTTTCCATTTGTACTTTCAACACACACTAATTCCCTAAGCTAAAGTGAGACCTAAAACCATTTAAAATTTACAGGACCACTTGCAAACCATTTTTATCACTTGACAACTTACAAAGCATTTTATTTCAAGTTCTCCATTTCAAGTCGGGTTATTTTACAAGCAAGTTTCTATTCATTGCTTACTTATTTTGCAGAAAGTTACTTTCAATAATTTGAATGTGAATATTGATTACTTTTGGAGTGCGAATTGTTTAATTTTATTTGTATATCTGGTAATTCTACTTCCTTAGTTATCAAGTACTATTTCTTAAACCCCTGACTCCATAGCCCAAATAAAATAGGCACTGGTTTAGTGAACAATTGATTATTTCTTTCTTGTAACTTTATTTGATTAAGTTTCAAAGCAAGGTTTGCCTGTCATTGAATATTTTGCATATTGCATGATTGCTTGTCATTGAACTTAAATAAGCTTAATTAAATTTAAACTCCTAAAACTAAACTTCTTTAAAACTTTGTAGATAGGGACTACCCCCCTTGACCTTTGGGAGTTGGGTCTAAACGGAGGAGTTAGGAATCGAGGTGACAGTGGGTTCTAAATGCATAGTTGCTTTTCAAGAACACACCTAGTGGGTTGAAGACTTTTCTACGGTTAAGTGTGTTTTAGGCGCCAACACTCTTCTTTACCAGTTACAACAACCTTTTCAATAACAACTTTCTCAACAAAGAGGGGTTGTGATTACACAGGATGCACTACCATGTGCAGATTATCCAAACCCACTTCTTTGTGACCTTTCCTGCTGAGATTCTGTGTGGCATATGGAATTACAACATTTTCATTACCCAGAAAGGCAACTAATCAATCAAAACAAACAGTGAAAAGATAATGACCATAATCTGAAGTGATTTGCATGCTCTGCAATTGGTGTCTTGATCAGAGTGAAGTCACATGTACCTAATGTCGATGTTTTTCCAGTTTGCAGCATCGGCTAGACATTCTCCCAGATTGGTCATGTTGATTTGACCAAGGGAGGATGATACATTCACTCTCAAAGGAGTCATATGGCTAGAGGTGAATGGCCCAGGTAGGGGCAGTCTTTCTCCCATTATCCCGTGTCATATGGCTCGGGGAGATTAGCCCCAGGGTGCTTTCACATTGCTTGCTCCATGATGGAGTGATCTATTCTATATTAGAGATTTGACTTTTTTATTTGATAGGGGCTTTCATCCTCTTGTGGAATATACAAGTCTAGTCTAATGTTGAATTGTTGTAGTAAGAAGTGTCTGGGACTACTTAGTGGGTCTATTCAACATTAGAGATCTATGTATAAATAAACTTGCATGTGAGGAGAAGAATAACATCAACTAGGCTCATGGACAACTTTTCTGTAAAGAATAAATAAACAAGAAGACAAGTCAAGCCATTGAACCATTGAAGAAGATTCAGAAAGCATTGAAGAAGCCCATGAAATATTGAAGAAGAAGAAAGGACAAGTCTGCCTTGAAGATAAAATAAAAAGTGAAAACAAAAATTAAAAGTTGGTCCAATGAAATAAAGGTGACTTGATGTGTATAAATAAGCAACTAACATTTCACTTTTCATCATCACTTCACAACTCAACTTCTCAGCTTATGCACACTTTTCAAGAAGGCCTAGCAAGGTTACAAGGAGCAAATTTTTTGGGGTTCTCATAATCTTTTAGGGTTCACTACCCTTGCTAGGGTTTCTCATGAAGGAAGGTTTGCTATCTTGCTAGGGTTTCCTCATGAAAGAGGACAATTTTCTATGTGCTAGGGTTTCATCTTCATGGTAATGATGTACTTGTAATGTGCTGGACTGATTTCTTCAAAGAAAAGTTGGCTGGGTTTTCTCCGAAGTTTGGGTTTTCTAGGGTAAAATTTTGTGTCTACTATGCATGGTTGTGCTTCTATGATCTTTTGTTTCTGCTGCAATTTAAAGTTGAAATTTTCAATGTAATTATTCAATGATAACAGTGGGATGAAATTATTGTTTGAAAATCATTAGGAAATAATTATCAGATCTGAAAATTGGTTTTCTACTGCTGTAAGAAAATTCAACACCTAATCCTAGCTGTGGTTATTGGATGTCTTGTCTTTGCTCACCATTTACCTTCTCAGGTCTAGGAGTTGTCAAAAGCACATTTTTGTGTCTTCACGTCCACACTCTAACTCAGCCTTGCTACTTTCACCAATCAGATACAAATTCTCCTGTACCAACAAACATGGTCATTAAGCCTATTGGGATTCCCCCTTTTCAAATTCCGAATGCGGCAATTGTACAAAATACTGAGACAGTCAATTAAGAAATGTGTGCATAAATAAATAAGAAAAATGAAAGAAACGATCACAACTATCATTCGTAGAGTGACATTAGGGGAATTTTGAGATAAAAATGGGCCTCAAAACAAAAAATGTATTATCAAAATCAACTTTTAAAAAACCAATCACATTCTAGATGATGACATCATCTATAATAGTTGAGGTGGCATTGGTTGAGTTAAAGATGCTTATTTGTTAAATTCTAAATAGTGAATGAAAACCCATAGTTAACCATATCAATGTTGTAAGTGAAGAACTTATAATGAAAAGAATACTCTTAGATTACTTTTGAATATAATATAAATGTACTAAAGTACCTTAAGGTACTTGGAAAAAAGATACTCTTTATATTTCAATATAAAATAAATAAATTACAATTACAAAAAAAAAATGATGCTCCATTCAAAATCAAAACCATAAAATTACTTTTCAATATATAACATATATCTTTAAATAATAAATTAATAATACTAAAAAAAATCAAAATTTCTATTCAAAATCATATAAATAATTTACATTATATAATATATAATTTAAAAACTTTATTTAAATAAATTATAATATATAGATAAATTTACAATACAATGATAATGTATAATTTATAATAATTTACAATATATTAATGAAGTTTTAAAATTTTATGTAAAAATATGTACTATTTAATTAAAATCAAAATATACTTTAAAAATCTTATTGAATGTGTACCATTCTATCTTAATGTTTGGCATAATTGATAGGGCATTTAAACTTTTAAATCCTTTGAGATTTAAACTTTTTAAATCTTATGGTATGAAAACGAGATTCTTATAAAGACATAATCCATGAATATATTATTTTATTTTAGTATATGATATATAAATTTAAATCCATAAATATGTGATATATGTGGAATAATGACTATTTTTATCCTATATAATTTTAAATTTAAGAATATTAATATAAATGAGATAAATTTTATGAGATACAAAATAATAATAAAAAATGAAAAATAAATTTGTAAAAGATATAAATTAAAACAAATGAAAAATAACTGTGTTGATTATTAAATGAATACATAAAATAAATACTTGGTTATCTAAATTATAGATATGTAATATCAATATAGATATATAAGTTGATTAAGTATTTTATAAATAAAAATATATTTAAATAATGTAGATATTTATGTAAATAGATTAATAGTATTTAAATAATGTTAATATTTATATAAATAAATTATTAAGTTTTAGTTTTAATTAATTTATGTTAGATTTAGATAATAGTTAGTTAACATATTTTAAAATATTGAAATATAAGTTGGATTTATATGACTAATTTTTAATTTTAATGAATATAAGTTAAATTTATATAATTAATATATATTTTAAAATAAATAACAATTTATTCATATAAATTTAATTTATGTTTAAAATTCCAAATTCAAAATGAGACATGTTATTATAATCATATTTTATATATTGAATAAGTTATATTTTAAAATTCAAAATAATATACTTTGAGTAAATTACTTTACTTTATAAATACATTATTTTTTACTTTATAAGTATATTCATCGTATTATATTCAAAAGCAATCTATCCATTCAAAAGTAATACTTTTAGTAAATTACTTTACTTTATGAGTACATTATTTTTTATTTTATAAGTATATTCAAAAGCAATCTATGCATTCAAGAGTAATACTTTTAGTCACATCAAAGAATGATTTTTTAATTGATTTTATTTTAGATATATTTTCAATTTAACTTAACCATAGCTACATTGATTGTAGTGCAAAAAGTGAGTTGTGAATATACCTCCCCCACAAAATGTCTATTTTGTAATATTTTATTATATCTTTTAGGAGGCCCATTTTAAACCTCAAAATTCTCCCAATGATAAATTATTATGAAGCCCTTTATTCACCTTGCAGTATATTTACATATGAACACACGATCAATCCATAATATATAATAGAAATGCATTCGCTTGTGATGATAACTCAAATCTAGAAAAGGAGCCTCTTTATACAGAAATGATCAACGGTTAAGGCATAACCATTCACTCAGGTAATAAAAACTTATAAAGTATCACTTAACATCACCCACTTTATAAAGTAACAAAGTAAATTATCATGTAATGACAGTAATAAAACTTTCATAGACTTCCACCAACCACATGCCAGTGAAGGATAGACTACCGAAGAAATATGATGAAGTAACCAACTTGGCCTCACACCATCAACAAAGTCGCGCAAGCCTCTTTTAGCACGTCAATTGTCACGAGTAAAAGAGCATGCCATGTATAACTCAACTGGCATTTTGTTTAGTGGTGAAGATTACATCTTTAGACATTAACAAGCAATTAGTCAGGGGTTGACCATCTATGGGTTGTCGATGTCATGGTTCTTTTGCACAAATGTTTAAAATAAGAAAATTGTAAGCTAGGGGATATTGCTCCTACTAATTATATGCCTTCTCTATTAGCATTGGAGGGTTGTTTATACAAAGTAGTTTCTTTAACTGTTCAATTGAAACAAGAGTCATAATGTTTTCACTATAGGATGCTATGAAAGTCTAAAATTGTTTTGTAGCTCCCCCTAGTTGCAGCTGTCATTTTGCTATAATGCCGTTCAGACATGCATGAAATTAGCAGCAGCAGCAGATGGGGCAAGATTCCCAACAAAATTGATTCAGAAATATTTGGAGTGAACAAAAGCATACTTTTGTCGAAGAACACTATATGGCTGAAAATATATTTCACAGATATTTCACTTCCTTTTATTCTATCACAGGTAAGGCATAGTCAACTTCAGGAGGGAGGCCTTGTAGACACAAGAAGGATAGGAAAGCATCGGGAACGTGCACATAAACTTGCGATAGAGCCTGGAAGTCCTCACATTTTCTTCAGCTGTGGTGAAGACGGAGTTGTCCAACGTGTGAGTCCTTGTTTTTCAATGCCACTGAATTTAATTTTAATGTTCCTGTCATGTATAAATTATAATGTATGAGTAGGTATACTATGTTGTAAAAGTGAAAAAAGAAAGTGTTTTGTCCATTCAATTGTGCTTCTAGTAATTGATATTGTTCCTTATTTTCCTCAGTTTGATTTGAGGACCGAGAGTCCAACCAAGCTATTTACCTGCCATGCTTTCTGTTCAAAGAAGTCAAGCCATGCCACTACTGTGCGGCTTAATGCAATTGTGATAGATCCTAGAAATCCAAACTGTTTTGCTGTTGGTGGTTCTGATGAATATGCTCGTGTTTATGACATTCGTAATTATGATCGGGATGCGTCAAGCAATGCAGATCGGCCAGTAGATTCATTCTCACCTCATCACCTGATTGGCAACAATCGGGTTAACATAACAGGTCTGGCTTATTCTAACCAAAGTGAATTACTTGCTTCATATAATGATGAGCTCATTTACTTGTTTCAAAAGGAAATGGGTTTGGGTCCCAACCCAAATTCTGCTTCATCTCAGACGTCAGAGGAATTGGAAGCGCCTCAGGTTTATGAAGGACATCGAAATGTTAAGACCGTGAAGGGTGTGAATTTTTTTGGTGCTAACACTGAGTATGTTGTGAGTGGATCTGATTGTGGGCGAATATTTATTTGGAAGAAAAAAGGGGGGCAGCTAGTGCGTCTAATGAAAGGGGACAAGAGCGTAGTTAACTGTCTGGAGCCACATCCCTATGCAACTATTCTAGCCACAAGTGGCATCGAGAAATACATCAAAGTATGGTCACCTACAGCAGATCATCTGACACCACTTCCTGATAATGTTGAAGAGGTAGTTGTTACTTGTTAGTATAGTATATTTTGTTTTAGCAGTTTGTTGTTTTGTACAAGCTTATACATGGAAACCATTAGCTAATGCATATTTTTCAGAAATGAATTCTACAAGGACGCTTACTCATAGACTTTCTGACCATTTTCATTCTTGCAGTTGAAGGCAGCCAACAAACGTAAGAGAGAGCAGCATGCACGCATCTCTTTCACGCCTGATGTGATTATGCATGTATTAAGTTTACAGAGACGAGTCTCTGAACGAGATGGAGAGGGAGGGATTTCAAGAGAAGATTTTGAAGTCGAAGATGACGAAGACGATGATATGGATGGCTATGCCATGGACTTAACAACAGATGGTGATGATTCATCCGAAGATGGTGATCGTGTGAATCCTCGAGACTGTATCATAAGTTGAAGTTTCTCTTTTGTATTTACTTTGAAGGGTGGAAATCTGGTAATCAGCCAATGTGAATTTACATTCAGTAGCCTCTGATTGTTTAATGTTAGTTGTCAGTATGACATAAGTGAGCACTGCACTGTGAAATTGTGCAAAAAGATATACAGGATTGACAAATGATAGTATTTTACTTTGAGCGCCAAAATGTTATCGAATCTATATAATGTACAAATCAAATATGAGAAAATTTTGTGTAAACTTGAATATTGTGCCATCTAATAAATGGAATGTCTAAAATTAATATGCAAAATGGATTTATATAAAACTTTTCATCGTGTTTACATCTATAGGTGTTTATATCTTAGAAGTTGGGGTGGACTAGCATCTATTCTTTTCCTAGATTGCACGAGGATGAGACAAGTGTACTGTCCGTCCAGATTGATTTTATGGCAGTTGTTCAAAATTCGAAATAAACAATTAAAAAAAAGAATATAAAAAATAACTGGTAGTTGATTCATAGATAACTGGTAGCTAATGCATGGATAATTCTTAGCTGATACATGGATAAGGAGCTTTGTGGTAGACAACAAATAACATATAACTTAGTACTTATTTGTGACACTTAACTTGTAACCTATCGGTGTTCACCGACCACAAGTTAAATGGATGTGCTAGTTTAGTAAAGATAACTAAAAGAAGTCAAATCTTATGAAATCACTCAATATCAAAGGCGAAACCAAAGTCTTATGAAATCACTCAATCTCAATGGCTAAACCAAACTATACAGTACTTACTATCAAGGTTTAAAATCTTTTATGCAAATCATGACGTCACAACTCTCCATGTATAGCAGACACTTTATTTAGTTGACTTCAATTTTTGAAATTGTTGATGGCGGGTGCTTATTAAGTTGTAATACAATTGTGCTCCTAGATCCTTTTGGGTTATTTTCTCCATACTTTAGTGGTGTCGTTCTTGATATGTGTTTTTAATTTATGGTTGGAGAGTTAGCTAATGGTTTAAGTCTTTTGAGTCGCTTTTGGTTAGATGGTTGAGTGGTATTTAATTTTGAATGGCAGTATTGATTGGTAGATGAGCTTGTGCTTTAATGGAAAACTAGTTAAATTATTGGTTGTATGTCTTACGTCCAATCTCATCAATTCTCTTGTGGTAGTTAAAAATTAATCATGCAATTGTTTGCTTTACTAATTCTATCCTTATGTTTGCACTCTCTATAACTACAATGCCCAAGTTCAAAATAACTACATATGTTTGGTATCACTTTTACCTTTGAACTTGGGTTTGAACCATTTTACATACTATTGGAGAGACCTTATAAAGATCTACACATAAGCCTTGTTGACTACAATCCCTTCAAGATTGAACTTCCACACCGCGTGCCCATTTATCATATTGGTTGCTTCCCTTAAGGTTATTCAACTTGCACCAAGACTCATTATACCATTCAATTTGAATGGGGTGCCTTCTCTCCACATTCTCTATTTGGGTAATTGGTCATGTCAATCAACCAACACCTTTTCTCAACATCCTATACTTTTCAAAAGTGAATCACACGTGTCACTGATGTTAAATACCATATAGATATTAAAGTCGCTTGGCAAATTATGTTCATATATGCGTTGTTATTATTTTTTTCCATGATGAATAATGTCTAATTTTCTTGTATCTCTAACACTTATGTTTACGTTGAAAACTTATCTTTCAACAAGAACAACCTCATGTTGTCACTCCCCTTGGAGATTTTAAACGTTTTAGATTGAATGTCTTGCTCTTTGTATCTATGATTTGTGACTTAGTCTCTTCCTTAAATCTTTTTGCAACATCATTTTCCCTATAGAGATGTCCCCATTGTCACATATACAAGCATTCATGGGCGATACCATAAGGCTAAATTGCACTTTTAATTATATTGAACAAAGTCTAAAAAGTTTTAGCAAACTCCTTTCCAAGGATGGACCACTATCAAAATTCTCAAAATACTACCATGCTCTCTTTGTTTGGTTGATAATTTTGGGGTGAAATGTCATGTTATATACTATCTTGTTTATCTTCTTGCACAAAGTTCTCCAAAAAATAATTTAAGAAAGTGTAATAACAGTTAGATACTATGCATCATAACAAGTAGGAAGGTGAGCCATATTAAGAAATTGGTTAGAAACCATAAAAATATAATCATTAGCATGTTGTTGTGATGATTCTATTAAAATCATGGTCATCTCCATCGAAATTTATCCCTATATTAGTGTGGACATATTAACATATTGTTACCTAGAAAGCAATATCTTATGTTGTGGGGAGAGAGGGGGGAGGAACAAGGAGATGGATTATGGGGATGGCTAGAAGGTACCTCGGGATTGCTAGGGGACAGAGGCAAAAATTATAATTTCGACTTCTTGGGTTGAAACAAAGATTTTGGAATATATAATTGTGATAGATCTCAATAATAAACAAATCTTAAATGGTGTGTCCCATTGACCTTGTTTGCATGGATATTAAAATCTTGAGAAAAAAAGAGGAGAGATACGGTACACAAACCTACAATGGAAATCAAAACCATTGTTGTGATTACCCCTCATTGGAAAAACATACTACATAGTATTCTAGCATGTAGTGTATAGAGCATATTTGACATGGTCTAAATATTGAACCAATATGTGAATACTTTTCTTTGAAAACTGGTGCCACATGAACCTTGATTTGGATAAGGGGCATCTAAACATCTCAATACTATTAAGAGATGTCTCCCATAGCTACTTAATGTTGGTATGAATGTCTAAGGGACAAAGGGAAAGTCCCTCACGTCCTCTTGATTTTAATTCCCACTACATATTATATCATTATAGACAAAACACAAGGTAGTTAGAGCTTTAGAAAAAACCACCTAGAAGTGTTGCAAGTAGCTAAATTAAAGAAATATATTGTGTATTGCATCATTACCACAAAACCATTCATAAGACACATTCATGGTGGTAAAAATATTAAAATGCTAACAACATGCAAAATGTTTTAACTCATTAGTTACAAAAATGGAATCACCATCCTTTCAACAATCACTAGTAATGATAATCCATCCTTGGTAGAACCCAAGATGCACAACATCATCATCGACATAATTATTAAATGTGCACGTTTTGAAGTTCTATACATTCACATGCTATTACCTTCTCGATTCTTTACATGGCTATCCCAACTAATGCGAGCATTGCTACGCATTCATTCATAGGTTAATGACTTCTTGGGTTGATCAATATAAATTCATAAGGTATTTCTCTTTTGAATTGGTTCAATCCTACCACTCCATCTCAAATAAATATTTTATATGCATAAAGTATCAAAAATCATGACTTCAATGCAAAATTGATGTCTAATAATGTAATATACTTGCCATTACCTTATTAAAAATGTTGATAATTATAAATCGTAGTCATTGTAGTTCTTATGCTTGTGTGAGAGGTAATATGTGGTGATTGTGCATGGAGAAGATGGCTTCATAATATATTTTTGTTTACGATATTTCATGCATTTATAAATGTTTATCATGTTATTAGTAGTTTAATATGGGCAATAGTTTATAAATGCTAGAGATCAATTGATGAACTGTTTTTCCAAGAACCTTTCTTTTTACCAAGTCCATTGAACTTTTAGACTTCATGGAAGAGAGGAAAAATATTCAAAACATTGTTTACTAGGAAGGACAAAATTAGCTCCACACTTATCTATTGATTTAAATTAGTTTGAAGGATTTTTAATGTTATAATTTTGATCACTATCAAAGATTTGATGCTTATTCTTTTGATCGAGTTTCCATAGTCCATAAGAATTTAGTTTTTTTCCAGTTACAATTTGAGTTTTGCTCTTCCTTGCATAGTATTGGTTTCCCTTTGTCTCAATATGACATTGTTATAATTTCAAATGGTTAATTTTATTTACCTATAACTAGTCTTATGTTGGATTTAAGTATTCCTCTACTAGTTTCTCTAAATTAGCAAAATAAGCTTAAAGTGTTGTAAAATAAACAAAACAAAACAATACTAAAACAAAAAATAAAGAAAGTTTACACAACATACATTTTGCACATATGTTGGAAGCAATAAAAAAGGTCTAGTAAATAAAAAACACATGCCCTCACCCCAATTTTCCAACTACACACACAAAATGTCCTTCAAGGCACCTTAATTTCTCATTACAATCATAATTATATCCTAATCAAGCATAAAGTCATATAACATGGTACTACATGGTTACATTATCTTAAAGGTGGGTGAGCACCCATGTTAATCATGTAGATTTTGTCAACATGGACTCATATACTGGGCAATGCTCACCTTATTAGGAAGATATGTCAAAATCAAATTCAAAGGTCAATGCATTGACCAAGTGGCATGCATTTGAATGATTAAGAGGTGACATTGTTGAAAGGTATGTGCTAACTAGAAGCACACATTAACACAATCCTTCACTGATTATCTATATTCTTCAAAATGCCTCTTGTTGTAAAGGTGAACTCATGTTGCATTGCACTTGTTTTAAAAATGTGCCGCAAATAGGTTCCATGGTCTTGTCCTACTTAAGTGAACCTTGATAACATATGTGTTGTTATTACTCAAAAATATCTAACCCTTAAAGAATGCTTCATGCTTGAATCTTTTCTCCACACTCTTTAGCCCTCAAGTGCTAAGAAGTATAAAGCAAATGAGAAAGGCACACACGTCCAAAGAAGTTGGAAGTTGGAAGGAGGGGAAAGCATTGAGGCCTTCGACAAAACTGGTAAAATTTGTAATGGTTATTGGAGGGGGACTCAACAAGTTGATGACTAAACTAAAGTTCTAGTGGTGGCAGGATATTCTATAGCAGCTTAAGTGGATTATGTGATAAGGTCTCAAATTCCCATAAGTGTTGAATAACATCATGCTCTTGTAAGATGCACCGGTACACAATATGTCCAATAAATAATGAAATGCTAGTCTCTTGAAAAAGTTGAAGTGAGGAGTATTTAGTTTGCCAATGAATGACATCACTCTAGATGAGGATGGGATAATTCTAGAATTTACGAGGCTTATTATAAAAATGTTGATTTACCTTTTAAAAGACGAGGTTTAAGAAGACAAGTAATTTAAAGAATATATCAAAGAATTAATGGAGACCATTTTAAACTACATAGTAGATCTTCTGAAATGTTTTATTAGCTCATTCATGACATTTTATATCTAGAGAAAAACCTTGGACAATCTAACAATGTTAACTCGATATGGATATTATTTGAGAGGAAGACCTTGGATGGTATTATAATAGAAACAAAGTTGTTTTACACCTATGAGGAAGATTCCTACAATGTTCTTAAAATTTGGATATGGAAAAAGTGTATGATAGGGTTGAATGAGATTTTTTTAAATCATCATGTTTAGAAAAAATGCACTAAGTGACATAATATCCTTTGAAGAACAAGTGCTTAGAACCACATACATGGTTACAAATTCTAATGAATGGTGTGGTTGCTTGGTTTTCTATGACATCAAAGGTAGCAGTGGTTATTAGAGGGGTGGAGGTGGTAGAAGGCATTGGCATGTCCCTTTATATATTTGTGGATGATACAATCATAATAGCGATGATAGTTAGAATAGAAACATAGGCATTGATTGGAGCATTGAAGTTATTTTTTATCACCATTCCTAACCAACTTGTAGTAGTGAATTTTGTTGCACAAAATTTGAGATCAAGACCATGCATATGAATTTGATTAATTGATGTGCCTTGTTATAGTTAAAGTAATGAGAAGTTAGGTTGTTTTTCACCTCAACGTAGATAACATTTCTTGTAAAATATTATAATGACATTGAATAAATAGATAACCTTGCTTCTTTTAAGTGTAAGGTGAGAACCAAGTAGATTATGATTGTTCTTGTTAGATTAATGTAAATGTGGATCTTTATATTACAACAATTTTTTAATGATAAATTTTATATTGTAATTGAGTTTCGATAACATGCTAATACTTACTATTCTATTCTATGTATAGCATGTTAATACTTACTATTCTATTCTATGTATAGTAAGTTCTTTGATGTTTGTGATAAGTTATATTGTGTTGACTATCAACCCTAAGTGTTATTTTAACACACCTAATATTAGTTTTGTTGTCAAATATGCAAAAACAATCAATGCATAATATCCAAGTTTTTCTCCCTAATAAATGAAGTGGTCATGAATTAAAGTTTCGTTATGATTTATTGTATTTTATCAAATGAAATCTTATTAGTGAAGGATTTATTATTTAGATATGTTGCAGAAGAAGTTTTATGTACATATGTCATAACTCCCTAGGGTTGATGGCTCTCTCAATCTTGTTATAAGATTGTTAGAGATCAAGTTTTCAAAAAAAGTAGTTATAATTTTGCAAGTTGTACCTACAATTCTTATAGAGTATGAATAGAAATAAGGGAGTTCACTAGTAGAGTAAGGACTTGCCTCAATCTCTATAGTAATAGAAGGTAGTAGGGAGCACCCTACTTGTCCTTGTGGCATACCATGTCATCCTCTTTAGGCAAATAGGTACCAACTTGACAAAATATTTACTTGGATATCAATCCGAACTCCAAAAAATCACTACCTATTTTTTATTTATTCTAAATGTAAAATCAAATATGAATGTACACCATTTTTTTTTTATATACAATTTAAATGATTTATTCAATCGATTAAATTTGATAACATACATATATACATAATATATATTTTTATTTTATTTCCATTAATGTTAAAGTAAAACCTAGTTTATAATGGTCAATTAGATATTAGAGTTAGGCATTGATAAAGTCACTTATGACCATGTTATTTTGTGTTTTTATGATTTATTTAATTTTGTTGTGTTTCTTGGTCTATCCCACATTCATAACATGGATTGGCTTGACCTCATTGTAACCCTTTATAAGAAAACTTTCACTTTCTCATCTATGCAATATATTATGATATCTTTTTTGAGTTAGTTTTGGTTTCTTTATGTGCTTAATTTTTGTGATATGGTATCACATTAAAGAGATAAAATGGTTTTGCTGAAATCATGTACTATTTCATTTTTTTTCAAAGACAGTTCAATTTTTTTTGCGAAACCTTGATATTCAAAGTTCACCAGCCATTCGAATCAGCTGCACAACAACCGTACAGATTAGCCATTGTATGAGCAAGCCATCATAGTTTCCATATAATACAATTCAAATGTCCTACAACATCCAACATCAAACTCAAATTCAATTTTCATACAACCGCTAGCAGGGTTTGATTGTATGTATTTGACTTTGACTAGTGTACAATGGCCATATATTATACGGATTTGTTAATTTGACTAGAAAATCGTACAAATCAGTGTTTGGTTGTACAAATTGAGTCGTACAAGTCAATGTATGAAATTTGCAGCTGCTAATAAAATGTGATGATGATGGTGATGGTATTTAACGTCCACTGAAACCAACTCTAGACTATTGGACCTTAAGAGAATTACTTGGATTGCTGTAACATTTTATTTCTATGCTCAAAAAGCTTAGAAAGAAGCGTTTCTAGGTCTCCATAGTTTTGACACATTAGAAGGTTAGGGAGAATCATATTGTAGCAAATATTATGAAAATGCGTTCTAATGTGGGTGTACACAAGGCATTTTAAGAGAAAGTGATTTTCATCCTCAACGCTTGTAGTCTCACAAGATGACAAATCCTTTCCACCCATTGTCTTTTTGGAATTGTCCACTGCCTTGTTTTGGTATGGAGCTCATGAGAGTTCGTTCTTATCTTGGATATATTCATTTTCTTCTTCGGACTAGTTAAAACAAAGACATAATTTTGATCTTCCAAATTGGGGTTAGTGACCTCCTTATAGTATATTAAATTTATTTTTATCTCTAATTCTTTCTCTCCCCACATTTTCTCTTTAAACTTATAAGTGATAATATTTTTAATGTTATTGATATCTTGCAAAGTGACATTTTCGTCAATCCCTCAATGGTGTACAATGGCATTGATCAACATTCAACATAATTTTTAATTGTACGGTATGTGTGACAATTTAATTAGGCAAATTTATCCATTCTTTGTCCAATTCATTGAATTTAAGGGAATATTGGATTTATTCTTATGCGACTTGGTACCTAAATTTAAAAATATGGACATTTTATCTGTAGATTTGGTGATAGTTTTTATTCGATCTGATTGTTTTGGAGTTGTTTGAGAGCATATATGTCTAAATTTGAGTGTTATACGACTATTTGAGGGCACATCTATGGTTTAATATATAATTTCAAATTTGTCATTTTTTTTCCAGTTGTTTGTGGGCAGATTTAACATAAACACGTGTTTTTATCAATGATAAGTGGTTGCAACAGTGACTTAGAGCTACTATCCAAGGAAGTTGACAGGTATTTTTTAGTGTTTACTTTGTTTCGATACATTTTATGTGACATAATTATGGTTTCTTTAACCAACATCATGTTGGAATTCAACCAGAGGTTCTCTGGCAAGAATTATAATATGTAGATGTAACATATGTTGGGCATTTTTTAGTGTAGGTGCTTAGTTGATATTATCCTAGGCAAGGATACTTTCCCTATAGTTGAAAATAGAGTTCAGGAGAAGTTTGATGAGTGAGATAGAGAAGCAGTAATGTTGTTTAAGTTGTCCATGATATATGTTATGCTTCCCAAGGTCTAAAGAGGGAAAAATTCCACAATGATGTGGAAGCATTTGAAATATTTGCATGGGACTTCAAACAAGGGTTGAGCCTTCTTCTTAAATAACATGGTGTTCTCGATTACAATGGCTGAGAGTGCCTCGTTATAGAAGAATTTACTCAATATTAAGGATATTCGAGATCAATTGGATGCCATTGACTGCAAAATGGAAGAAGACATGGTGGTAATCACGATAAAAATTTACCATGTTCATATGAGAACTTTATTGAGATAGTGAACATCACCTCTATAGATGTTGACCTAAATTTTGATGATATTTTTAATAATCTCTTACAAACAAGACAAATGAAAGAAACAATTTGATAACAGTGGTGAGACAAAGGTTTATAGTAGGCCTTCAATGTCAATTTCAAGGGAAAAGGTAAATGGGAAAATAAGAAATTTTAGGGAAGTGGAGAAGATGCCACAAGTATTTAGAATAACATCTCTTGTCACTATTGTGGCAAGTCCGACCACATGAAGAAGTTCTAAAAAAGGGGGTTGGTTGAACAAAAACCAACTAGGGAGAGCCTTAGAAAAAATCTAATGTTGCAGAACATACAGAGGATAAGGAGTCACCCTTCTGTGAATTCATGTCTAAGAAACCAACAGAAAACCACATGTCATATTCTTGGTAGATTGAATCAAGTGCATCTCACCATTTCACTAACAAACATGGATGGTTTATGGAGTACACTCCCAATGTATTTAAAGAATTAGTAATCTTAGATGGTGGTGAAGAGAACATAGTTGTTGGAAAATGAAATGTTCATATTTACTATGGAGGGAACATGATTATTTTCCTTAATTTTCACTATGTGCCAAGTATGGATCTTAATACACTATAAGTTAGTTAGATTATGGCACCATCCCCAACTTACAAATGTTATATAGTTGAGAAGGAGACTCAGAAGACCATTGATCATGGTGTAGAGGATCATGGACTATTCATATTAGTCGATAGTGGTCAGTTCAAGGAGCATGCATTGGCATCCAAAAGTGCATCAGACATCAATACACTTTGGCATCAATTGTATGGGCACCTCAATCTCACCTACCTCTCATAGTTGGCTTGAGAGAATCTAGTAGATGGACTAGTTCTTGACATGAAACATAATATTCATGGCATGTGTGGAGATTACTAGGTAGGGAAGCAACCCAAAACACCATTCGAATAAGGACAAGCTTGGAGAGCGACCAAAGTCCTTCAGTTGGTTCATGCAAACATTTATGAATCATTGAACATGGAATAAATCATCAACGACAGGTTTTTCCTTCTATTTGTAAATGACTATAGTAGGAATATGGGGTGTATTTTTGAAACTAAAATCCAAAATATTTAATGAATTTCAAAATTTTCAAGCATTAATCGAAAAATAGTCTAGTTGTTATATAACCACTCTTAGATATGATAATGGTGGAGAAATAAACTCCAAAAAATTCAAACCTTTTTTGGCTAAGCACAGGATCAAAAAGGTTGTACACTAAACCTTACACTCCACAATAGAATGGAGTAGTTGGGAGACAGAATTACGCAGTCATGGAGATAGGAAGATGTATGATCCATAACACATTTGTTGCCAATAGGTTTTGGGTGGAGGTACTATTCAAAACAATATATCTAATGAATAGATCTCCAACAATGGTGGTGAAGTAGAAGATCCTATAAGAATTAGGGTCTAGGAGGAATCCTAGAATCAATAATCTTAAGGTTTTTGGTTCTATTGCATATACTTGGATTCCATATGAGAAGAGACCCAAGTTAGAACCTAAGATCAAGAAACTAAATCTTACAGGGTACAATGACAACAATAAATATTATAGGTTGATTGATGTGGAAACAAATTAGTTGAGCTTTATTAGAGATGTTGTAGTTGTTGAAAAAGTTGGACCTTTCCAATTTTCTTCAAAGTTCAAAATTACCTTGGAGTCACCCATCATGGCTCAAGTTTCAGGGATTAAGCTTCAGGTAGCTCCGCTTGAGAGGGGGGATATTTTGAACATTTCAAGGAGTCTCCAAGGCCTGGACCGATATTTTTTTATACAAATAGCTCGAATCAATTCTCAGATGACATAGGTACAGTAGCCCAATTTATAGTGATGATATTGACTTGGACAAGGAGGTTCCCCAGAAGAGACCCAAGTGGTGGCACGACACCATTGGAGATCCTAGAATAACATAAATGAATGAGGGGCGATCATCACGAGGAAAGAGAAAGAAAAAACCCAATAGAGTTAAATTTTCTTTTATGGCCAATGTGTGGGAACTATATGATCCATTTAGTGTTCAAATGAGAAAAAGGGAGACCTAATTGGGAAAAGGCCATGACAATTGAACATGAAAGTTTGATTAAAGATCATATTGGGATCTCACAACTCTTCTACTAGGGAAGAAACCCATTGGTTGTAAATAGGTAAACAAGGTAGATGGCACACTTGATGTTGATGTATTTGTAACTTCGGAAGATATTCACTTGTATATTACACTTGTACTTTATTGTATCCCCAATAGATGTATTATTCCTCCGATTGGAAGTGTCGTCATGTGTACTTGCAAGTGTCGCAAGTTATATTGTAAGTATCGTAACTTATACTTGATGGGTTATTAGACCACCTTGATGGGGTTGGCCTTGCATGTGTCATGTGGGTCAAAGGGTTATTAGACCAGACTAGAGGGGTCGACCCAGTCAGCATTATGTTAAGTGGTTAAGTTGGGGCCGACCTAGTTGAGTAAAGGGCAAGTCAAGTTAGTGTATAAATAGAGAGTGTGTCTCTCTCATTTTACACATTCTATTATTCACTCACTTCGCATTAGTGAGAGAAGAGGAGGATGCACACAAGTGGAGGAGGAGCATGCTGCTGAAGATATCTATCTCTTGGGTTTGATCATGGTGATCCTTGTATTGATGCTTATTCTATTTCTGAGGAATTTGCGGGGTTTTTCACCTTCTTGGTTTTCCTCGGTGAAATGTTTTGTGTCTCTTGTCTCTTGTCTCTTATGCTTGATATGCTGTACATGTTGTTCATTCAGTTAAGATCCTAGATCTATTGAATTAAATGATGAAAAACTAACACTTGACAAGTAAAAGGTAAGGTTGGTAGCAAAAAGGTTCTCTCAACGAGGGGGAATTGATTATGATGGTTCTCTCAACGAGGGGGCACTACTATATATGGGGTCAAAATTCGACAAAATATTATGATGATCAGGATAAAATCTTCTTTTATAGTAAAAAATACTTTAAAATCATGAAAAATATTAGCTTATTTTTCTTGGTTCCCCGACGTTTGTTGTAAGTACGACGAAGTTTAATTCTCTATGGACTTACGACTATAGTGCATCAAACTTATGGTGAAATATTTTACATGTGTGGAAGGTTATATACACATTTAGGAGGTAGCACTGGTCGTTGACCTTTTCTTTGGTCAACATTAACCATGTTTCATGTTCGTCAGAAGTCTGATCATATTAAATTTATAAACATTTTTGTTTGGGACAAATTTCAACAAATTTGCTATAGTCGTGACACTTTTTCCCAGTCATTGTTTGATGCATGGAATATAATTTTTTCTATCAACTACTTGCTTAACACAACCAATTCTTGATCTGCATAGCTCGATTTTTGAAATTTGAAGGTTAGTATTTTTAATTTTTCTATCTCCTTTAATATTTTATAGTCCTGTACTTATGGCATAGAAGGATCATTCAAGGGATAATAAATTGAATTGCTACATCACTTTAGTATAAATACATCTTCTAAATGGGCATAGTATATCATGAGTTTAGTGAATAAACCCCTTATGAATTACTCGAGTATATCTACTATTTTTTAAAAGTGTTCACACTTCCTTGGTTTTTAAGAGTATTGGCCTCTCTATAGGTTTATATTGTCTATTAGAATGTAAGGAGCAGTTTAGGGTTTCATTTCAAATGTTTTATAATGACTCACATTATTTACTCCTAGTTCTCATTGTAATATAAAGCTCTGTAATAAATTTTAATATCATATAGCTTTATGCTTTAACGTCATACTGGATAATTTTGAAATTTATGTAATTTTGTTTTCATAGGGAAACTCGTTTATAAGATTTTCCATTTTGCTTATACTCAAGAAACATTCTATTTCCATTTATGTTTTCTTAAACATTATGTGTAGTTTTAGTTTATAAGATTTTGATAAAGTTATCATTTGTTTTCCATTAGACCTTTGATGTAAATAAAGAGCATATACATAACATAAGCATGTAACCCTTTAGTCCAATATTTAGAACCAATATTACCAAATAAAACACCCCTCCCAAAGTTAATCATAACCCTTAGTTGTACTAGGTTTAAATTCTAAACATGTTGCAATTTATTCTATTGATCTCAATATTTCTATTACAAGTGTAAGGATTGTATCAATAAATCTCATTTGTACTTATAATGCTTCAATCAATTTTGTTGTAATAATAATTACAATTCCAAATCCAGAAGAATCAACATCACTTGCTAAGTTAAAGAGGTGAATGGTGACTATGGGTGATGGGAAATGTTATTTCCCTTGTCGTGAATGTAGGGGATTTAATGGAAAAATAATTTTATTAACAACATTTGAAGTACATTGTAGGGAGTATGGGCACGTTGAAGGGGGGTATTAATATTGTCCCATGGTAAGTTATTAATTATAGGTCTTTGTATATATTGATTGTTTTATAAATTTTCCTTTAATTTTAATATTTGTTATATAATCTATTTTTATTTGATTGCCTCTATTATTTGTAAAGAGAAATCAACCTAGGTATGTGACAGTGCTTAGTATGGAAAGTATTTCTTGAAATAATATTGTACAAGCTAAGGAAGCTGGTATGGATATTGAATATCATGTTAATCCTATGGAAGAATATGGTACTAATAATATAGTTGAGGATGAAGGGATAAATAGATTGATCCAAGAATTCTTTAATGCTCCCATGGATGAGGCCGACAACTTGGATGGGGACAATGATGATGAATATGTTTATGATGTACATGTGCTCAAGAGTGCCACAAAACCCCTTCATGAAAGCACAAGCAAAAATATTATATCTGTTGTATTGTTGTTGGTGAACTTGAAGGTATTGAATGGCCTGTCAAACATGTGTCTCACATAGATCTTACGGTATGCAATATAATTTGTCACATATATGTAAATTTCAACTTCTTTTTATCTATTTTTGTTTTGTTTTAATCAATGTGTAAACTAAGGATACGATATTTATATTGATTACTATTATTTATATTAACTAGTTATTTTTTATATTGTCATAGATTGATAGGTGAATTTTTCTTACCATCATCAATAAGTTACCTCGCACATACCGAGAATTATCTACCATTATGAAAGCTATTGGAATGGATTATCAGGCTATTGATGCATGTCCCAATGATCATATTATATATTATGGACAATATGCATTGGAAAAGAAATGCCCACAATGTCAAATCATTAGATATCAGACCGATCAAGTAACAAATATGGTTCCTCACAAGGTTCTTTGTTATATTCCCATAATTCCATGTTTGCAGCGATTATTCAAGTGCCAAAGCATAACACAGTTTATGGATTACCATGCATGACACATAAGTGAAGATGGTGTTCTTCGAATGCATGTAGATGGTTCTATATTTAGGAACATCGAAGAAATATGGCCAATGTTTAAAGAAGAACCTCATAATGTGAGGATTTCATTAGTAACTGATGGTGTCGATCAATTTGGTGAGCTCAGGTCTACTTACTTAGTATAGCCTTATTTTGTCATAAACAATAACCTTCCTTCTTGGATGTATCACATAATGTTGGCACTAATTGTTCCAATTATTTGATTATAACGATATTTTTGTTTGAACGTAGAATTTCATTTGTCTTGGTCATTGCTTAATTTCATATGTGCACACACACACACATAGGGTAGTTATTATGTATACTTTCAACCAATTAGGTAAGTACCAAGTGGAATGTATGAATGTATATATTGAGCCTCTTGTCGACGAGCTACTAAATTTATGGGTTAGCATCACTATGTATGACATCTCTAGACCAATATGTCAAAGAAAATTGCAATTCCATGCAATGCTTACATGG